>WUAM01000309.1:844531-892655 GCA_024336885.1 Actenoides hombroni
TCCCCTTATTTCTCCCAGCCAGCCACGCAAAGCCCCTCGTACCTGCCCGGCTGCGACGGCTGAGAGTGATGCCAACCCCCTGCAGCAAGCGTGGTCAGGCAAGCAAAGGGCCAGGAGGGTGGGGGCTGGCTGCCATAGCACCCTTTCCACATTAAGTACAGATTTGGCCCCACCAATGAACTTAGGAAAAAAGGTTAACGTGCTCTGCATTGAAATGGTTGGGCTGACCCAGAACGCAACTGGTTTACGACTGGCCACAGATTTCAAAAAGACATTTGGTTTGGTTCCTACCTGGAGTAGTAAATCAACTGTTCAGTCTGGCTGGGTTCAAGTACCGAGGAACTATTTCATTAAAGCCCTTTTTTTTTTGTTTTTTTGAGAAACCTGGTTTTCACAATCAGGCAAGAGCAACAGAAACTACCGTGTCGCTGGCAGATGGGGGCGAAGCAATTGCGTTTATTCTTCGTTACCTACTATCGCTCTTTAGCTGTAAAACTTGCATCTAAAACACCTATATTTATAAAGCAGATGATGGTATCAGGATAGCTGGTGCCATGCACCTTCAACCAGATCAAGCAGCCTCTAGCAGCGCCGGCGAGGAGGCAGGGCTCAGTTTGCAGCGGCGGTGCAGTACGACACAGCTCCCGCAAGTTGGGGGCAAGTTATCCAGCACTGGTGTTGATGGGTGTCCCAGAGTGGGTGGCCTCCATCTGCAGCACTCTGGAAAGAGGTGTAAAAGTGGCGGGTGATTAATTTGGTCCTAAAGAGAAAGACAAGCATTGCTGACAGGGAGGAAGCTCCAAATTAGCACTTGTACCTGTGTCTTCGCTGTGTGGACCTTCTCACTGGTCCGTGAATCGTGGGCACCATGCACACACCTCCAGCTTGCTTCCAGCTTCCCTACCATGGGCTCCCCAGGAGCCCTTCAAGGGGTTAAGTTCTGCCTGGTCTGTCTCTGTCACAAAGCTCTGGTCTCTTATGAGAGGAAAAACAAATAGCAGTGGGGAGAGTGTGTGATATTAAAGATGGGACTGAGCAGACACCCCCCCCCTTATGATCTCTAAAACTTGAAATCCTGTCTGTCACCTCCAACTTCCCCAGCCCTGCCCTGCAGCTCAGCCTCTGAGCTGACTGCAGCACATCTCCACACTAACTGCCACAGGGTGACCTGAAACCAGGCTCAGGGACTCGCCATCACCTGAGAGCATGCTGCTGTTCACACCTGGGCTGGGGGGAGTTGAGGGTGCTGCCTGTAATCAGGAGTATTGAAAAAAGCAGAAGTTTTTATCATTATTATCACTGCAGCAAGGCAGCTTTGGGGAAAATGCAATTTGGTGCTTGCTTCCTGGCAGTACGGACAATCCATAAAGTTGCTACTATCCTAAAGCAGAGAGTGGGAATCCATCTGGTGGTAATTAAAATCAATTAAGAAAATCCCCACAAGAGGCAGAAACAAGGCCTTTTGTCCTGGATGTCCACTCAACAGTTTTTAGAGCCTCCAAACCGGTGCGTTGGCTGTTTTCTTGGCTTCATCACTTTGATTAAAAAATTGGGGTTTCACCTTTCTAAAGTAAAACTTGAAGGTAAATTATATATCCCACACCTCTCCTATGCAAAGGTGCTGGTGCTGAACTCTCTCCTATGCAGCCAGCACACAGATGTCAGTATTTCCATACAAGCCCTCCCCAACTTATCCACTCCTCCCATCCTCACTAGAGTGCAGGGACAGACAGCACCAAATGTTGTCCAAAAGACCAGCAAACCCCTGGCCATGCTGCCAAGGATGTTCCCAGGGGACCTTTTGTACAAATGCTCGGTCTCTAGGATGGGACATCTACTGCTAGTCTGACATCTGATGCCACAGGAGATAGAACTTTTGGCAGTTTAGTGTCATCTTGTTTAACCCTCACTAGACTTGAGACTTCCTGCACTGCCTTTCCACTAAATGTTTAAATCTGTCTTTAAAAGTGAATCCATCTTCACGGGCAGCAGAACAAGTTGTTCTTAAGCCACACTTAGGTACTCTCATTTTAGAGCTTCTGCCTCCCAAAGGCTTTGCCTGGTTTCTTTTCAACACCTCTACCAGCTGGCCTAATAAAACCTGTTAGCCATGTCTGCAGAGATTCCTGCACATCTATCCCAAGGCCACAGCGTAACTAACTCCACGCTCAGACAGCATTTAGAGTTTGCATTAGAATTGGCTGGTCTTCATTGGCAAATATAAGTAGTAAGCATTGCTCTTGCTGAGCTAGCAAGTTGTTTGGGTGGTTTGGTTACTAGAAACCTCAAAACAGACCTCCAACTGATCACAGCAAAAGCTTGTGAAGGTGTTTTCCAGCTGTGCTACTGGTTTCCTGTTTGCTCCTGGTTAGGATCCTATTTACCCCTTATTTTCCCAGATGGGAAATGAAGGAGCGGATAGCTTCTCTGTCTCGCAGTAGATGCTGAAGCTCAAGTCTGTAACATCCATAAAGTCGTGCAAGATACAGAGCTGCAGATGCTATACGGCACAGGTCACTGAGCAGCCACCCTCTCAACCGGTCCTTTTGGTAGCAATGATCAAAGAGAGTTAAATTGTTGATCATGAGCAGAAATCCTTTTGGTGATGGATGTGTCAACAGTAATCTCGAAGAGCTCATACTTTGGCTTTAATGCAGTTGTTAGATGGCTCTTGGGTTTCATCTTTCCCCCACTGAGCTACATGGAGTTGACTTCTTTCCAAATAGTGCTGATTTTTCCAAAGTGTGAGCCTCTCCTTGGCAAAGCAAGGTGACTGTGCCTTGCTGCGCTGCATCATCACGGCAGGGTAACTGTCCTGCTTTTCCTTTTGAGCACTCCCAGCCCTGGGTTAACAAGAAGCACCGCCTCGTGCTTGTCTGCCAAAGAAACCTACTTCACTGCTGCCTGTGTTGTGTGGCTCAAGTCTCTAAAAGCTGACGTTTTTTCATCTGTCTTCTAAAATTACAAATGAGCAGCTTTCCAGTCTACACCATGTTATGGATCTTTGCTTTCTGTGGAGCAGTCTAAAAAGCTGAGCTTAGCACCACCACTTGGATACAGGGTAGTTGCTAAAAACCAGTTTCTTGCTGGCCAGCATAGCAGTATGAGCCACCACTTATGGTGCGAGGCAAGAGAAATGCAGCCCGAGTTATTCCTATGGCTTTGCTTTGGAGTCTGACAATGTAACCTTACTGCGGACTGCTGTGCCTCAGCTGTACAACAGGGATAGTGACGTCTGTCTATCATCTACAGAGGCAGGGGCTTACTATTAATATTTGCCCAGGTTACTGTTAATACTTGCTTTAAACTTAATCTGAACGGTCTTCCACAAATCCATTTTGTGTTGGTTTCCTCTCCTCTTGCTAACCATGTTCCAAAGAGTGAGTTTAAACATGTCTCTTATCAACTATAGGCACTGTAGGACATCTGCTCAGTGGGACTCGTGCAGTTTTGCAGGGATTTAGCTGAGCGTGTTGGCTTGGGCACACCACACATGAACAGCAGGTAGTACCTGCACATGCACAAACTAAATGTTGGCAAAATATGCTGCTCTAGCTGAAGTCTGGCTAGGTAAAATATACAATGGAGTTGTTTGCATTACAAATTTGCATCCTTATTATATGGGTTCTGTTTGCTTTTCTGATTAAGGCTGCCGAGATCAGGGGAAGTGCTCAAGCCAGCAGTCTCCCATCTCGCAGTGAAGGCTGGTGCTCCCAAGGCTCCTGGCTCTCTGCCCCTTTCTCCTGTTCAGGCCGCCCAAAGCTTTTTATGGCACAGTTGTCAAAGGGTGGGGTGAAAAAAAATTGCCATTAGTTTTGATGCTTGCACTGGATAAATGTACATGGTTTTGATGTGTTCTGTCCCACCACAAATTAGCTGCGACTGTGGATTATGCTTTACCAGGAGAAGGACTACCTGAGCTTGGAGAGCCGAGAGGTATTGGTGCCTGCTTTCCACAGGCTGCGGGCTCACAGCAAAGCGTGGGCATTGGGCAGGTAGGAAACTTTTCATGAGGAAATTATTAAATGAATTAAAGCCAGCAGGTCTCCAGCCATCAGGAGAGCACCTGGGGCTATGGGGAGGCTAAGCCAGGTTTTCTGCTGGTATGAACACTTAAAGGAGCTTCACACCCCACCAACTCCTTGGGGAGATCACTGACAGGCACCCTGCCCAGTGCAGTGCTCTCCTCCACCCTCGGCAGGTGGTTGTCCTGCTTGGTGCACCCCTATGACATCTCTGAGGGTTAAACACACGGCCAGTGCAGAACAGATGTGTGGTCTGCACTTTCTGCCTGCAGATGATCGGACAAGGAGTCAGGTGTGCTCCGGGGCACTTGCTGCTGTTTGACACCTCAGCTCTCTTTGCCACAGGAAGTATTTTAACTGTCAGGATCTGTTCTGCATGGGAAATGAAAACTTGCCTTAAAAGCAAACCATCGTGCTAGGAGAGGCAGGGAGCTTGTAAGGCAGCGGGGGTTTGCTGCCATCCCCTTGCCCGCCAGCTGCCTCTCCACAGGAGCGATGGGCTGGAAGCACATCTCAGCTCCGTCATGCTTGGGTGGCTCCCAGTTTTGGCAGTGGGTTTGTATGAAGCTCCTCTTGCTGGGAAGACCCTCCCCGGGAAAGAGCGGCAGCACGGTTTTGCTCTCTTTCGGCAGGGCTCCTCCCACCACCTTTTCAGAGTGGAAAAGCAGCCAGGTGTTGCCACCAGATTCTCTCCTGGCTGAGCTCTTCTCACCCTGCTGAGGGGGCTCCTACCCCATTTGGCCATGGGTCTTCCAACCACGACTGATACCAAGTACCCAGTTAGCACCAGGTCGCAATCCTCAAGCTTTGGCCACTTACCCCAGGGAAGTGGAGCAGGGACGCTGCTTCAGCCAGGAGCACATGCCATGCTGTAAGGGGATCCATTTCCAAAGCACAGAGACACTGCCAGCAAGTCCCTTTCAGGGGCAGAGGAGGAAAAGTCTCTTTTTTGGAGGGGTTCCCCTAGCAGCGTTTAATGCTAGAAGCTTTTGGCAGCACGTGGTTGCACCCGCCACCCTAGAGGCACAGGCGCTGTGGAGCACCAGTCCCTTGCTAGATAAAGTCTCCCCAGGGACCAGCAGGAGATCTGGTCTTTGCATGGTGTCAGAAGATGGAGGCAGTTCAGCAGTACAATACGATTTACAGCAAGCACGTTTTCCAAGACATCTGCAAGGACAGAGCTTCATTGAACACCATATATACACAGAGAGCAGAGGAGGCCGGGCGGAGCCCTCCACTACTGCGAAGCAGTCAAGAGTGGACTCTTGGGGTGGGGGGAAAAAGGTACCACTGGTTTGTTTTTACATACTTTACACATATCTATTAATAGCTCCTTGGCATTTGACGTTCGCAGCCGGTTTCTTTTAAGGGTGAGCGTAAAAAGGAGGCAATATATCTTCAGCTAGTTCCCCTTGGGAGGAGAGTGTAAGCAGCATCTCCCGCTCCCCCAGCTCAGCTTCCTGCCCAGGTGCCACCTTCGCCAGGGATGTCTCCTTCTCTTGGCACCCTCCTCCTCCTCCTCGTCAGCCGCCCACCGCGTGCTGGCCGGGGCCAGTCCTAACCCACGCCGTGCTTGCCCCATCTCCGCTGCTCAATGGGATCAGTGCAATTCTCCGTCAGCTGCTCTGCACCTCCGCTCCGCTGGATGGGCAGATGAACCAGGTTCAAACAGAAGGAAACAAAACAAAAGGAAGAAGAAGAAAGACAAAGGATAATGAAAAGGTCCACGGCCCACAGCTGCCAAAGGAAATCTCTCGCCGTGTTTCTCTGACCATACTTGTCCCAGCCACTACAGTTGCTGTGGGATCCCCTGTTCCTTGTAGCCTGTGAGGAGGGAGGGGAAGGGAACATGATTAGAGTTAATTCCTAACTAGGACCTCTGGTGAGGCTCAAGCGAGCCATGAGCCCGGTTTACCAGGAGTGGCAAACCACCTGGGAAAATAGGGGGGCTTCCATGTGCCCCTTTGCAGACAGGCTGCCCCAGAGCAGGCTCAGCCCAGCGAGCCACCCTGCCTTGCTTTAGCCAACATCTGCCCCGTGCAACCATGGAGTGTAACCACCTTCCTGGGCCTGGACAGTGATGTGGCTGCTGGTGGCCAACCTTTCCACTGTGGTGCCTGTCTGCCACCGGCCCTGGCGTGGGCAGAGGCATGTCTGCTTGAATAGGTTATAAAGGCACAGTAGGTACCAGCAGCCACCAATTCCAGTACAGACCAATAACCTAAAACCTTTCAGAAATGATGTCTTGTCTGTCTAAATTGTTAGGTATTGGAGAGTGTTTTTCTGCAGTGTAGGAGAAATGTATGGCCTTAGATACTGCCCCAGGGACACCACTGTTCCCAGTCACTGACCTGGCAGTTTGTTGGTCTTGCATCTGACCAGCTCACATCTCTACTTACGATCTATGTCCGAATCTCGTCCTTACAGAGGACTGGCAGGGTTCCTCTATCCACCTTTTAGCCATAAGCTTTTGCTACCAGAGCTCTCCAGCAGCAACCAATTTGCGCTGCGTTTTTCAGAAGTGAACAAACACCTCTCGGAGAAGAGAGACACCTTTAATGAGAGGCTGACATGTGAAGAGTTCAAACGCAGACCAGGCGATGCCTCAGTAGGCCCTTTCCCTAATGATATTCTCACTGCCTTCTTACACACTTGCTTTGCTCCAGCCCAGCAGAATTACAGGTGCTTTAGTTGGGACACAGCAGCTGTCTAGCAGGACTGGAGAAAATAGCGTTGACAGCAAAACCAATTGCAGTGGGAAATGGCAGGATCCTTCCTTCCCCATCCCTTCTCCTCTTCCCCTGGCCATGAGGTTAATGTACCCCACAACTGAGGCAGCAATGACCTTGGGGGGCTCTACGTTGGCTCCTGTTTGGCCCTGGCAGACAGGGTGCTGCAGCCACGTGGATGTTGCAAGGGCTAAAGCAGCTTGTCCCACTGCTCGTCAAAGCTCCTCGGGGGAGTGGGGCCCCACTCCTATCCCATATGTAGTGGCTGAGGGGAGGCTGCAAATCCCACCAGGGAGGGTTCCTTCCCCCAGTGGGACCAGGGCAGGGCAATAGGAGAGCACCCACAG
Source organism: Actenoides hombroni (assembly GCA_024336885.1). Classification (NCBI taxonomy): domain Eukaryota; kingdom Metazoa; phylum Chordata; class Aves; order Coraciiformes; family Alcedinidae; genus Actenoides; species Actenoides hombroni. The sequence continues at coordinate 851,633 of WUAM01000309.1, forward strand.
CTCTTGTGTTGATACAGGAAAATGAGAAAAGTACTGTCTGAGGGATTTTTAACTCTTTCCTAGGTGGCTGCAATGACAGCACCAGAAGATTTCTCTGCTTTCTTTCTAAGAGAAGCTGGGATTGTTATTACGACTGTGTCAATGCAAAAGATCTCCTTTTTAAAGCAACAGCTAAGCTGTCTTCACCTGCACTGCCTTGCAGTAGTGAAGATCTTTCAACTAGAAACCTTTTAAAAATCTGGAGGGTTTGGTTTTCTTTTCTTTAAATAACATAAGTAGCCTGTCATTTTTGTATTTTGAATTTCAAATGAGTCTGAAATTTCACATCTCAGAAGGATGCTTAACTCTTCAACACTTTTCCACTGATGCTTTTAAATATTTCTTTCCAACCCTTCTGTCAGGACTTTGCAAGTCCCTTACAAAAGCTGAACACAAAATACCAGCAGGTGCCATAACCCCTATCTTTAAGAGACCTTTTTGCTGAAGTAAAAATTGGCCCCAGCAAATGAACTTTGTTATATTTTGGAAAAATCCAGGCATTCACCCAGCCTTGGCAGTCTGTCTTTCCTGCTGCTAAACGAGCAAAAGGAATAGAGGAGGAGATTAACGACACTTATCAGCATGTATTACCCTGCACTGCTTTGCTGCCATCATGTGCAACTGAACAGAAAGACTCTCGCCTCTTTCAAACTGCTTTTTCTAGGGGAAAAAATGATGATTTCTTAGGCATTTATATTCCAAATGTGAGTCAGCTTGGAAGGTGAGCTGTTTGGAAACCTGTAATAAGGGCTTATCTACAGCATCGCTTTTATTTGTTATGGGGGGGACAGTAAAAGAAAAAACCACAAGGAACCACATAGACCAGAGAGTTGGGGCATACCATAAATCCTTAGCTGAAGTAAGCAAGCTAGGTTATGCTCACAGTAACTTGCTTATATAGCCATGTCTTTCATTACGATATAACAGAAACCCTTTCAGTCCTGCGATCAGTTTTGAAGCCGTCTGGAATCCAGTTACAGCGGCCGAGCCTGCATCTCTCTTCACATGACCAAAGTAAACCAAAAGATGACCTGTTCTATGCTAAACTTATTTATTAAAATACTTCAGGCTTAACTTATTACATAGTTTATATATGAAAATAGTGATCGCACTTCTTACATAGGAATAGCTGTTCTTTATGAAGCAGCTTTATGTTAGTACACCTGCAATACAGTTAAGGTGCAGTTTTGTACAGCAGACAGCTCTAAAATCAAGATTAAGTTGGTCTGAATGTCTGCGCACAAAATCACTGATTTAATCAAGTTTGCTTGAAATTGCACTTCTTCTGTAAACTACTGTAAGTAAGATTCAGGCAAAAAGAAATCAGTCTGTGCACAGGCTGTCCTGCTGAGACTGGGTTCAAGCAGAGGGTGACCTCCTGATGCTCTCAAGCCTGACATGGGTCCCTGCCCCACTCTGAGGGTGCCCTTGGGGCAGCCCAAGAGGCATGTCAATTCTGAGTGGAGAACATGTCCCTGGGGCTGCGTGGCCACAGGAAAGACAGAGAGACAGGCGGACACACGCATGTACAGGCACACAGCTGGACTTGGGCTGGGAGTGGGCAGTGCTGGCCAAAGTGAATCCCAAACGGCTTGCCCCAGCCAAGTGCCCACTGTTCCTCTCCATGGGGAGCAGCCACGGGGTGTGAGGACGAGGAGGAAGAACAGAAACGAACTTACCTTGTGAAACTTTGATGGTGAACAAAAGGAGGCAAAGGAACATGAAAGAAAGAGAGAGGGAGAAATGTAACTGTAGACAATATATCCAAAACACATGGAGAACCAGAAAAGAACAAATAAATTGGGTCTGCGGAGTAAACAAAGAACAGCTGCTCTACCATCAGACATTCACAACAGGGCTAACATTCTTTAAAATCCTTGTACTTGAAGTGGATCATTTCATTTGGGGTTCTTGTTTAAAGAGGATGGGGGCATCCTCATCTGCTTTCCAGCTCACTGGCCCCAAGCTGGACAGGCTGCATGGATTAACATCTCTAAGCAATGCTCCCACAAACACTTTCCTCCATGACATTGTTATTTCATGGGGTTGATTGAAGGTGAACTACTGAAGGAAGGTGGCAAACAGGATGTCACAGCATATCAGATGGCATGTGGCATGCCATTCATGGTCTGAGAGCTGGGAAAAGTACACCTGATGGCTTTTTTGGCAGTTTTGCGCTGAGCGTGCTTGTGCCCACAGATAACTCATAATTGTGGCGTACCTCAGCCACCAGTACTGGGTGCTGCAAACCCTGTATTGCAGTATTTTAAGAACTTGCCCTACTGCAGTATTTGGTAAGAAATGGCAAAAAATGGTATTTTAACCACTTTCCTCGGGCATAGTTTGGGGCACAGCTTTATTTATATTTAAAACCAAACCATAATAGGTAAGTGGGTAATTTATCCTCAGTTTTCTTCATCTCAAGAAGGGTTACCAGCTGTTTTAGGGTGTTGGTCTCTTCCAAGTCTCTCAAGTGCTTTCTGCTCCCTTTCCTTCCCAGGGCAGCTGTGTTACCTGCCCTAGCAGGGGTCCTGCAGAGAAGAGAGGCTTGGTGATGCTTTCCAAAGTCCCTTGGAGCCCGAGCATACGGTAACCATGCAATCATCTGCTGCTGCTTCTGGCAAGGACTGAGCACTGTGATTAGCAAAGGAGCGACAAGCGGACATCATGATTACAGGAAATTTCTTACTGCTGTCTGGCAATCAATCCCTGAGAGTCAGCTGCCCACTGCAGAAGCAGGGGCTGTGCCAGGAGTTCCTATCCTGTGAAACCACAAGCAATGGCACGTTTGCTCATTCACAGGCGCAGCTACGCAAGCACCAATTCAGAGGCCAGAAGGTGAGCAAGTGCTTCCTTCAGAAACCAGGCTTGACTTCTTGGCTGAATAAGAGGTGAAACTATGCCTGGACAAACAGTCCCTGACTTCTGTCTCCTGTGCCACCTCAGTGTGACACTACTATATTGATTTCTCTGGTATTTCTGTCAAGAAATGGCACAACACCTTTTATAATGAGCTCTGAGCAGCTCAGGAGTTCCTGGAAAGGCCATTCCTCTGCATTCATTCTGAACAGTGCAGCTAATAAAGATGTTTGTTGTGTGGGCTGGGGACAAGGTGTTCTTTTAGCAGAGGGAAATTTGCCCAGAAAGCCTTAGGAGACTCATTTTCCAGTTGGCCTTGGCCAGCTAATTAGGTCTGGTTTGTCTCAGCTCCATGCTGCGTCCCCACAGCCATAAGGAGGGGTTCGAGGAGAGCACGGTGTGGCAGCACTGCCCAGCCACCACCAAGGGCAGCTTGGTATTTGCAGTGGCCAGGAGAGAGTGCAGATTATTTTTATTGCAAAAGATTTAAGAGCTTCCTTTTCATCTACCTTTGTCTTCAGACAGTGGGTAAAACAAAGGACGGTTCCCACAGCCATATGGCTGCTTAAAGAAGATATCTGAGGTGTTTAATGGGGCCAGCTGGCAATACACTGAAATTAACAGAGAAAATGCCCTGTGACTTTGTGCTGCCAGAAGTAATTAAGTGTGACAACAAAACTGCATTCAATTATTCTTCCTTCTGGGATATATCCCACTAAAGGGCACCTTACAGGAGATGAAGGCTGGACAGGACCCCCTGAGGTCAGTCAGTCTCTTCCCATGTCCCACCTTGCTCCTGACAGACCCACTCTTGGGGGTCTTCCAGTGACAGAGAAGGCAGATCCTGCCATGCCAACTCTTCAGCATTTTGACCTTACTGGAGGGAAAACATCTCCTAATTAACACACAGATCTTTCCAGATGTTATTTAAGTCTGTCTTAGGCTACGCTGCTGTCCTCTCATGTTTACTAGCCCACTGAACTTCTTCATTGCTTGCTGTCTCTCAGTCCTCTGGACTCTCTCCAGGTTGTCCACATGAAATGCAGCCTCCAAAGCTGGCCACAAGCCTTGCCGCAGCTTTAAGTGTGCTGAGAAAGGTGAGAGCACAAGTTAATGTCCTACAGGCTCTGCTCCTACCTGCCTGGGCAGTGTTTGTTCCTGCCACAGCAATGTACTCCTGTGCAGCTTGTGACTCACTGCAGCCATCACATCCTTCTCTGAAAAACAAGTTGTTCCCTAGCATGTATTTATGCAGTTGATTAATCCTTTCTTAGTGTCCTGGGCTTGTCTCTACTGAGTATTTTACAGACCATTTCTTTGATTTGCTTGGATCCAGATACTGTCCTCACTATGTCTGCCATTCTTGCAGCCAACGGTGGTGCAGGGCTGGTAAGCCCCTTCTCCACTCCATCAACAAGCCATGAATGAAAATACCAAACACAGCCAGATTCAGGAGGGACCTTTCAACATACCTCTCCTTCTGTCTTTCCAGTTCTGGAAAATGTATTTACAGAACAATTCTCAACTGCATTTTCATCCATGCCATGTCTCCCTGGCTTGCTGGTAGGAAAGCTGTGTGAGATGGTGTCAGCCTCTGAAAGTCAGGAGGGATGGCTGACTGTTGCCATCACCACTCACAAAATTAATTTCTCTGTCACAGAAGGGAATAAAACAAACCTGATATAGCTTGCTCTGGACAAACCCAGGTTGATTTTGTTTCTTTTTATTTTCTAAATGCATGCAAGTCACCTGCTTGCATACTTTTTCCAGGAATTGAAGTATATCTGATTGGCCTATAATTCTTCTCTTCCCCTTGTTAAAGACAGTATGAAAGCTCTCCCCTCAGAGCATGGTTCCTTTTTTTCACAGCTGAGAATTAGCACTAGAAGATGAAAAACTGCATCAAGTCTCCGTAACTCCCACCCACTAGACAGGCAGGTGCTGATCCAGGGAGCAAGGCACTAGTCCTTCAGAGAAAGCTGGAGCAGAGTCCCAGAGCCTCATCTGCTTGCCACCCTTCTCCTCCCTGGTAGCCCCCATCAGCTTATAGACCACCCACTGTGCCCTGCCTCCAGCCCATCAGAATTGTCCCCTCACAGGGACACATGGAATCAGCCATTTCAAGGCAAGGAAGACTAGAGGTGGGCAGTAGTTTCCTATTTTTTTAACTGTTTCCCACCTGCCTGCAGATTCAAGTTGCAGCAGTGTACAATTTCTGCCCGCTGCAAGAAATTGTTTTCAAACAAACAAAACCAAAGCAAAGCCAACTGTTTCTTGGCAGTGTTTTTAAATGAAATGTCTTATTTCTTGCATTTGAAACATTGTTTCCTTTTTAAGTTAATACTTTGGGGTTTTTTTGAACATGAAAACAAAACATGCAAAACCAAACCAATTTGGGTCTGACAGGGCTGTCTGAGACAGCTGGGAGCATTTGATCACTTCTGTTCTTTGTTTTGATTGAAGAATGATTTTTTTCTTTTATTCTCCAACAACCAAGAGCTGCTTTATTTAGCCATTATTTTCTCTGCATGGTAAGTAAACCTAAATCCCAGCTATCTAATGAGACAGCAAGAAACTGCCAAGGGCTGCAACTTGTCAGTTGAGATATATCTGGTTAACATAAGACACATTGACTCCTCTTATTCTTGTCTGCTGCCCCAGGGAGGTGGGATGAAATACTATTGCTGCAGCTGGGGACCTCTTGGCCTGAGCATCCTCACCACACACTTGCTCACCTACCCTCTGCCTCACAAATTGGTGGTGTCCAGCCAGGCGTGGGAAATAGCTTCGGGGCGGTACTTTGAAGCTGTATGGTATTCCCCAGCAACCAACCTGGAATATCAGTAAGACCCTCCTGAGCCCCAGTCCCTCTATGTGCAGGACATACATGAACAGGACTATGGAGAAAAGCAAGTCGAGGTTGCAGCTGTAGCTCTTTATCTGGACAGACACTTCCCTGCCTCTCCCCACAACTGCAGAGCTAGGTCCTGCCAGACAGCGAACCACACGTGGAGGCTGTCCATCAAAGGAATAGCAGAAGAGAATATGGTTATGAACACGTAATTATGGGATTACACACAAATTGGGCAGGTTCTTAAAGACACATCACAGATGTACAGCAATTCACAATGTATCCTCAGGAATAATGCGGGCTACCCCTGCTCTGCAGGTACATCTGAGAGGAAACTTGGCAAGTGGTTTGCAGGGAAAAACAAAGGGCAGTGCTGCCTTTGTCCTGGGGAAAGCTTTTTGCCTCATTTCTGTTCAGGTTTTTGATATCCATTGTTTGCTCTGTGTGGAGATTGTCCTTAACTCAGCCTGTAAATTGAAGCTGGCTCAGAAATTGGCAAGTGGCTTGGTGAGAGGGTTTAACCCCTGGGTTTGGCAGATGAAGATGTGCACAGGTTTCCTGCTGGATTTTTCAATTTCATCCATTTCTTCTTTAGGCAGGTGCCTGGCAAGTTCCTGAGATCCTCTCTCCTCCTCTGTCATGCAGTCACAGATGTCATCAGCAGAGATGGCAAAGTGGAGCATCGTAAGACCAAAAAGCAAAAGCTGCTGGTAAGATGTTCTCTGGGAGAAGTGCTTGCTGTGGGAATTACCTGCCCTGCCAGCCTGAAGAATCTCAGACCTGTTTGGTTTGGAGCAATGCCCACCAGCCTCTGCCAGCCTTTGGAAAGATAGTTGGGTCTCGTAGATGCAATCAGCACCCCAAGACGTGGGCTGCTTCTGGCTCTGGAGGCAAGGTGAGGCTGTCACCTTAATTCTCTGCGATATGATACAGGTGATATGATACAGATATGATACAACTTTTACACCAGTAAAAGTCTTTAGCTGGTAAAGTTACAGAGACTGTATTCTAGACTGGTAATATATACTAACTTGGTGACCTAAACTGTATATATTTGAAAAAGGATTCCTCTCTTCTTCCCCTAGACTAATGTTATGGAGGCTCATTGAAGGGTGCAGGGGAAATACTTCCAGGAGCAGCTAAACAGCCCTGCTCAGCCTAAGAACTTGGTGTGAAACACAAAAAGAAGCCTTTGGGTAAATGTATTATGGGGAGGAAGGGGAGGGTACAGGAGAGTCCCTAGGGTTCTTCTGGGGACAGCTGGCCCTACGTGCTCCTTGAGAGCAGAACCAGCCTTTCAGAAAAGAGAGATGCAGCCAGAGTCACAAGACAGAAAGGGCCTTCTTGTTTAAACATGCATGTGGATGCAGCTAGGGCAGAAGGGACTCCAGACAGAAGAGCTGACAGTGCTGGGAGGCATCGCCCCTTCCCACACTTTTCATTTTATAAAGGCAGAAGGAAGATCCTAACCCATGTGATGGGATGGGATGGGAGGGTCTTCCAGATGTGTCACAGGGCCCATGCCAACTGCCTCCCAGCACTTCCTCTGCCTACTGTGTTTCTCATGGACTTGCAGAGCCCATCCTGTGTCTCTTCTTCCCTACAGTGCGGTCTGATGGCTTGCAGGGGCGTTAGCTGGGACCCAGCAACACGGACACAGAGGGGAGAGGTTGAGGGGGTGAGTGTGCTGTACTTACTTGCAAGAATGACCATGTCCATCCCCCAAAATATACTCATAATCCAGCCAACCATCACAATCGCTGTCAGGATCTGAATCAGAGCAGCAGCAATGTTCAGCCAGAAGACACAACACATGTGCCTGTCAGGGAGGTCAGTCCGGGCTCCGCACAACACAGTGAAAGCGGATACAAATGTTCCTAGGGAGAGAGCAGCAACAAAATGCTCAGTGAAAGCCATGGCTTCATGACAAATTCCTTCCCTTAGACCCACTTCTCAGAGCATCCTGCATCTTGTGCTTCCACTGCAGTGCTGAAAAGCTGGAAACACTTTACAGCAGGACAAAAGGAGGCACAGCGACATCTTATTCAAACACGCTACAGGCTCCCATTGAATGACACTGATACGCATACTTGAAAACCAGGACAGAAAAAACACTCTTTGGGTTTTGGCTCTTTCTGCCTCGCTCAACAGTAACCACTTAAGCACCATAGGCAGTTTACAAAGGTGTGCTGTGTGTCTGTGGAAACACCAATCTACCTTATTTTCTGCCTCCCTCTTGGGGAGGACATTTACTACACAGAAGCTCTAAAAGGGAAACCTGTACCCAGGTTTAGATCAGGACTGGTTCTAGAAAGCTGTACAGATCTGGCATTCTGCTACTGTTCACAAATACTGCTCTAGAAGGAGCACATACACAAAAAAACGGGTGCTCATGTGGCACTGCATCTTGTCACAGAACTTTCCCCAGTCACAAGTTGTTACCTGAGAGCATGTTTTAACAAAGCAGAAGTAGCCAAAACAGTGCTGGAGCCATGTAACCTAGTGTTGCAGCCCTTGGCTCTGCTTGACACCACCCTACAAAAGTTGCAAACACCCTTCAGGCTTCCTAAAACAATTCAGATGAAGGATCTTGTTGATGTATGAAAGTTAAAGCTGGGGGGAAAAAAACCTACTCCACAGCAGCCTTTACAAAGATTCTTCCTGAATTTCCCACATGGGACAAGCCTGATCATTTATTCACAGCTGATGTCCTGCGCCCATGGCTGGCTGAAACCTGCAGCTCAGGGAAGCCTTGCCTGTCCCACAACCAACCTGCAGAAACAAGCAGCACAGGCAAAGAGAAGAAGAAACTGTTTCTGACCCTATAACGTATGAGCTGTTGGCCAGGAGGTTCATTCACCTGATCTAAGTATGCATTTCAGCACCTCTTGTCTTTATGAATTTTTTGAGGTTTTTTTAATATAAATACAGCATTGTTGAGGTAGGTACAAAGGTGTAATGTGATTTATACTGGATAACATAGTTCTGTGAAATGCTTCCTTTAATTAATGTCTTGAATTAAAAATCCTGCACCATGATGCCCAGTAGTTTCTACAAAAATGGTCCTTTTTCCTATCCAAGAATGGGAGCCTGCAAACGCCTCTAAGATGTGAATGAATGAGCTCATCTTCAATACACACAAGCACCTTGTTGAACTAGAGGGAAGGAAAGACTCCCTTGATTTGACTGAAGACAGGGAGGAAACATTCAGTTGACATCTTTCCAGAAGACCTCACCAGACAGAGAACAGACCTTACTATGAGCAAAATACCATTTTGCCCTGCAATTCCAGGGTGGTGGAAGATATAATCTCTTCCGTTACTGCCTCTTCTTCAGTGGGTCACAAGGATAACAGGCAGTTAAGGTGCCAAGATGCTGGGGAAGGCTGGCCACAGACTATTTTTAATCTTGCCATCCTCTGCAGGCTTCAAATCCAGCATCGTCCTAACACTCCACCAGCTCCTAAAACCCCACTCATCTTCCTACCGCTGGCTCCATCTGATTTCGTACTCCCACCCACTCCCTTTGCTGCACATTGAAGCCGGGTGTGGAGTGGCACCATGGCAGAGGGGAGTGGGTGAGCACTGATGGGGTGGTGGGAGGCAGCCCTATGGCAGAGCATCATCGGCAGGGAGAGGGGCAGGTCTTCTCTCCTGTGAGAAATCCCCCCTCCCCGAGCTTCGTCCTCTGACTGCTTGGCTTTCACAGGCAGGGTTTCATCCCTTTACTCACCTAATGTCTTTTGTGTCTTCCATGTGGGATTATGTGAGATCTCTGCCCTGCTTCACCTACTTTTTTTCTTTGTACTCTTTTTTTTTTTTCCTTTATAGTGTCTCCAAAGCAGAAGGAGAAGCCTGGAATATTCCCCCGTGCTTCCTGAAACTGTTGTCTGCAAAGTTACACCACAGCACTCTCTGAGATTAAATATGGATTGAGGCGAGATCAGAGACTGAGTGTTTACGTTTTCCGATCAGGATGCAAAATCTTGCCAAATGGAAATGCATGTCTCTTTTTAAAATGAAAATGAAAATCTTCCCCTCTCGCCTAACCTTTAACTCTTCCAAGAGGTGTTACAAAAAAAAAGGTTGCAAATGAGCAATAATTCTTAAACTACAGCTCCAAATCCTTCCAGTGAAGCTTTTAAGATTTTTACATCATTAGAGTGAGGTGCTGAATTAGCTAAATAATCCTTTAAACACTACAGTGACTAAACTGATGTCTAGTCCCAGGGAAAAAGGAATAAAGCAAACCAAGCAGTTAAGTGTCCCCCTCTGGACAGGGAATTGATATAGAAACTAGGATTAACATCTCATGAACTTTGGGGTTTGATTATCTCTTCAGGCCACTTTCCTACTCACTGGAGCCAATTCATTTCCCAACACCAGAGCATTTTCTTGATTAATAATGATTTGCTAATCTTTGCGAGGTTCTTGGCATTTTTAAATACAAGACTTGAGACATGCCAGCAGACATAAAATGGACATATTTTTCCTCTGGTCCATATACACTTTAAAACATGAAGTAGAAGAAAGTCTTAAATGCATTTGCCAAGATAGATGCTTTCCCCTTAAGAAGCCATCATAGTTACACATTGCCAAATATGGAAATGCTTGCATCTGGAAGCAGAGAGGTGGAGAGGAGGAGGAGGAGGAGAAGGAAGAGGAGGAGGAAGGCAAGTAAGCTGTATCCACTGATACCGCCTGGCTGCGCTGGAGCTGGAGCCCCAAACCATTGCCCTTCGTGACCAAGCAGACATTTGAATACCTATAGCCCAGCAATTATAAACTCAGTACACAAACTGCAGCTGGAATGAACTTGCCCAAATATATCAGTTGTCTAAAAGGGTCTCAGGCTGCAAGTGTAACCAGCAAACACAAACAGATAACTTTGCAAATAGATGTCAACTAAAAGCCCCTACAGCTACGTCAGCATAACATAAATAAATTATATTAAGCATCTTCCCAATGAAAAATACCAAAATGAAATAAAATCTAGAATTATTCTACATTGTGAATACAGCCTCTTTCAGGACAGAGGGCAGGCGGTGGAGAGATGTCCTACACTACCTAATGAGTCTGTTCAGCCTCATGGGGCATCAGGGCCCACTGCAATCACCTGGCTGAGCCACACAGTCCATCTGGCACCAGCAAATACCAGGGGCTGGGCAGAAGGATGGGTGGGAGCTGAGGCTTGCCCTTCTGGAGCAGCTGGGGGACAGAGGGTGAGGGCACCATGTGCAGTGAGGGTGGGAGGAGATGGGAAGCTGATGCTCTTTCAACTCATCTCATCTCACTTGTGGCAGTGTCAGCCAGCTGTGGCATGGTGCACTCTTTTCAGCAAGGGAAGAAAGCCTCTGGGAGCCTGTGTTTGCTTTTGCTGTCAGCAAAATGGGGGTATTTTTAGATTGCAACAGTGAATATGGAAGGCTTTTTGTTTTCAACAGTTTAACCTATTGAACATGAAGGAGATGTGTTATATGTAGGCCAACACCGTGAAGCAAAAGACAAATGAGGGTTTTTTTGCCTTTTCTCTCCTCTCTGGTCCACTGTAATGCAGGACAGTCTCCAGCATATGCTGGTACCCCGGCAGCCATGGCCCTCCCAAGAGCATCACCTGTTGGCTCCTGGCCTCACAGAGTACACTGAAATAGTATGAGAGAGGAATAGGGTGGACTTTTTTCTCTTAGAGGAAAAACTCACACTCTGAAGAGATCTCTCCTAATTTACTGCTGTTTGGGTCACTCAGCTGAGGTGGAGGAAGACATGAGGTCGAGCCATGGCCTCTCCTGAACAAAGTCTCCTCTGTGCTATCTAAGTGCAGCAGTGATTGCATTATGGAACGTCTGAAGCTGCGCAAAAGAAGTTTTTCTCTCCTGTTTTTGCAAGAAAGCCTAACTTGGGCACTCCTTCAGGACCTTCAGCCAGATATAGAGCTTGGTGCATTTCGTGTGGAGGACCTGGCTGTGAGCAAACTCCTTAGGACACCTTCCCAGAAACATTGTAAGTGGGAGCCTGGTTGGAGCCAGGTTGCAAACCAGAGGGAGAGGAGATTCTGAAGGCCACAGTGAAATTCGAGCACACGGACAACTTGTTAGTGGGTTTCCTACTGACCACCAGGTATCTGAAACTGCTCTGCTACAAGGAAATCACATCTCATAAGCTGCTCTGTTACAGGTGGAGAAAAAAACAGCAACCCAAATTAACACAGTCGGGCAGGACGTGAAGCAGCTGCTGCTGGTCATGGTCCCTACCCTACAAAAGCCTGGAGCCGGGGGGGGGGGCTGGGAAATACCCCTTCTTCTTCCCCTAGGCTTGGAGGCTATTTAAAATGCTTGTCCTGTAGCAGTGGAAGTAAGTAAGGGAGTGGGATGGTGCTATCTTTCCTTCTCCCAGAGGAGGAGGAGGAAAATGGTACTGTGTCATGATGCTGGAGCACCCCTGCAGGTAAGCACAAGCAAAGATGGGGAGGAGAAGGAAATTTGATGTGTCTGTAGGAGTAAGGAAGGCTGCTGGATCAATGGTGGGAGCTGTAGTTAATGGGTGTGTGTTTTGTGGGGATGAGATGTACCTCTATAGCTGTATTGTGTCAGGGGAGTGTTCTGTGTGGGGTCATGTCTGATGTGCTTTTGAACTTTTTAAGAAAATTTTTTATTACCTGTCATTAAACAGTGTTGGCAGGTATATGAAGTAGCTGTTGTGGATGTGCTGGAAATTCAGGAGATGTACTGTTTCTTGCTTGTGTGAGTCAGAGAAATTGTTTGAGAAGGGTATTAAGGCTTGCACTTGTTTCCTTAGTGTTATAGTGAATGTAGTATCTATTGGTTAAGATATCCTCGGGTCCTCAGTGTCTAGAATTTGTTTTTATATTCTAGTCTGAACTTTAATGAGTTGTGGAGAGCTTTCATCCTTGGTATCAATTCATATGGTAACCTGTAGTCCTTCAGATTATGATGAGGGAAAGAGAACTACTAAAACTTGTGAACTAAAATAGAAAAGGCTGGTCCAGAAGAGCCCTTGATGTATTTGCGTGGTTACTACCATGGCTCTTACAGTTTGCAAGTACCGAGCTCTTGTCAGGGTCTCCACCATGCAGCTCTCTGAGGAGGCTATGGGAAGAAGGGGCAACTGTGGGCAGGGGGTGTTCAGTGAATCTCTCTGGCTCGCAGCAGAAGTGAAGGTGCAGAGGTGGAGGTGTCCTCCTGAGGAAGCTAACCATTCTGAAGAGGCTGGGCCCAGCTCCATGTCCAGATATGCTTCCTTTGCTAGGAGCTGTATTCCCACCCAGTTTCCTCAGAGATACTCCAAGCACGCACTGAAAGATGCAAAGCTCCTTGAGTTTCAGTCCCCTTTGAAAATAGGTGCACACAACTGCAGATGTGCTGCTGAAGTAGAGCATCCAGCTGAAGTGTCTATGGCCTCCTCACACCAAGCAGCTTGGGAGTGTTGAATTCACAGCACTGCTATGTGTTGAGGCCAGAGTATGGAGGCTGTTTTTTACACAGCAATTCTTCACCTGTTAGTGGGTGCCAGACTTGTTTCTCTTGAAATATAAAGAACGCAGTGTTGGCAAGACTGCAACACAATGCTGCAGCATCAGCAGGGTTTAGGTGTCTTGCCCAAGAGAACATGCAGCCTGAGTGTTCTTGGTGTCTCCTACATCCTTCCCCTTGTAGTTCATTTCGACCATGGAAGTAAGTCAGGACTCAATGCAATTACCTGGCTTTCTCCTAGACACAACAGTGTTTCAGACCAACATCTTAAAAGCTTGGGTTTTAGGCTAAAGTTCAATTAAACAGCATTCTTCCCCTTTCCAGTATCCATACAGAGTAAAGCCTACCTCTGCCAAACGCAGTGTGAGGGGGCCAGAGCAGATAGGTAGATGGCTTTAACAATTTGAGAGCAAGAAGAGAAGGAGCAGTGGACAGTTTAGAAGACAGGAGGCTTGCTTGGTCCCAGGCAGCACCTCTTGGAATTGAAAATCTGAGTATCATGTGTGCAAGCCAGGTGAACTAGCACTGGGGGGAACATCAATGGTGTGCAGGTACCTGGCAGCAAAGCGATCATCTGCAAATGCCAAGGACTTGTGTACAGTGGTGCAGGCAGGACATGGGCAGGAACAGTGGGAACGGAAGGGTAGGAGAGCAAGAAGAGAAAGGGAAGGAGGAGTGGAGGCAGCAAACGTGACAGAACCTAGATGTTGCCATGGAGAATAGCTCATGAATTTTCCTCTGTGGCCTGCTCTTAAAAATGCTTTGTTTAGTTTCTGCCAGCATGCTGGGTTTATTTTCCCCTGCCATATCAGAAGGACATCCAAAGTGAATCCTGGCTATGTCCGGTCCTTTTGGACTTGCTACAGACAAAAATATATAGTAGCTTGACAACTGAGAGCTGGCGCTTGCAATTCTTGTCTCCATGTGACTTGTTCCAAGTCCGCAGAAGGCAGGCTGTATATAGGATTAACTTTTTGGTTTCCCTACATACAAGAAAAATATCCAGTGTGTCCCAAAGCATTATATGCCCATGACTGATCACAACTGCTTTGGTACATGGCTGTAACTTCAAAACCAAGCTCTGCATCTGTTTGTTATTAGCAGGTTTGTGTCATGTGGTCAGAACAGACTTGACAGTGTTTATGTAGCATCTACAGAAGACAGCCCACGTGCAAGTAAGATAGCACTGCTTTTTGCATCAAAAATGAGAATTTTCTCAGATTTAATGCTCTAGAAAAAGTTAACTCTTCTGAAAATGCAGAGTTTTCCTAACACAAACTTCAAAACTTGACTGCAACAAACTTTCACAGACTTCTAGGGCTAAAAATATATAGTGAAATCTTAAATTACTTTGGGGGGGCCTACATGAAGGTGAAGTGACTTACTAAAGCTTTAATTATACACTGAGCCATCAGCATTATTTTTACTCTGCAGCACTGCAATGTTTTGAATGCTTACAAGTGGCCACCCATAAATAGTGAGATTGCAGCACAGCTTGTTCCACTGCCAGACATTCCACAATCCTTGGATGAAGCTTCCCAACCTGGTCCTATGGTTTAATTCTGTTGACTTGATGCTTAAAATTAAGGGTGTGATTGAAGTATTTGAGATTAGAGAATTTCTGCTGAACAGAGATGCAGTCCCCTACTGCATAATCCATGGTGGTGGAGCAGACTTCAGGCTTCTGCCAGGACTTGCTGTTGCTGATTTATTTTTACAAGTTGTACCTGCCTGACTCCCAAACTAATTTTTTTCCTCTTGCACATAAGATGTGGTCCCAGAACTGCCACTAACATGTTGCATCATGTTTTATAACAGTATGAACCACTGGAGAGAACTTGTAATTTCCCAGAAGTAAAGGGGATAAAAAATACTGCTACACAGAAACCTAGACACAGGAAATGGGAAGGCTGCACCAAACAATACGGGCCACCTATAGTCACAGGAAATTAACTGCCCGAGATAAGCTCATCTACACCAGAAATACCACCTCTTGCTATGCTTCCAAGATAACAAGGAGAAATTCTTTCCCACTTATCACAGTATCTTACCTGACACTCATGTCAACTCCCTGAACACAACAGCAATCTGTCACTCCCAGCTTCTTCCTGATGTCATGTTAGAACTTCACTAACATAACACTTCCTTCCCATCCTGTCCTGGCTCCTGTTTGGGTCACTTGAGAATCCCTGCCTGTTCAAGTCGCACTGTAGCTATTCACTACACCTGTCCTGATGACTGTGGTGTTATAGAGAGATGTTTTGCCAGGGAACTGCTGGAGAGAGTCCCGTGGAGGGCTACAAAGATGATATGGTGACTGAAGCATTTCCCTTAGAAGGAAAGGTGGAGAGACCTGGTGCTGTTTAGCCTGGAGAAGAGGGCTCAGAGGGGATCTTGCTAATGCTTACAAATATCTAAAGGGCAGGTGTCAAGAGGATGGGGCCAGCTTCTTTTCAGTGGTGCCCAATCATAGGACAAGGGGCAACTGGCACAAACTAGAACACAGGAAATCCCACCTAAACAGAAAGAAAAACTACTTTACGGTGAGGGTGATGGAGCCCTGGAACAGGCTGCCCAGAGAGGTTGTGGAGTCTTCTCTAGAGACTTTCAAAGCCCGCCTGGATGTCTTCCTGTGCAACTAATTTACATCCTTATTAAGTATGCCGGCATTGAGAGAAATAATGTAATTGGCTTCCAATTATAGCAACAAACATAAGAGAACAAAAGGCATGACCACTGTTTAAAGCACAGGGCTCTTTGTTATAAGCTCATTTGCCCTAAGTGGACGCATTTCTGCTGCTCTAATTTTATCAGCAACTTCAAAGCTCTGTTTCATGGAAACAGCTTTACTTGCCTGGTTTCTCTCTCTCTCTCTCTCCCTCTGCTGTCACCTGCCATGCAGAACTTTCTGTATTTTACTGTTTAATAGCAAACCAGTTGCTTATTCCACCTCATGCTCGCTTCTCCTCCCATAAGCCACCCAAGAACACCAGCTTTGGTGCTATGCCCTGGCTCTCCTAGTCCCAGGCTGCACTGCACCTACCTGCTGCAGGAGCTCAGGATCCAAGTGACAGAGAAGCCAAGGAGACAGAAACAACCTTCTGCTAAAATATCTCTTATTTTTAAGACTATGGTCTTAATTCACAATTCTCAAGCACTTTCAGATATCAATTTTCTGTTTTCTTGATGAATATCCAGAAATAAACTTTGCTGAGCCATTCCATTTTATGCTATTGATAATACAATAATTTGGATGCAGCTTTTCATCCAAACTTCACAAACCTGGAAGTTTCAAGAGCAGAATGCCTGGAGAGAGCCTCTCCTCATTTCAGAGTGTCTGTGAAACCACCTGTAAGGAAAGCCTTTTGGCTCTCTGATGCCTCCAGTTCCTAAAAGACTGTTGGATGTGTTTTATTCTGTGAAACAAGAGCTGCATTAATGGTGTATAAGTAATGAGGTACAGGCTATGTGTTATCAAGAGCTTTCACAAAAGTTCTTGCCAATTACACAGAGATGAACTGAAGTTTATTCTGAATTGTCAGTACCAGGGTAAGCTCTTTCTTGTCAGGCACGGAGCAGGAGGTAGGCAGGCATGACCCTCCAGTTTCAATTCCTACACTAGTCAAAGGGCTCAGAAGGGCACTTGGTGGTTTACTGGGTGAAGCCAGACTGAATGCTTGCTTGTTTTCCTACCTCTGCCCTCCCACAGGTTAAGTGCCATTTGTGCCCATCTTGGGGTGCTCTAATTCAGCAGAAGGAATGCAGCTGGCTAAGGACAGT
Organism: Actenoides hombroni; assembly: GCA_024336885.1. NCBI lineage: Eukaryota > Metazoa > Chordata > Aves > Coraciiformes > Alcedinidae > Actenoides > Actenoides hombroni. The sequence goes on from WUAM01000309.1 coordinate 868,651, forward strand.
GTAAGGGTCTCTCTCCCCTGCCCTGTCTATCTGCATTTGATCAAGTGGTCACAGTTGGAGGTGAGGTCTGTAGCTGCGCTGCCTCCTCTGTCTTTCTGATCACCGCCTTGTGATGAATTTAGCCCTTTGAAGCTACCTAACAGAATTAGCTCTGCTTCTGGAAGGATAGATTAACTACTTCTGAGATTTGGTGAACAGTGAATCTGAGCTTGCTGCAATACCCTGGAGTCCTTAACTGTGAAGATGAATCATGTTAATTAGGGACTACCAAGACACAAGACAGAATTAATCTTATTAGAAAGTTAGATGAGGATGCAGAGCACTTAGAGGTTTTCCTAAAGATCAAGGCAGCTGAAATGGAAGTGTAATAAAGTGTGCTGGCCTCCAAAATCACCCCAAAGTACAAGCTATCTTTTAAGTATAGGAATGCAAACCAAAACTGACATAAGTGTGCAGAGATCTGCAGAGGTAAGCATGCAGGAGAATAACAAAGACCTTTTTTTAATCCAGAAAACTCAGTGTGTGCGTTTTATGAGCCAAGGCATCCCAAGCAGGGACTTAAAGGGGACCTGGTAAGAGTTGCACTCTGTAGCCTGGAAGTGCAGTGCTGCACCCAGGGGTTTGGAATATGATTTGGGAGACCAGAATTCAGTCCTGGCTTTACAGCCGCTTGCTAAATAATTCTGAAGCTGTAACTTTATTCTTGTAGTACCAGAGTAATATTATTAAGGTGTTACCACCCCTCTACTTTCAAGAGTCTTTCCTATTTAGATAGACCTTGTCCCAAGAAATTTGTTGTCTTTCATGCACCTAACATGACTGGCTTATCTGTTCAGTGCTAGTGTAAGCCAGATAGCAACCAGGTCTTGTTTTTATAGAGTAGTGCTTTTGTGAAAACTGTCCTTTCTTAAATGAAAGGTAAAGCCCTTTACCTACTGAAGCCACTGCGAAGTTGCTGTTTTACTTGTGTACGCACCATATTAAATATTTAAGAGATAATGTTTTACACTCTAAATTTGCCTTCAGGTGATTCAGATAGTCAACAAAAATCTCATTTCATGATAGTTTACCTGATGGAGACTATAAAGCTGTCTCACCCTATTCAGCAAAACTGTAGGGAACATTTCCTGCAGCTTAACTTGTATCCATTTTAACTGAAATTTCCCACACTTAACATCCCTGAACAGCAGATTCAAACACAACCAATTCTGTAGAAGAGCAGTGTGGGATGAGGAGGACAAGGATCCACACAGAGCTGGGCTGCAACCAACCCACACTCTTTGGTGAGAAGGGTGGGAGCTGTAATTGTAGAGGTGAAGCACATAGCCAGAGTGAGCCTCTATACATGACCTGCTGTCCACAGTCTTGCTCCTGCAGGGAGGATGGGGAGAAGATCTAGAGTCTTCCAGAGCCTTTTTGGCTCCCTATGGAAAGACCCCAGGCAGACCAACACAAGCAAGTCTTTGTTAGCAGGGGAGAAATGAGCTGTGGTACCTTATGCCTGATATCATCCCAGTCCAGGCTCCATAAATAGAGCAGGCTGGAGTGACCCATGACTTTACAGATTCTGCAAATATGAGCACCAGCCAAGACAAATTAATTCAGCTCAGCTAGCATAGTTTTCTAAAATGGAGTTTTCTTATTAGGGTAGAGAAAATGTGGAGATATTGGAGGCTACTGCTCTGTATCTGCATCGGCAGGTATCCTGTGATGTTGTGGACAAGGACCTAACCAACCTGCTCTAATTTAACCCACTTGCAGGAAGGACTAGGTGACCTCCAGAAGTCTCTTCAAGCCTAAGCTATTCTATATTTCAGTAACTTCAACTACTCTATGCAAGGCTTAGCTAATCTATCTCAAGTTTCTTTTCCCAGAGCCATGTCCTTCTGCCACTACATGACTAACGGCTCTTGAACACAGGGTTCTTCAGGAATTTTCCGTTTATTTTTGAAGAGCTGTTCTTGTTCTTTAACATCAGGTGCAATTACTCTCATAGCAAGCAGTACACCTGAGCAGAAAGCATGCTTGTGAGTTGCTGCTCATGTCAAAATAGGTGAACTTCAAGTCAACAGAGCCCCTACCTGACATTTCCCCCCTGAGCACAAGAATGCTCATATCAAACAGCTCAGCCAGTCTCTGAAGGGAGCTGCCTTTGTACCAAGGGGAAACAGCGCTTCATATAGAAGTGACTTCTTTCTTTAGAAGTAAAAATAAATACTAACTTGGGTAAAATCATAATTCTTGCAGGGTCTAGTCCTTTTTTTTCTGTCTGAAAGCAAAGCGAAGGGACAACTAAGCTATGGTGTTTCCAGGTCAGAAGTACAGATAAATGGCCTTCTAGCATCTTAAGGGGGCCTACAAGAAAGCTGGTGAAGAACTTTTTATGATGTCAGATAGTGGTAGGACTAGAGAGAATGGATCAAAACTAGAAGTGGGTAGATTCAGATTAGACATTAGGAAGAAATTCTTCACCATGAGGGTGGTGAGACACTGGAACAGGTTGCCAAGAGAGGTGGTGGAAGCCCCATCTCTAGAAGATTTTAAGGCCAAGCTGGACGGAGCAACCTGCTCTAGTGGGAGGTGTCCCTACCCATGGCAGGGGAGTTGGAACTAGATGATCTTTAAGGTCCATTCCAACCCTGACAATTCTATGATAAATACTGGGTCCTGTTCAGGAGCTGGGTTATCAAGAGTTAATGCCACTTGGGCAGCCAAGATGTTTCCAGCAAGGCCTGGGCTTCTGCATAGCCATGTCAGTGGACCTGTGGGATTTTATATGTTGTCTTTTCTTCTGAATGCCCCCTGCACACACCTTCATCTTTAGGAGTTCTTGCATTCCCAATTTGCAGGAAATAGCATCTGATTCATACTTATTTCCATTACAAGACAGATTTTTCCCTTTACCAAATAATTTCCCTTATCTGCCATCTACCTACTGGTTGGAATTAGATAAAAATGCATATACATTTGTTTGTAGATATCACAAAGAACCAAGCTCCCAACATCAAAATATAGCATGCAATTATTCCTAGTGAAATACAGGCAGTAATACCTCTTGTTATACAATGACTCAAGGACACCATTCTGCAGATGTTAGAGAAGATTTATATAGAGTGAGATCTACAAGGGAAAGTGTTACACAAAGAGAAACTGGAAATTATCATATTTTTTTTCTTGCCTGCAACTCTTTTTTATAATTCCCTTGTTGAATAGGTTGCAATAAGGTTAGGGACAAGGGTAAAATGGTTCATCCCTCCTATATAAGACTGCTGGAAGCACTTATCTAAATGTTAAAGGGTGCAGCTGACATGAGATTCAGACTTTTAAATGTCCTTTCCTGCTTTACTGAGAAGCCATCAGACTGAGGGCAGGCGACCTACCCTGACATCCAGCACTGACATTGCAACAAAAGACTTTACAACCTGAACAAAGATGTTGTTTCTCTGCTTCTGTATGTCCTCCAGTTTGACAAACAAATTCTCTAGTGTCAGTTCCTACCCAGTCTTACATGGTGTTTTCTAAACAGGAATGACTTTTGGGGTGTACCAGTCCTGCAGAAGAAAGGGAATTCATGTTTGCTACTTGTGTGCCAGGCAGGGCTAGGACCTCCTTATGGCAGGCAATGTAGGAACCCCAGAGGATTCTCCCTGTCCCAAAGAGCTTATATTGCAGATCTTGAACATCCCCAAAGCTACTCCCATATCTTCTCGGGAACTGGTGTTGTGTACTCAAGAGCCTGCGGTTCTCTGGAGCATCTCGAAAAGCTCCATAACCTTCAACCCACCAAGGTCTGCTGTGTGCACCTTGCATGGCTCCTCCAGTTCAGAACTCTGGAGCAAGCAGCAGGGAAAGCAGAGAAACACATCTCCTTGGAAAGAAGTGGTGGGTATAGAGCGAAAACACTTGAAAGGGTAAGCTCAGCTGAGGGACCATCCATCTAACCTTCGTTAATTCTTATGTCAGTGTTCTTTTCCTACTGCCAAAAAATACATCTATACTGGACCCAGATTCATCTCTGATACAAATCCATTGACTGCCACAAAGTTACACTGGGGATTAATTTAGCTCATCTGGGGATTAATTTGGCTCATCAGGTCTAACCTGATCTTGGCAGCAATTCAGAAGTGCAAACAGCAGAAAGAGTTCTTTTAAATAACAGTAACAGGCCATGGCAAAGACTGTATGCCTGCTGCTCTGTGCAAGGCTGATGAATCAAAATCAAATGGGAACTTGAACAGGGCTAACAAGCATGCATCCATGCAATCTGAGCAGAATTAGAAGTGGTAGAATATGGATCCTACATGCATACACACACTTGCCTAACTTTTTAGCAGCTCTGTTGTGCTGCATGAGGAACAGGCTCTGCTCCATGCAGCAACCAGTGTTGCTCTCCTTGCTCCCTAGCTGAGCATGACACCATGGCACACAGTGATCCTGGCAGGCTCCCCTTGTGCCCCAAAGTTGTACTGCTATCCAGCTCCTGTAACCTCACAGCTTCTAATGGCTGATTATGGGTTAAGCTCATTTCTGGCCTGGATTCACTGTATCAGCACTCTTGCTACCATGTGAATTCAGTTTATGGGACTGCACAGCTACAAATAAGGTGAGAACTACACTTCAGTACAGAAAAAGGCCTCTTAAGTCTCCTACCTGGACAGAGCTGTCAGTCACGCAGCTCCACTTATCTTTCCAGCTACCTTAACCACCTTCCTCTCTTCCCCCTGCCCTGGAAATGTTGCAACATTACCTCAATTTTCCTCTTTTACAAATGAGGTTTCTGTCCCCTCCTGCTGAAACCGTTCTCACTAAGGCCTGCAAAGAGTCTGGGTGAGCGTCAGGACCTCAGCTCCATCTGCAGTATTTCTGTCTCCTTAGCTGCTCTAGGGCCCCTTAAGGGCTCTCTGCTTTTTGACATCTTGCCATCTGCCTTTTTTTCCTCTCTTACCATGTCCTCAACAACTCTCACTCTGTTAACATCTTTCACTTCCTACTTCAGAGGCACGGACTGATCCTTTGCAATTCCCTTCCCCCTGTTTCTGTTCCTTCTGTACCGTGCCTTCTCTAAACTTGATCTGCACACGAGCCTTCCTGCGACAGCTCCATCTCTGTCAGTGACTCAAACTCCTGCATCTCTTTAGGACACGTCTCCCACGTCCTGCCCAGTCTTTCTGGTATCTCTGCTTGAACATCCTCTTGTCTTAACTCAAAGACAGTCAAGTCAAACTCCTTTTCCCTGCATAGCAAATGTTTCTCACTGATGACACCACCAACCACCACCTTTCCATCAACTGGGCTCACAAGTGAAGAAAGAAGGAGGATAATTATGTATCTAATTCCTCCCTCTCCTTTCCCCATGCATTCAGGTTTCCCCAAATACTATTCTTTTTTTCTCAGATCAACAAGTTCAGTGTTTTTCTTTCCTTACACTCGTTGCAATTGCTACAGCTTACTCTCCAGCCACAGTTTTCCTGCATGTACCACATCGAGTGCTTTCCACTCTAAGACTTCACTTTAAGACTTCACTTTTGGAGCTGGTGAACATCTGTTGATGTTACCATTTATATAGTTGGCAACATAAAACCCCTACCTTTGAATTAAGGATGTTGTACTTCTGTGACACAAGGAAACTTACTGCCACAACTTATTTCTCTAACAAATGTCTCCATCCATATTAGATATTTTATTTTTGCATTCCTAACCATCAAAATGACAGAAAACTATATTTTCTGCTGCCCAAAGTCAGTGAGTAGTGGCAGAAAGCAAGCTGTTCACTAACAAAGTGTGGTTAGTTCCTGCTTTCCTGCTACAAAATCATGAGCTACTGTGCACACTCTTGAAAGCATGGACCATTGATATACTGCTCTATACCACAATGTTCTCTTCCTACTTGGGAATTCTTTACTCTTCTATGCTAATCTCTACAGGTGCTTAAAGTGTGTTTCTAGAGACATTAGAGCTTCCTACACTTAAGCAGTAAGTAATGCCACATTTCTAGCTAAAAATTCTTTTTTTTTTCCAGTTTAGTGATTAAAATGTAGCATTTTTCTTCCCTCATATTTTACAATTGTACGGTATTGTACAAAAGCACCAATTTGACACATTAGAGCTATGCTGCCAGCTTTTATTGTGCCTGCAGTGGGGGGGGGGGGGGAAGCATATATTTTTAGCTGACTGCACTACACAGAACAATCTGATAGCATAAGCCCATTATTGTCATTCAAAGGAACATTTGTTTAACCAGATGCAGTCATGAAAAATTACCTTAAATTTTACAATTAGTATTTTCTAGAGAAAAAATGTCCATTCAATGCAAAATCTGAAGACATTAAGGCATTAGGACCATATCACAAAGCAGCTGCATCTAAAACTTTCCTTGGAGACAGACTGGAACAGGACCACCAATACTCTGTGACATCAGAGCTGTCCACAGCAAGCCATGTCTTTATTTCAGACAGTGCAATATTCTATGTAGAAGGACCTACTGCAGGATGTCAAGTCTGTAATGATTACACTGAAAATGGTAACACTGTCCTATGGTAGCTCCTTGCAGGAAAAGACAATAGCGAGTTGGTATACATGACAGCAGGGGAGAAAGGAAGCTTACGTTCAAGACCAACTGATTGAACTCCTTAATAAGACGTTCCTAAGAGTCAGGCAGACCACCTTAGTTCTCAGAAAGTAGTCCTCATGTAGAAAAGGAATTTCTGCACACAGTAAAAGCAGAGGGTGCTTGTGTCTGGGATGAACAAAATGGGAATAATGCGTGGGCCTGTGGTGTAGGTGGAGCAAAGTAGCCTTTATCCATGACTTGTGAAGGACCACTCAGCACAGAACGAGCACAAGGCTATAGACCTCACCTGGCAGTTTCTACTGTATTTCCCCCCCCCAGTAAAGTAGAGGTAGCACAGGACTCTAGAAATCTTTGCATTTGCCTTTGCAACTTTCTCTCTACTCAACTGTTGCAAATGGCCTAAGTCTTTTGGGACCAACATTCAGACCACCCTGCCTTTTCCAGGAAGAGCCTCAAAACCAACCTGTTCCTCCAGAAGTAGAATGAATATTGCTGCTTAAAGCTCCTCAGTAACTCTCTCTCTCCTCTTGGAGGAAACTAGGCAAACATGAGCTGCCATTATTTCAGCTGAATGTCTGGAAACTGGAATGATGCTTTGCACAAAGCTCACCATGCCTTACCTGAGAGTTCATATGGCAGCAGGATGCTTCAAGCCAATTCATGTGCTAGTAACTATGGGTCACATGGAACTAGCTCTTCTTTTTGCCTCTCTGACAAAGCAAGACCAGATTTGGGGTGGGATGAGAGTGGGAAGAGAATTGGACAGAGTAAAACAGTGCCATCAACTCCCGTCACTACTTTCTGAACTAATAGTGATCAAAACATGTGTAGAAGAAAGGTCAGTCAAAGGCTACTACAGCACAGGGATGCAGTTATAATTTGTGGGTTTGGAAGTCCATAAATGGTAGAATACCTTAAGGAAGAATGGAGTATCAGGAGATACTGGCATGTTTGCTGATACATTGGCTGGCTGTACAGAGCAGAACCTGTCTGGTGCTGTGGGAGAGGGCAGTCTCAGCATTGTTAGCTGTGTGTTAAATCATACAAGACAAGAATGGTCTGCACCATGCATGGGACTCATGTGAAACATCACATTTCTAGATCTGGGATTAAGGTAATTCAAGTCTACTGGAAAAGTGCTTTTTATTTTCCAGTTAGTGGAGATTAACAGCTGAACCAAACTGCTCAGCAAGGAGACAACACGAACGTAGTTCTTATTCTCCTCAAACGTCTGGCCCTAAACTATTTATAAGTTGTCAATATTTTTGTAACATATGTAAATAACTCTGCATATATTTTTCTACTTAGTCTGTTTTGAACATACTGTCACTTCCACTCTAATGTCCACATTGACCAACAGCAGCACTTCATCTAGTTCTCTTTATCCTAACATTTTATAAGTCTACTCCAGTGCATGACTGTGTCGTTACATATGCTAGACTTCTCTTCCTTTTCTTAAAGAACAAAAGAAGGAAGGCAGAGAAGCGAAAGTATGGACTTTTGAAAACACTTAGGTACCTAATTCCCACTGAAATAAAGGAATTCCAGGCTAAATGATGCCTGAGGCCATACTGAAAGAGCTGTTTGGTTACTCAAATTCAGGATTTCCTACTTTAGTGTCACTGCCCTCCAAGGCTTTTGGCTATAATGAAAGTGAAACACAGATTTAGAATTATGAGTATGAACCAGAAAATGAAGATACTATAAGATATTAAAGAATGTTTGTCTGAGAAGTCTCTTTCCTGTGCTGTCATAGTTTATACTTCTTCCTGTTTAAGCAGTGCTAATGATATGTACTGGGTTTTTTATGACTTGAGAAGAATTGGCCCAATAGTATACTATCAAGTGCTTATGAGGTGCAACTATACAAGGATTTACAGGCTGAGGAAGACCAGCTACCAGGAAACTAATCTCTTTTTAGTATAGGTTATGGGCCCATATCAGAGTCAACAGAAAGGAACATGTATCTGTGCCACAGCAGATTCAGTGCAAAGTCTTACCAAAGCTTTCCAAAGCCTAAACTTAGCTTACTTCAACTATGGCTTTGCACTGAGGTACTAATAGATGTTTTCATCTGACATCTCTTGATGTGAGGTGGTGGTATCTCCAGCTAGGGCATGGAACAGACACTTGCTTCAGCTGTAACTACGTAAGCTGGCACTATCAAGTTTTTGGTGGGGTTGTCAATGCCCCAGAACTCAGAGGTGAAGGGAAACCTTTCTCTGTTGGTCATCATAACCAGAGATTACTGCCAGGTGTCATCCTGGCTGGCTGGGGAGGAGCAAAGACAGGCAGTAGCCAGTTCCCAAGATTCATCTGTGCTCATCTGTCAGCTCCATTAATAAATACAGCAGTTATCAGTGCTACTGATATGGAGCATGCAGGGACCTCTCACATACTTTCTATATTTTAATGCATAAGGGAAAGAACATTGTGAACATCCAGCACATCCTTCAAGGGAACTAAATATCACCACAAGCACTGTAGTGACAACATGGGCTCAAGGTGCTCCACAGACAGCAAAGCTATCCAGATTTTAGACTGTACTAGAGGAGGGATGCTATAGAAGAGGTTATAAGGGCATTATAGAAATCAGTGATGTGGTGGGTGGACCTTGCTGGCTGCCAGACACCCACCCAGTAACTCTCCCACTCTCCTCCACAGGACAGAGGGAGAAAATAAGATGAAAAAGTTTGTCAGTCAAGATAAAGACACCAAGATCACTTACCAATTACACTCAAAGGCAAAACAGACTGGACTTGGGGAAAATAACTTTATTGCCAATTAAAATAGGCTTGGATAGTGAGAAACTGCCAAATTAAAACATCACCTCCTCCACTTAGTTTCCCCCTGCCCCTAGCTTCAACTTTTTCATTCCTGACTCCTCTGCCTCTGCCCCACTCAGAGCAGTGCAGGATGGATGGAGAATGGGGGTATGGGAGGGTGTTGTGATCAGTTCAAAGCGATCTCTCTCTGCCACTCCTTCCTCTTGATGCTTTTTCCTTGGTCTGGTGTTGATTGTTCCATGGGCTTCAGTCCTTTGGGACAAATGCACTGTAGTATGAGCCCTCCACAAGTTGCAGTTCCTGTCAGGGGTACCTGTTCCAGCACTGGCTCTCCATGCGTGTATCTTCCAGTTGTTCTCATAGAGGTGCCCCTCCCTTCCCTGCAGCCCTCTGCTGCTAAAACCTTGCCACCAATACTTACACACTTTGGAAAAGAGCTAGCAAAGAACTATGGCAAAGGGTAATGATAGTAATGACAGAAATTAAAGGATTTTATGTGTGGACTTATAAGAAAGATTAGGTCTAAGCTTCAAAAACATACAAATTACATGAGACATGGTAGACTTATATACATTAGGAAACAGTGTGGAGGTCAGATGTACTTATGAGGTCTTTAAGGACAAGACAAGATCCAGAAAGATGTGTGGGCAATACATGAGGTATTTTGAAACCATTAAAGCAAATGCCCTATTTTGCAAACCTGCTAATGAGTAGCTTCTATCTGACCTAACTGTAGACATTTGCAAGGGAGATGTCTCAGTCTGAGCCAGTTACCCTCTGCAGTCACACACAGAAGAAAAAAAAAAATGGAGGCCCCCAGAGGGTGTGATTCACTAACCTATTTTAGAGATGAGTCACATGCTGGTAGTGCCTAATTCCTCCCCACAGATTATAATGGCAACCAACTCAGATGTACAGGTGGATGAATCCCATCTAATACATCCAAGAAGACAAATGCTTGCCATTAAGCTATTTTGACTAAATACTACTAATAAAAATGAACTCCTGCTCTGATGTATTGGCTAGCTAATCAACTCCTTTAGAAGCTTTTGCTACAAGCAAGTTATTACATTCAACTGTGTTCCTTACAGATCTTCCTCTGAAACACCTAGTACTGGTTACGGTATGAGGTACACTGGAGCAAGGACTTGGTTCTGCAGGACTCCTGTCCCTCAGTGTAGAATGCAGCCATGTTATTATAGACACAGAGGGAAGACAGGACCTAAATTATGGTTTACAGTATCCCTGTAATACCAATGCACATATTTTTAATGTTATTTTTACCGTTCTTCCCTGTTGAGACAAGAGAAGTAAAGACAAGTTCCATATTCTGAGCATTACAGTTTATCAAAATGACCTTGGTCGTTGTGTGAAGACTTTGCAGGAGTATTTAATCAGCACTGCAACAGCAGGAAGACATCTAAATTTGATGTATCTAGCTCCTTTGATATTGCCTTTCTTCTTGAAGGTATCTTTTTCCAACATGACAGTGTTTGCATAGCTCAGAAGAGCCCTGTTGCTAAGAAACAAGTCCCAACTGTGCCTTTAAAACTCTGCCTTTAAACATAAAACTCAAGGAAATATTTTTCTTTTCATTACACTGTACTGTGTGTTTTTATCAAGATTTCTTTTAACTCAGCTCTGACTTGGGGTTACATTTCTATCACAACCTTCTGGGATAGAACCCATGCTTTTTCCGTTGTCCGTACAGTGTCATGGTCACCTACACATTTTGTATCAATAATATATTTTAAAATATTTAAAATTTTAAGGTCGCAGTAAGGCCTCAGCTTGCACACAATTGTGGTGTAAAGAAGGAATAGGGTGGAGCCTACTTACTGCAAATACCTGTTAATACTCAACTACAAAACACAGCATAAATCTGTGTTCTTGCAAATGGAAACTCTAAGGTGCATCTGTGCTTGCTTAGCTTTGGGGTTTGGTTTTGGGTTTTTTTCCCCTGTACTAACTAAAACATGCTGAAGTCCCCTTGTGTGTACAAGACAATGTGTAGCTTTCACTGGCATAAAGCAGATTGTAGGATCATGTGAGGGAGTAACCCGCACATCTGGACTACGAACTGCCTTGTTCATCCTACCTATTTAATGTCTGTACCATGCTGTAGTGAAAACACAACATCTTGCTTCCTGACAACTGCAAAGTCCAAGAGTGATGGAGGTAGTTCATTAACAATCAATTTCCTTGGAAAGGAGTAATAGAAATTAAAGCATGGCTACGTGATTTGAGGCACCGGATTGTTTTAAGTCCATACAGATTCTCTTTACCAGTTCTGCCACCAATTTTCAGGCAGTTATTTCCTCTCACTTCTCCATTCAGACTGTAAACAGTCTAAGTGTGTGACATAACTCTTCCTTCACATTTCTGTATTATAACAGGACTTGAGTGTGGTCTGCATTTCACAGCACTACTGAAATAATAATGTGGTAAAACCCTGCTCAGCTACTTACTTGGCAGTTCTCACACCAGTAAATCGTGGACTTCTCAGAAGATTTAAATTGCAGTCACTGGAATAAGGTCTTGTGTCATTTAGGTATTGTTCCTTTTACAAAATATACTAAAGGACATTTACTAGTGTATGATGAAATGTCATAAATATTTAAAACAAAACTACATTTCTAAGGGAGAAAGCAGAATAAGTTTTATGATGCAACAGCCTCAGATTTTTAGCTTTGGCTGCTGGCAAATTTGGGAAATAAAAGCCTCAATGGGTGTCCTACTTGGTACTGCACCTTAGGAAGGGTCTTCTCTGGTTTTAAGTGCAATGTAAGAGCTCAGTTCTGCAATTCTTCCTTCCAGCAAGTAATACTTAATCACAGGAGCAAGCTCAAGGGGCCAACCCAGTGTTACAAGAAGTAGTAAAAATGGTTCTAGAGGCTCAGTGCCACAATGGTCTGCATGTTGTAGAGTATCAGTTCTGACAAGTGGGTTTAGCTCAAAATGGGAATATTTTGTACCTGCTCTGCACTGGTTCAAATGACCATTTTTTGCTCTAAGCTATGTAACCTGAGTCCACAGAGCAACTAGAGAAGGGACATCCTCTCTGTCCAGTTCTGCCTTGGCATATAGAGAGTAAATGAGCACTGAGAGAACATTTAGTGGATTGAAAGCACTGATGTGAGAGCAGAATATATAGGTACATGGGCCAGATTTTTCAGTTGTACCATGTATAGCATATTTTAGCTAATGCAGAGGAAAAGTCTTTTATTCCTTGTGTTACTAATACTAAGGGTGGACTCTTACCATTTATATATCAGCTACAGTAAAAGGAGGAGTCACTGTGTAATTGCTGAGCAAGAGTGGTTCCTGCAAACTAATGCCTGATCTAAACTCCGTTCCTGGCTCCATCACAGGTTTCTTTTAAGTACCAGCTTCACAGAGCACAGGGAGACAAATCCTTCATTGTCTTGAATCTACCATCCAAAGTGGGAATACTGATGGAAATGAGAATTTTTATGTTGGCACCCTTGTGCATAAAGCGTTATATGGATTGAGGTGGGCTGGTGACAGAGAATGGCTGATGGATGAACGCAAGAGTCTTCCCCATCCTTCTACTCTCACACTCGTGGCTTAGTCCATGCTCTGCTTTGCACTTGTGCGCCTTCCTACACCTGTGCAGCATGGGTGTAAAAGAACACTAGCCTTCTGTGGCAGCATATGGTGTAAGGGGCTAGCTTTCCAGCCACAAAAATCAGGTCACAATGTCCAGCTGACTGATACAAGCAAACAAGATGAGAGTTAGATCACCTCAGGGAGTCAGCTTCAAAGGAGTGCCAGGAGAATCCATTTCAATGTTGGTTTTGTGGGATGTGTGGGAAGTGCAGAGGACTGAGTGAAATAAGTACTCGGGGTACAAGTCAATGTATAAAATTACCTTCTGGCTTTTAAAAGAGAAAACAAGAGAACATTTTTGTACTCAGTTGCCAGTGATTGTAGTTCCAGTGCTCTTTTCTCTTTTACATGAGACAAAGAACCATCCCACCAGGTCTCTGCAGCCACAATGAAATTTCAGTAGGTGGAAAAAAAATCTTGTGATGCTGAGTCTAAAATACTGGTTTGGTTTTTTTTAAATAGTATTTATTTTCTAAAAACTCTGCTAAGCCTTCGCTGGCGTTAAATCAGTTTGTTGGGTGCAGAGCTCAAGAACAGAGACATACAGCAAAAAACATTATCATCCTTGCAATACAGACAGGAAGATTTGGCAGTGCTTTCACAGTTCAGTAGATCAAGAGAAATAATGTAATGGCCCAACCCAGAGAATCCACACTAACTAAATCGTCCTAACTACATCAAAACCAATGTACCTACCCTTTCAATGGATTACTTGATAACCAGTCTGGTGCAAATGAGTTTGGAAACAGATCTGATTTGTTGCAGTCATTTCACAAAGACGGAAGGAAGGTTAGGGGAACCCATGTCAATCCCACAGCTAGAAAGGGATTTTCTTCTGGCTACACCTCTCAAATATCTCCATTTGTGACCAGTCCTCAATCCTTCACGAACCTCTCCCACTAGGACAGCGACTCCTGAGAGGGCTGCAGAGCAATGAGAGTTGTATATCTTTTTTACAGCTGCTTTGTGTATGTAGATCCAAGGAAGTCCAGCTGTATTTTTTATCTAGAATTTAGTCTTTAGATTCCCTTCCACTGAAAATGGTTTTCAAGAAACTTAAAAGCTTCCTGGTCTTGACCATTGTCAGTGAGAGAGCTCCGACTATATGGGCCTGTCCACACAGTGATTTCTATCGTGTCAAGTTGCCATCTCCTTTCCACAACACAGCATCGCAAATACAGTGTTGGATGTTCACACACACACAAAAATCATGTTTATGGAAATCAAATTGTCATGGCAACAGAAACGGTCTTGCAAGTATTTTAAAAATAGCAAATTAACAAAGCCCATTTATGAAATCTAAAATCCATTCTTTTATGAATGCACTTAAACAGATACAACAAATGGTTTTCTACCTACATAAGGAAGAAAACATTTAAACTCAAGATCTCACCTCACCATCCTGGCATATATAATGAATATATATATGCATACAAATAAATACATACTTTAAACTTAAACCAGCAAAACTGTTTCAGCTGGACAGTGTTACAGTAATGTGATCACTGGGCTTATTTTATTTCAGGTAAAATGTTTTCATATAAATATTCTGATTCAACATTTGTAAATGACTCAGCTTTTTAACATAGTAAACTTGTAACAATGGCTCATTATAATCTAATTTATTAATCTTCATTAAAATCTCAATTCTTCAAGGGCTTATAACACTTACCTAAAAATGTACAAACTTTTTTTTTAAATAACATTCTTATTTGGTTCAACTGAAATTTTTCCCAGCACGATCTCAAGATTAATTTGATCATTTAGACTTTGTGTTCTTTACAAAGCTGCTTATAACTGAAGCAAAATGATGATCCACAAACTCGGAGCATTGATAAGTTTTGTGTGGATATTCACCAATGCTCGTGGCAAACTGAGAGCTCAACCTAGATAAATGACAAGCTGGTGAGATGCTGGATAATTATCTGTGATATGCTTAAATTCATATTGCCAAGGCTGGCAGCCTTAGTCCCCTGCACAGTTCCTTGTATAAGCATTATTACTGAAGTTAGCAATGCGGTACAGGCTGAACCCCTGCAGTGAATGCAATTATGTTTCCAAGAGTTCCTCTATTGATCATATTCCTTCTTTCCTCCAGCAAGACTTGATCACGATCCACTCTGGGCATATCCTTTGGGTATGCTTATCCTGAAACTTTTAATTTGTTAGATATTACCAATCAGCTTTCATCAACGATCTCACTTATATTTACTTGTCTGGATATTTCATGATCATGTGCTCAAAGACATGAGTGTCCATGGTTTTGTCTAGTCTGGCAAAGTTGTAAATCAGTTAGCAATGTATCTGCTTACTTAATTTAAAAGTTCAGTATAATGTTGCCCTCCTACAGCGCAGAGATTCTCATCTAATGAAAAACCTCAGGGGACAGGGTTCTAAGGAAACACCAAATATTGTGAGAGACAGGGTTACACCACGAAGCCTTCTGAGGGGCCATCGAGTAGTTAAGACAGAAACTGTTTGGCCTGTAACTCTCTTGGAATGGAACAAATAAGCCTCAAACTGCCTTTATAATAAGGACTACATTGCTGGAGGAAGGAGGGTGAAAGCAGCTTCTAAGTGGTAATAGAGAGAGAGAGAAAACATATCTGGAAATAAGTATTTTAAATTCAAGTCCTGCCTACTTTTTTTCTTCCGTCTTTACACACAATAAAACCTAGTAAGTTTCATGACATCAGAAATCAACAAGTGAAATATAACTAGGTGGAACAGCATGTGATTTTTCTCAAGTTCTTACAGTATTTTCATTTGGGGACTCCTAGTTAACATAAATGCACAAAAACCCTGAGAAGAGTGGGAAGAGGGATTAACTCCAGTTAATGAAAAAGCTCCTAATCTTCAGCAGAACCAGGGACACCCAGGTTTCCTCATTTCAGGAATCTCTAAAGCAAGCTCAGTCAACATGACCTTTTCTTTCACATGTAAGGCTGAGCCCATGACGATGTCATGTCCTGGGTCTCACTGGTATTCAGTGATGTTGAAGGTTGCTGTGTAATGCTGGCTCCAGCTCTCTGTGAAGGAATCCTGCTGCCACGCCAGCTTCCTTACACATGAATCACACCATGACTGCTCCGTTCACAGACCAGCATCTGAAAGGCAAATAAGCTCTAATTGCAGTTTCAGATAAGATGTTGGGCTGTGAACTGGAGTAGCTGCAGCAGAGGCGAGTGTTCCCTTCTGTCTCCCTTGCTGCTGGAATGAACGGTAACTTCCAGCAGAAGTTGTGTAAGGCACAGATAACGTTTTTAATTGCCAGTAAGGTTTGTGAGATGCCAGAACCCTAATACTAGCAAAATGCCTAGTACTGAGCACGGGTACAAGACCCTAAACTGGTTTATCTTCTTTCAGTTACAGGCTGGAAGGCATGCCTTACAAGGAGTGGCTGGGGATTCTGGGTTTCTCTAGTTTGGGGAAAAAGAGGCGGAGGGACAACCTCATTGGCCTCTACAGCTTCCTAAGGAGGGGAAATGGAGAGGGAGGTGCTGATCTCTTGTGCCTGGTATCCACTGACAGGATTCATGGCAATGGTTCAAAGCTGCATCAGGGGAAGGAAGACTAGACTGAACTTTAGGGGATATTAATTTACCAAGAGGTTGGTCAAACACCAGGAGTGGTCTATGTCCCAAGCCTGTCAGTGTTTAAGAGGAATTTGGACAATGCCCCTGACAACACACTTTAACTTTTGGTCAGCTCTGAAGTGGTCAGGCAGTTGGACTAGTAGGTCCCTTCGAACTGAAACAGTCTGTCCTGTTCTCTTTATTGACGAGCATCTTTGCACAGTGCTACAACCAAGTCCAGATGCATCCCCTCTAGTGCTGCGACTGTGTAACTTTAAAGTTACAGTGCCCTAAAATGCAGACAAGTCTAAAGATAGAAGAATGAATGTTATTAGTCATATTGTCTTTATATCTCATCGAAAATAAGAAAAGAAAGCTCTTTTCCTTTTCTCCTTTCCTGGTTACTTCTGAATGAAAGTTTTCATCAATTCATTGCAAACTTCACTCCCTTTTACACACTGGGGGACTACTTTAGAATCCTTTTACCATCCCGTCACTTGTTTCTCCACAAAAGTCAAAACTGTCTAGATTCTAAAATTCACCTTTCTGCTTTATGCCAGCTGCTGCCACCTACGGGTGTCTTTGTGTTCAGGGTGCTGCAGGCACCCTGATGTGATGGGCAAGAGCAAGCCTGAGGAACCTGGTTTCAGCTTACCACTTCTCCCTTGACTATCCTGAACAGCTCCACAAAATCTCAATGCTCTTTCCATGGTGGAACAGAGACAAAGTGGCAGTGAACTGCTGCAGGCAATGGTGCTTTCTAAGAGTTTGTAAATCTCTCTGACACTCACTGATTCAGAGCAAGAGAACAATTCGCCTCCATCCTGCAATCCAGACTAGCTAAAATTGACCTGTCAGAAGTACTCTCCTCATTCAAGCTACTTCAGTCTTCAAATCCTTTCACTCCTTGTCTCTCTTGCTTCAAGAAGATCCAGTTCTTTGCCTTTCTCACCAAATCTCCGTGAATGTACTTTCTCTTTCTGGGCTTGATTCTCTTATTTTTCTTCACATCACACCCTTAGTCTGGAAGAGCTTTCCAGACTCCTTAAAATGCAGTTGGTTTACTTGGCCATTTAACAGCTCTTCTCTGCTGTCTGCTCCCACCTTCACTCTTAATCTTCAAGTACATCTGTCCAAATTGCACTAAATGACAAACAAGACTGCAAGAGGCTGAGCAAACCCTGTCTCCTTACGTGTTTCTTAAGTAATGAATACCTCCACAAAGCTGCTTCAATGACAGCAGTGAACAAAAAAACAGTGAACAAAACGTCACCGGCCATTTCTTCTGTCTTCTATTTTGATGGAAACAGAAGGCACGAGGGAGGGGAGAGAAACTTGTTTGCATTTAAGTTGGTCTGGCACTGACAGCAATTCAAAAGCAGCAGCGCTAGGTTAGCGCACAGCTTGACAGTGACATGAATCAAAAAGTCATTACAGACACAAGTAGAGCTCAACAGCTGACTTTTACTAACTAACTACAAGTGAAAAGCAAAAAACTGACCAAAGAGCATAACCAGTACTAAATACTTGGACTGTGACAGAGGCTGTAGCCAAGAACAAGGTGTTGCTGTGCTTTTGCTGTGTATGCCCATAACGGCATTTTTAAAGCGAGGGCCCCAGGAGGATGATGAGTAAGAAGGCATGTACATATATGAGTGTTGTGGCTAAGCAGATAAACTCAAGGAAGGGATCTGGTGTAAAACACAGGAAAAGGAGAAAGAGGAAGAATATATTAAGTATTCAGACAAGTGTGGGCTAATAAAATATAGCCACAAGAAAGCGGAAAGCAGCTTCCTTCCTAAAATACAGCAGAGCATGCCATTGGACATTGGATTAAAACTAAGGGACCATGTCACATCCCTCAGTAGAGATAAAACTTTTTTTTTTTTTAATCAGATACATAGGCTGGGGTTGTCTCAGCCAAGGAGCAGCAAACTTGAAATAATTTGGCATTTGGAATTTATTCTGATCACAAATTATCTGTGAACCACTCCTGTGTTTTCCAAGCTTGTTTGTCATTCTAGATGGTCCAGACACTTCATAGCACAAAAATATTTCAGACTACCCTGTGCTGGCAAGACCGTTGAGTAACTGTTCAACATGATCAGCCAAGTGAGTTATGTAAGACATTTAGATCTCTGTTTAAAAAACCCCACAAAACAAAAACGGAGGCAATCAATAGCCTTCTCCATATTGAGAAGAACGGGACCTGCAGGAGTAGAAACACGCAGATTCATTTGTTCTTGTGCACTTCACCTCACCACGAGGAATGTCTACAGCACAGCCAATACCACTGCTACCAGCAATGGAGCAGTAATCCGGATGCTCACATTTTATCACAGGTCTCTTTTCCCACCTTGCACAAGCAGATGAAAACATTGCCATAAAGAATTTCTTGATCTTTTCAGTGGAAAATAGAAAACCCAGCAGAGTGAATTCTCCTGACAACAGGTTTAGCTTTGTTAAATTACACTCTTACAACCACTAAGATCATTTCTGCAGAAGATCCGTGGTCTATACATCACAGTCTGAAAGGCAGTTAGCTAAAGAGTGCCAGCAGTAAAGTTCAAACACAAATTCATACAAACACTTGGAAAACCTTTGTTTTCCACCAGTGAGCTTGTAAATCACCCAGATTAATTGATTTGCATGCCCATGAGGAAAAAAAAAATATTAAAAAGGATAATAAATGCCAAAGCAAATTTGAGATTTTAATGCACAGATGTTTGAAAGCCCTAATTTATTTCTGCAATATTTGTTCTACTGTAGATAAGAAAACATGTTTTTTTCCTTGAAATTCTTTGTTTCAATAATGAAGGTGATGGATGTTTGCTTGAGGCATCTATTTACCTTTCCAACAACAAAAATAAAATGGGTATTGATAATTTTATGCAGATTTCATCCCTACAACTTCCCTGAGTAGTGTGTTCTGTACTTCTGTTCAGCTCTTTGGAGAGCTCGTTCTGCTGAAGAGAGCTGTGGCTTCTAATGAGAGCCTTCTGCAGATGCTTGGCTTCTATAAATCGAGCATTAAAGTAATTTTTACAGAGCTGAAAGTCTAGCCCTTGAACTCTCTCAAGACTGAAGCAGAATAAACAGATGGCAGAAGACTCGTGATACGGAGCTGACACACCCAGGAACAGGAGCGCTGTACACCGCAGAAGAGAAAAAGTTCAGTGGGCTGGGAATCATCCCTTCTTTCTCTAGCTGCCTGTGACAAGCTGTCACTCATGATCTCCTCCACTGGCTATTTCATGGCACATGGGTGGCTGCTCTCCTATCTTGCACTAATATAATTTCATGCTATGTATTTCAATTATTCTCTGCATAAAAATAGTATACATATATAATTCAGGCTATGATCCAAAAGTCCACCCCCTTCCTGACAGGAGGGATTAATCTTGGAGAATACCTCATGCTTTCAGATAATTCCACTCGCTTCTCACATTTCCCTCACATTCTCCCCCTTCATTTCCCCCCTCCCACACACGTGATGTCGAGGGAAGGAAAAATGGGTAGGAAGGAGGGCAAGATTCCCATGTATCAGCTAAGGGAATGACAGGGAGCCAGATCTTCTCCCACGCTGACTGGCACACGGCAGCTCCAAGAGAACACAGTCTGCCAGCTAAAGGGCATGGCCAGCCCCTTCTCTCAGCTGCCATCTGCAGCATGTACCGGCTGGAGGTGCACATTCCTCAATCCTGTAGGAACCGGAAAAGAAAAGGATACACCACCATTTATCTCTGTTGGTGTCATCATCTTCCATTCTCCAGAGCTCATCACAGCATGATTTGGCCCCAAACTCTCAGAGCCTGCTCCAGAAGCCCTAATCCAAACTAGAGGTTAGAGCGTCTCTGGTACAGGGTGCAACAGATTTGGCTACAGCACTCACCGAGAACACCAGCTCCCTTTTCTCCCTTTCATACTATCTGCTCTTTTTATGAACCTTAGCTAGGGACACCTTCTTTACAGCTTGGCCCTGCAGCCCTATCAGATGCTGATGAGGAAGACTGGCATTGGACCATGGAAAATTCTGATGCAGGATGTCTCCAAGTAGTTATGTCTATCACAGTGAATGGAAGCAGCATGTAGTTTCAAGGCTGTTCTGCAAAACAGATTACAACTAGATGGGCTAATCAAGCTTTTTTTAGGTTCTATTTGGTCTGAATTTTAAGTTTTGGCAAGGCAAAAGTTAACATACCCCCTGGGTATGAAAAATTTCCTATGAGTCTTTTGTAACATATATGCAAAGAGTAACTAAAACCCAATTTACAATGCATCTTAAAACCTGCAGTTCTAGGTTGCTACTTAAACCCCTGAAAATTAAACAACTGAAAAAAAAATTACTATAAACAAAGAGAAAGTGTTACTCCTCCTGTCCAAACAGAGTACTATGGCAAAACATAAATAGCATAAAGGAAAAAATAAACTGGATGTCTAAAATTCTCAGATCTCACCCTCATAGATGACATCCATAACACAGGAAAGAGAATTCAACTAAAAAATGTAGAGGCTTTCAGATGCTGAGAGACTGCCTGAGTATTTGGTACCCTGCATGGGAACACCAGCTCTGTTTGGATATCACTGGGCACTAAGGAACACCTCAAATGCACTGGTCTCCAAGCAGTGGAACACTTGGTTTCTTCAGCATTGCCCATTTTCTTGTCTATTCTGGTGGCTTCTGACTCTTCATTGCAATTGCACTGCACAGCCTACACATGGAGGACAACTATGTGCAAAACAGATGAGGAATGAATTCAAGGACTGAAAAATAAGAGGACTTCCATTATTACCTAAACACCGTCACACTCTCCACCTGAACAGGCAAAGTATACATCAAGCCTGTGAAACATCATTTTAAGGTGTTATAAATCTGGACTACAGAAAGTGATGGGAATTTTGCTATTTACTTCACTGTGAGCAGGCTCACATCCTAGATGTGAATACTTCACACCACTGCAAATATTATTGATTTTGCAAGTGCTGCTTCATTCATTGAGATGGCTAAGTGTGACATTGACACAAGATCGCTATTTACCCTGACTATTCCTGCCAGCAGATTTGTGTTCCTCCTGTTTCCCCTGTGTGTGGGCTATGTGATATACAACAGGATATGGCTGAGATTGTAAATAGCTATATTCTAGTCAGGTATATTACCTTGGAGTAAATTTTTTTTATCAAAATGCATATGGTATTAGATGCCTCATTAAGAGAATGGTTCATTTACATACAAAGTGCTATGCTTTGCATGCAGAGTTTGGGGTGCATCTCCAAAACTTTTCACTAGTCTGTGAGAATGCCATGCAGAAGGTTGTTTTTTTCTTAATCTGTAGTTTGTTTCTTTTGCTACTTTTGCAACAGAAGATCAGGAGGAACGGTGGTAAAGACAGACAGAAAGTACCACTGAAATCAGCACATCAAATGGAAAAGAAGTTAAAAAAATATATCTTTGCCTGTTAAAAAAACAAAAATAGAATTAAAATAATTTTGGGCTGGTCTAGCCAGTCAGTGATAATACAACCAACGTGGCTGCAAAGTCCAGCTTCAACTCTCACGCTTTCAAGCCAGGATGGACTAGGACTCAGTATACACTAACCTCTAGAAAGGAAGTGCTGTCTGCTGTCATTCCTTACTAATGCCCTCTGTGTGAGAGAAGGCACATGGGTAGCCACCCCCAGCAGCCCTACAGCAGCAGCCAGAGAAGAGCTCTGAGCACACAACCACACCTCAAGCCAATTCTGGCATGAGGATGGCTTAAGGGGATCTACCCTCCTAGGATGAAGGAACAACACTGAGAGTTTTCTAGCGTGTTGTGAAAAGCAGCCCAGTATGAAGTATAACATCATTCAAATGAGGAGAAGTGCACAGCAAGTCCATTTTTTTTCCCTTGTACATCTACAGTGAAGATGATGTGTCTTCAATGCCAATGGAAAACTACATGCACTTTGAAAGCTCTGGCTTTGAATACCTCTCTCTGAAGATGGTGGGAAATTAAGTGCTAAATAAGAATAACCTAAAACCCCATGAAAGCACTCAACCAGAGAGTTTCTGTTTGATTCATCGCTCCCGGTTCTTCAGGTGGATGCACACAAGGGCTGTGAAAACAATGCACCTGAGCATGCAGCATTACATCTGGAAGCACATATAGCAATGCCATTCTTTCCACAGGAAAATTCTGAGGTATTTCAAAAGGTGGAAGTTTTCTCTGGACTATATCCATAGGTTCAGAGCAAACACACTGGAATAGCAATGGCTTGCACCCATTGCACACAGGATACCATTCACACTTAGGTAATACTTTAAGCAGAAGAACTTTTAAGAATTTCAGATTCATTAAAGAATTAAGCCACCTGAAACACGTGAAGCAGCTAAGGGCAGGGCAGTAGCTCTCTGAAAGCAGAGCATGCTCAGAGATGCTCCCATACCACAAGGAAGACTTCCACAATGGCCACAGGAGCAGAAATAATGGCCAGGAATGGTCTACGAGACACTGAAGGTATGGAGTAATGGTTTTTTGGATGTGATTTTTTTTTTTCTTTGCCTACAGCTAGAATACTTGTTACATAGTCTTTTGTTCCAGAAGTCTTTGTAGCGTTCAAATTCTAGGCTCTAGCTGCAGTAAGCAAGTATTTTCTAATTAAAAAGGAGGAAAGGGAAATACAGAAGGGATTACAGCAACAGTTTAGGGATGCATTACCTGAATCACTCACTAGGGACTTCATACTGAGAAACTGTGAATCCCCAGTTTCTCCGGACATCGGCTGTTTGGCGTAGTGGTACAGGACCAACACGTTTCAGGGGTCTCCCTAGGAAACTCGGGAAGCCGGGCTCTCAAAACTCGTCTTTGCGGGTGAGTGAGGTGCTCGCTCTGCGTCTTGGTCCTCTGACTAAAATGACAGTTCGCGACAGCCCTGGCAGCTAAATCCCTTCCCCTAAACCGCACGATTCCCGATGTCAGCCCATGCCCCTCCTGAAGAGAAGGGACGGGTCGGAAAAGCTCGGGGATGCTCAGCCCCCGAGCGCCGGAGACCTTCGCTGAGCGAAGGCGCGCAGAGGGTGCGGGCGGGCACCCCCGGGCCCCGGTGTCTGCCTGTTGCCCGAGGAAAACACGGCACCCTGCCGGGACCACGGCGAGCCCCTCGCTGTTGCTCCCGAGAAGCGCGACAGCCGCGGCGGAACCCGCGGTGCGCGGACGCTGCCCTGCGGGACGGGCTGCCGCTGGCACAAGGGCTCTCCGCCAGACCGCTCCCCCGGGGGACCCTGCGGCGAAGGCGACCGCTCCCGCCTCCCGCCGCAAAACTTTCCGCCGGGGCTGAGAGCCAGGCTGCCTCCCTCCCTCCCCCCCTCCCCCCCCCCCCCCCCCGCGCCCCCGGGGGAACTTTCCCTCCCCGCCGGGGTCCGCCCCCGGGGCGGCCCCCCCCCAACCCGCCCCGGGCCCGGGGA
>WUAM01000309.1:893890-927014 GCA_024336885.1 Actenoides hombroni
AGAGAAGAGAAGAGAAGAGAAGAGAAGAGAAGAGAAGAGAAGAGAAGAGAAGAGAAGAGAAGAGAAGAGAAGAGACCCCTGAAAAGCTGATCGCAATTTGGGATGCTGTGAAAATATATCTTAATTCTCATCAGTGCCACTAGATGAGATAGCCTCTTGTCGGGCTGGCAATTATTGTGCAGTACACAGTTTAATGGATGAAATGGTAATAGAACTTGAACGTGCCTGTAGTTAAAAGTGATGACGAGGCTGGTCATTGCAGATAGGGTTCAGCAGAGAAAACAGGAAAAATATTAAAGGCATTAATCCTGATATAAAAATGTACGTGTGACACCCGTGCAGGGCTTTTGTCTAAGAGAGATGGGGTAGCCTGTGTCTTAATGCGCATTTCGAAGCTGTATTTCTGCTGAGGAATTCCTGCTAGGAATTTAGACCCCAGCAGAAAACCCTGAAGTACTTTATATATGCCACTGGAATGCCACCTGACAAATATATGACTCAACAGTTTGTATTAATTTGTGCTGAAATCAAATTAATGAAAAAGTTAGGTAAGCTAAATGGCACAGAAGCAGAATCCTGTTCCTAGATTTTATTTTTTTTATTTTTTATAAAACATAGATATCCCATGTAAAATCTTGGATTTTAACAACAGATTTTCCTTGCTAATCTTTTGAGTGCCTTTCATCCAAAAAATGTCCTGACTTCTTTTTGATTAAGCAGACAGTTTAAATGTGTTTCTGGAGCATATTAGCCAACATGGCCTGGCATTTTTTTTATTTTTTATGTTATTTTATGATGACTTTTTTTTTTTCTATCAAAATAGTTCATGGCAGCCTATTATATCCCCTCAGTACAAAGCTATTGGAGGGCTGAACCTTTCTCTTGGAAAGATCTGATGTAACTGACATGAATTCTGTCTTCCTCTGCTGGTTCATCAAACTGCAGTCGGGTAAGAAATCTTTATGGTATGAATACTGAATAACTAGAGCCTGCACAAAGCCAAATCCGCAGTCAGAACACTATCAATAACTTTCAGTGGTGTAATTCTCTGTAGACTCAACCAGATGATGAACTGATAAAGGTTCTGGAAATGATGTGTGTGCGAGCCTGCATCACCCACACTAAAACCAAGCAAAAGGCCACTGTGAGAATAGCCCAAATAGAAAATCAAATACTAAAATTAATTAAAACAATATTTTGTCATAAATACTTAATAACAGGCTGTGCTGTTATGGAACGTTTCCTTGGAAGGTCTCAAAGCATTTGACAGATGTGAGTTAATTCATTTGCTTCTTTAAGATTAGTTGGCACTATGTAAGGCTTACTCTAACCGCTATTAAAGTGCAGCCACTTCTAGACTGAACTGCATCATTATTTCTGCATTGCCAGTGTTTGTGGAAGTTCTCAGGCGCCTAAGGCAAGAGTTATGACTGACTCAGAGTATATTAAAGATACCATCGTGTAACAGGTTGTGACATTTCCAAGCTTCTTTAAACAAGCGAATCGGTGGCAACATTACTCTGCTGTGATTGCTCCACGTTCCTCAA
Source organism: Actenoides hombroni (assembly GCA_024336885.1). Classification (NCBI taxonomy): domain Eukaryota; kingdom Metazoa; phylum Chordata; class Aves; order Coraciiformes; family Alcedinidae; genus Actenoides; species Actenoides hombroni. The sequence continues at coordinate 895,438 of WUAM01000309.1, forward strand.
GTGGTGCATGATAACCATGCAAACCATCTTGTACTGAGCACCCGTGTGCTGCACGCTTTACCATTACTCAGGAGATAAGATGCTATATGCTAAAGAGCTTAAGTGAGGAAAGACAGTCAATGAAAATGTATACTGGGACCTAGGTAAAAAAATGTGACCCAGGGCTGATTTGTACTTATGGTTTGGGTTTCTGGTATTTTTTTTTGAGGAAAATATAAAGTTATTTGTAAAAAGCAGAAATTTTTGTATTAAGAACACTAAGATTTCATCAGATTTGATCTTTCAAAGGTTCATTTCGCTACTAGGTGTGAAAACAGCTCACAGAACTGATATATATTATTTGTCTGCAGTTGAGAGAAAAATGGTTAAAATCAAAACAAACCTGAATTCAAAGTGGTGTTTCAGACTGCAGAACTCCCCTGGTACACTGCTGTAGCACCAGTGTATTAACAGGCAGGACTGGGGACACATCCTTCCCAAGTTTTCTCCAGACTTCTCACCATAGTAGTGCTGCAGGAGGCAAGCGCTGTAAAACTGAAGCATTGCAGCTGTGCAGACACTTAATAGTCTTAAGAAGTTGAGATGCTATAGTCTCCTGGATGTCTGGTGAAAGGGGTATTGTGGTTGGCCCAGGTGGCAACAAGACTTCAGGACCTCCTGCAGGTGGTTGGGCTTCCCACACTGTTGTAGCTCTTAAAACCAAAGAAGTCTCACCTCTGACTTCATCCAGTCTTGAAAAGGGTACCTGTGGTTGCCAGGTCCTTGATAAGCAAGGATGAACAGAGAACATGTGAAATAGCCTTATCTCAGTGCTGTCAAGACTTAAGATGGACCGTCTGATTGTCAGAAGACGGTGGTCTTGTTGTGAAGACTTTGTCGTTATTTATATGGCATGTGGATGTTGCTGTGGGAAGTATGTGCTCAAGCTTTGATCAGTATCCTGAGAGTTTTACATGAGTCTGGCATGGAGGAGTCCAACACGTGGCTCATGGCCACCACGTTCCCAGTCAGAGGCTAATCTAGCTGAAAGCAGGAGAAGGGATTTATGTTATGGTCACTAGCTAACTTCCAAGGAGCCATGAGATAAGATTTTATAAAGGAAGCCCTTTGGGCTTCCACAGTGGATAAACAAGTTGCATTTCAAAGATTTTGCAGGTATGGGCATTTTTAGTTACAGACTAAAGGGTAAGGGAAGTGTTGTCTGGCCAAACGGAACTTCAGGATCAGCTTGTTGGATGAGTTTGCCCTGCTGTTGTAATTTTCTCTTCTTGCCTTGTTTGTACTAGTATTTCAGTTGTTCTTGTGCAGTCAACGGAGAGTTAGAGGTCCTGGAAAATGAAAGGATGTCACTTCTCTGTTCCAGTGTTCAGTGGACTGAGCACACCACAGCTTGCCTCTGGCTTTGGAAAGGGAGAAAACCTGCAAACTGAATACTAATCACATGCCTACAGTAGCCAGGGGTGCATCTCCTTCAAACACACCCCACTCCTCAGCTTCGATCCTTTTCAAAGCAGTCTTCTTCTTAAGTGTCATACAGAGATACAAAAAGAGACCCAAACACAAATCAAATGACAAGTGTTATTAACAAAGACAATGAGGAGCCAAGCAGAGCTACTGCTGCTCACTGACAATCCCCTGGGGGCAGGAGGAGCCCTGCAGTCTGCACTCCAGCACACCACTGTAAATCCAGTATTGCTCCACGTATTGTGACTGAAGGCAGTTTGGTTCAAGGAGTCCGGGTTCTCCTAACAGAAAAGGTCAATTGATTCCATTCATGCACAGGAGATTAGAGTCAGTGAATCACAGATGTGACAGTGTCACAGGAACCTAGTTTCTTCTCAGAGACAAATGTAGCTCTGTGCAGAGGAACAGTTTATTCATTACCACCTGTGGCCCATGTAGACTCTCTTCTGATGGGACTGTCATTGGCATCTGACAGATGTCAGACAGTCACATCAGGCTGGGTTTGACTCAGTGGGCTCTTGCTGGTGCAAATGAGAGCTATGCTTATTGCTGACATAGTACTTGGATATATCCTGCAAACACAAGCCTCCACACTGGACATAAAAAAAAACCAACACAAAAAAACCCAAACCTGAAGTGGGTTCTTTGTGCCACATCTGGTGGAAATCCCACAGTGATTCCAGTGGGAGCCTCATATTTATTAATTCATCATCTTCTCAAAATAACAGGAAATCTTATTCTTTCCAGAAATTTCCATTAGCCTAAGACTTTTAATAATGGTGGCATTTTCAGCTGTGTCCTGCTATAAGAGTATGTGATGCTACCAAGGTCACCAAGAAATGCCTTGGGCTCCAGGACAAATGTGTTCCCCTGGCTCCTGCCTTTCTTCCCAGGCTTCAAGTAACACATCCCTTCATCTTTACTGCTTGTGCACAACCAATTGCAGTCATCCTTCCTCCAGACAGTTTTGGACTGTCATACATCAACCCCATGTGTCTGTGCCAGGCTCTGTAACATTCTCTAACCTCACCCAATATGAACTGTATAGTGCAGAGAGAGAAAATCCACAATAAATAAATCTTCCCAATAGAGAAACTGGGAAAAGATAGTCAGGAAAATCTTTCCCAATCATAATCATGGCAAGATAAGTGAAGAAAGGGGGCAGGCACTAGAGAAACACAGTAGATATACATGGGGTGGCCCAAAATGTTTCTGCAAGGACAAATCTTTTTGTTTGTTTCCTTTTAGTTTTCCCCTATTCTAAGCCATGCATGCTTGCCCTCAAAGTCAAGTCAATACCCCAGTCACAATGGCTACAACTTCCTATGTAAGGAGCCCAAACAAAACAGCATCTGTTAAATACATAGTGATACTGAAAGGCGTGTGATTCTTCTCTGCTGTGCTTCACTTTGGAAGTTCAGTGCCAGCCATGAGGGCTTCTCCCACATAAGCACATCCAACTTGCCTAGCACTGTCTTGTTAGGGAAAATGCCTTCTTGCATTGATGGGTGGCAGTTGTCTTGGAGTTTGAGAAGAGAGGTGACCTTACGTTTGAGCAGCTAGCTCAGGGTTTGTACTTGAAATTCTACAGTCTCAGTCTTTCCACATTCCAGGTTTTCCAAGAAATGTGAGATATAAATGGAAATCTGGAGCTCAATACCTTGATGATTGCATCCCAGTTTTAGGTTTGTGTCTGTCTACAGTTCAGTTGCTTGTTGCTGTCTTAGACTAGTACAGCTTGGGCTCGATGTCAGTCTGCATCAGTCTAAATTATTTGGCAGCACCTCTAGTATGATCTCTAAAGGTTCAGAGATTCATTCTTGACTTTACCTGTGACTGTTACAGGTTAACAAAGATATTAACCTGCAGTGAAATGTGTAGTAGTGTCAGGCAGATGCATCTTTTAAGACAAAGAAAATGACCTGACTAGAATTAATTTCTGCCCTACTTGTCCACTAACAGCAACTGCTTGTCAAATGGAAGTCCTTTGCTCTGCACTGTATCCTGTTGATAATTCTTTGCCGCTGAAAGAACGTTCTTTGTCTTCATCTTTCTTTTCTTCTTCCCTCTCATGAAGTCTTTTGTTGGGAATGGACCCGAATGACAAAATTTAGAGACAGATCTTAATTCACCTCCAAACATCCCCCTAAATCTGTGGGGAAGAAAAGGAGTGACTTGGTTTGGTCCTTGCTCTATTAATTTCATGCTATCTGTATTTTTTTTTCTCATTTCTGTCATTGAAATGAAGGTATTTATGGAAAACATCAGGAAGGCTATAGATTTCTACTATTACACCAGTAGCTGCCAGTGTCACATGCAGTGATCTTGTGGTATTGGCCATTTGCTTTGGCACTGATTATTTTTTAAGTCTTGAATGTCTCTATCCCTATTTGAGCTTATGGGGATACTATGAAACTGTTACAAAGTTCCTTTTTCTTCTTTCTCTTAATGTAAACTCATTTCCCCCTTTTATGGTCCTTTTCTTTGGGAAACTTTCTACATTGCAACACAGCATAGGCCACTTTGTTATTCATCGAGCATTCTGGTGCACTTCCATCATGTTCTTTGATTCAAGCAGTCTTCTCTCCAGCATGAAGTAATTATTGATCACAGTCATTATATGACACTCCTGGGCATTCACATTTTGTACGTGTGGGCAGGACAAAGTTTCTAGGAGTTAGCTCTTGTGACATTTAGTATCTTTAATTATTCAGTCCTCTTATTCCATGGTTCAGTAGATCAGTTACTGTGCTTAGAAATGCTCAAGGGTTGATGTTTTAAACTGTTTGTGTTTTTCAGGCCTATTCCTACACCTCACAAATACAGTCTCCTTTTCCCCAGCTCTTTCCCACTGGGCACAATCTCCTTGCCCAACCTGTCCCAATGCCTCCAGATGATGTTCCACTTTTCTCTTTCTGCCTCATCTCATAGCTTACAGTACCAGCCTTACTCAACCACTGCAAGGTTCTTACTGTCTGCTGAGATGAGACCCTGTTCCTTCTCCCTTTCAAATGCTTTTATCCTCCTCAGAGCGTGATGATCTGCAGAAGGAGGACACAGAACAGAAAAACACAAATTTGCCATTTCTTTTGCCCTATTCTGGTTCATCTACAGCAGTCCAAAACTACCACAAGTCCATTCCATGACATTTAAGGCGCTTCACCCAAAACAATCCAGTTTACCCAACATAGCCATGAAAGTTCCCTATCGTAGTTGGTGGAGAGGCAGATCCTCAGATCTTCCAGGAATGATCAAGTCTGCTTAAATTGAGCATCTATTTCTCTGGTTAAGAGTAGGAGGAACCAATAGGAAATATTAAGTATCTTCATCTATTTGGCATCCTTTCTGCTTCCCCCTTTTTGAAGGACAAACATTTAATGGTGTGGTACATTTCACACAAAGTAGAAGCAAGTAGCTGCATGTTTGATTTCCTGGGTGAGTATATTCTGCCAGAGACTATCATTTAAAAGCTGAATGCTGTTACCACCACATAAGATGAAATTTGTCATGCTTTGATCATGGCTTCTCTGAGGGACCTAGGCAGAGTTCAGAAGCTTAAAATAAACTGCAACAGAACTGCAGATGGGAGAGATATACCAGTCTCCATAGAGGAGCACTAATGAGCAGCAACAGGCAACTAAAATGTAATTCCTTATGTAATAAGGAAATATCCTGTCTGTGTAATGAAGCACCTCTAAATTTAGGTGCCTGAAAGATTAAGCAATCCTGAAAGGTAAGTGGGGAAAAAGAGTATTGGGCAGATATTAGTGGGTTTAGAGTACCTGAGTTACAACTTAAAGTGATGTTTGGACAGACCAGATTCCCTTCTTTGTACATTTGGATTGACCCCCTCAAGGTTATTATTTGTTGACCTGTTTTCTAGTATAAGTGTGAGATGAGACGGAAGCTTTTTGTGCACAGACAGTTTCTCTCGGATTATGTCTGAGGGAGTCAAATTATGATTTGTGACTTGAGAACAACATCGGTCTATCAGGTAAACTACGGCAAAGCCATCATGTTCTGCCTGAAATGAAATTATTCCTCAGATCAATTTTCTTGCCACTTATATAATACTTTTTATTTCTCAATAAAGGCTGGTTCAGACAGGATTAAATGTTATGTATTGTAAGACAGCCTTTTCAGAAAGCTGTGAAATAGAAAAACATATGCTGCTCCCCTTCCTTGAGATTTGCTTGAATCGTGATGCCGACAGAGGCTGATTTGCCAGCATACATAAATCTTGATCCTGGAGGAAGGTACCCATCTATTTGACAGCTGTGATGAATTAAATCCTCAATTTACCAACACAAGACCAGTGGAAATGCATGCTTTTCTCACTCTGTTCTACCCTACATCTGGAGGGACCAATTTCAAAAATGAGTTCGAACTCCAGAAGTATGAGCTATTCGGTCCTTGTTTCTCCGCTACATTCGCCCATAGCTTTGAAATCTCAGTTGGATGGAAATGAGCAGCTGCTGTGACATAGGTCACATGTGACCAGGAGCAGGTGTAAGCCGTAAGCGCTGCTGGTTAGCTCCAGGATTTCCGATGGAATGGGCAATTTTACACATGGAGTATAAGAAGTTTTATAGTCTCTTAAACGTGTCTGCCTGGGCTCTGGTTCACGTTGAGGGCTGTTGTTCAGCACTTTGTGGGACAGCAGTAGTTCTCTGGTCTGTTCGAAGGCATAGATCTCCTCACCCGGGGTTTAACTGTTTCAACCAGGGTTGCTGGGAACAGATGAAGGGTTTTGCCTTTCTCAAGATCACCGATAGTCTGTGGAATGTACACATTTCGGGGAGGGGAGGGTTATGATATAACCCAGTGGACTTCAAGCTTTCCAGCAGGGATGGGACCCAGTGAGCAGTCATCCTGTAAGATACAGGGGAATCTCTTTGATGTGTGAAAACCTATGTAGAACCTATGTCCTCTGCTGCCTGTTACTAGAGACTGGCCAGTTCACAAATGCTTCACAGGTCTTTTGATATCTTCAAGAGGGAGAAGTTTTATCTATGCACTGTCAAGTACTTAAATTCTTACTGATGCTGCCAAGTCTTTCTCTCTCTTATGAGCAAGCAGGGGACTTAATTTACTGAGCCTGTACCCATTCATTTTGTAGATACTACATTGACATGCAACAGAGTGCTACATATTGTAGCAGTGTTCTGTGGCTATTAGGAATTAAAATAGGAGAAAAATGGTATTTTTAAGCTTGTTCAGCAAAAGAAGAAATTGCAAAGCTTCACTTGAAGCATAATGCACCCAATTAATGTTGGCAAGAGCTGGGAATGTAAAAGTGAAGATTGTCATAATCAAGAAGGCAATAATGACAGAAGCTGCTTTTCAGGCAATCAGAGCTGATATTAGTAGCATGCAGAGGGACTGGATGTCCTGGTATAAATGGACTCAAGGAAGGACCTGTGGGGAGGGAGGCTGGTTCTGCATTTGCTTTAGCAATTCATCTAACTGTAAAAGAGTTCTTGTGCTATCAGTGCACTATCAGACTTAAACCGCTGCTTGCTAAGATACATTTGTTTGCTTTCCTATTTCTTCTGCTGGAGCTGGAAGATTACTTTAAATTATTTCTTGGCATAGAAAAACACCCACTATAATTGCTTTTAATCTAGAATGGGATTAATGTTGCATCTGCTGATGTTCTTGTGAGCTATTCTCACCCACAGGAAGGTTATACCTGGTACATTAATTTAGAGAGATGAGTCAAGTGCAATGGGGACTAGTCAGGAAGAGTATTCTCTAAGTCCTGAAAGGGGTGCTTACAGTGGAGATTATTATATTTCTGAATTTCCCAGGCAAAGAGTAGTAGCAGCTATATAGATACTAGACAGACACTTATTGTGAACTCAGGGTGCTTTTGGTTTTCAGAGGCTAAGGAAAGGAGAGCAGCTTGCAGTTTTCTATCCTAACTGCCTAATTTAATCCGATTTTATTTTTTTTTCAGAGAGATTGTAGCTGTCAGTGGCTCTCCATCCCAAAGCAATTTTCTGTGCTAAAGGAGGCCTTGGGGTCTACACTGATGAAACACGCACTGGGCTCTGTGTCACAAATAGCTGGCAAAAATCTAGCTCCATCATACAATTCTTCAGGGCTCTATTGCAATGCTGTCTGAGCCAGCTGGAATACTTATTAATGACATGGTTGTAGGGAACTGCCCAGTCATGTCACCAGAGACTGGGAGAAACAATCCCATGATCTCACCCTAAGCATCTTAGTGCTTTGTCTTCAAAACCAGCACACATCCAAAGTTTCTATTCGCTCTTATGAAACCCTTCCTCTACTTACTTGAGAATCTTTACCCCTGTGTGCTTCCTTGTTGAACAGACTTCTATACTAAATTTTACTGCATTTAAAAGAGCATTTCTAATGTCCAATTAAACCGGAAAATCCATGCTCAACAGATTTGTTAAGTATGATTCTCTATCTAGTCATTATCATTAACGAAGTCATAACTTCCTGAGTCGTTCTTGTATGTCCTTAATTAGCGCCTCCGTTCTGTATCCACCCCCTCACTGCGGAAGTCAAGCTGTGGGCTTCTTCCTGGTTCTTGGATCCCTCGTAAACCTCAAGGCGCACTAGCACCTCTCCAGCCCACCAGGTCTTTTCCTCCTGTGGTGAGTCTCTCTGGCTGTTTTTTAATGCTCTTGTCCCAGAGACAGTCTCCTCATCCCTCTTACTTGACTATCCACAGAAGGTGCTGCGAACAGCAGTGTCCCCCAAGGTATGTGCTGCCTTTTGAGACGGCCGCCTTGCAAGTAAAGGATTCAAATGGCTGCAGCTGTGTGAAGTTTTTTCGCCTATGAGAAGCTGGATCCTCCTGAGTTTTACCTTCCTGTGGCACATTTGGCATGGCCTTTTACTGAGGCCAGGCGGGACTTACTTCACTACATTGCCCATGTGAAACTGGCAGGGTGAAGCCTGATGGACCTCACTCCTTTGATTCGTACACTGATGTATTTTTTTTTGTTTGTCTTTTTTTTTTTTCTTTAGTTAATTGCTTGATTTTTCTGAGACAGATCCCATCTGGCCCTGATGTTTTGTCAGCCTTGTGACATTCTAAAAAATTTTATAACTATTTTTGGCATGATCTCAACTCTGACAGTATTTCTGCTTTCTTCCCTAGAAAAATGTATGGCTGTTCTTGGCATCTTCTCCACATTCCCCATTCTTTATAAACATTGTGCAGAAAAATTGTTTTTTATACAGAGGAAGCAGACACCGATAATTTACCCTTCTACCCCTCTGAGAAGCTGTCCTCTCAAACACGCAATATTCTTCAGCTATCTATAATTCTTCTGTGTCAGAGAAAGCATGTGTGCAATAGTTCTGTTAGCCTCCACTTGCTGCTTTTCTCATCAGCTTCCCATGCGCTTTTGATTTCTCTGTCTCTCATTATAAATTTCTACTTGCCTCAGGTAGTCTGCCGGGGATTCTAATCTCAGATTGCCTTCTAGAACATGGAAGGGGAATACTTGTGATTATAAGCTTTGCAAAAGGCTGCAGATGCCATGTAATATTCCATCTGAACCACAATAGAGTTAGTCCTTTAATCTTTGGGTGGTGGCTCTAATCCTAAAAATCCTTAAAGTCACTTTCAAATGATCTAAGAGTATAAAACAGGCATTCATAGGAATGTCAACAGAAGATCTAGTCACTTTATATAGATACTTATGCAAAGAGATGCGATCCAAGTGTGGATAAAGGTTTTCAGCCTTGTGGACAAAGGCACAATTGGATGGCTAGTGTGCCATCTAGTTGTATCTTTCTTAGGGTGACCTATTTGATGTCTGTCTGTCTTGCTTATGAAGAGAAAGCTAAACTTGCCAAGTTGGAATAGAAATGCTATCTTCTGACTGGCAGATCCCAAATCCCAAATGCTTTCTCGTTAATTAACAAAATTCTCAAGGGTACTTCTAAAGTTGTTAACTAATGTACCCCAGGCTTCACTTGCTCTCTAAAATGGATTCTTAGTCCTGGAACTCTTGACAGACCAGTTCCTAACCTTTATATTTTTTTGAGATATTGAGATAGTCTTCTCTCTGTCTTTATAATCTATTGTCCATATGCCTTCTGTTCAGCAGGAAAGCTTTCCAACCAAGTTATTTCTGTGCACATACAAAGGTATCATGACATTACCCACTTGCATATTGCATGGTTCTGGTATCATGGTTGAACTCTCTCCACTCATATTCATCAGTGACCCCAATTTAATGGAGAACTAATAATCTAGCAAGTTGTAGGCTGTGCGCCTGAGAGATAGGCAGCAAACAGGCTTCACAACTGTGAGCTATTATGATTCTGCAGAAGTCTGTCACTACTGTCAAGGACAGAAGGGTTTTGATAACTGTCAGCCTAGCAACATGACAATACCTCAGGAGAGTTAAAAAATTCCCCCATGTTTTCCCACGTCAATAGATTCGTTATAATTTGGAGCATGCTGTCCTTTCAATAACCATGAGAGAGACTTCTGGCAGAAATATTGTCAGAGTGATCTCCCTTGCTTTCTGAACAGAAAGGGTAAGCAATCTGAGCACTGAAATAAAATCACAATCATTACAATTTGGAGGGACTTCCTCCAGTAGAGCAGGAATCCATCTAGCCTAGCACTTTGCCAGTTGCTGGAACTTCTAATATCCCAATGTCCTGATTTAAGTGAGAGCAGAATTCTATTCAGTGAGTTTAATTTTCAGCTCAGTTCTTCTAACTAACTGCCCCTTCTGAAGTTAGCAGCCTGTTCTCACAGACAGTGTATGCTTCTAGCAGTGGTAAAGCCCAACGTTTAGAGTTAGTACCAAGGATTGGTGTGCAGACCAAGGCCACTGCTGGATCTTGTGTACCACATTGGGGGTGCAGATAGTGAAAGGCTGCACCTGCAGGGAGGAGCGGACAGCACAGGTGACCCTGAACTGACCAGCAAGGGATTCCAGCCCATATACGGCATATTTGGTGTAAAGCTGAGGGATCCAAAGGGTCTAGCGCCTCTCTCTGCCCTCTTGGCCTGCTTTGCCAGCTTTGCTTGTCTTGGTTCGGGCTTTCTTCTGGTTTCTTCCTCGGAGCACCCAAGGAGGACTCTGTCCATTCTGCCTTTGATCCGGTCTGTGTGTTTCTGAATCCGGTACCAGAATCCAGCTCCTAAACACAGCTCCCGTCTGCTGCGGGGCCCAGTTTGTGACTCCCCCGGTGCCTGCTCCACAGCATCAGTGGTGACGGTGATGGAATTACCATCAGGGGGGTTGGGTTCAATACTGGGTTTATATATATTTGTATATATTCCATTTTATTATTATTATTCTCATTTTCATTAAAGCTGTTCTAGTTTCCTTTTCTAATCACTAAGTCTCTCTCTCTTATTTCCTTTCTCTTCCCCTTTGGGGAGGAAGAGGAGTTAACAGAGCATCTGTTATAGGTTTAAGGGGCTACCCTGGCCCTAAACCATGGCACCCTCTTTTACCTGGCTTTCCAAGTTTTTTCCTTTTTTTTGTGAACCTCACTCTTGGTCTACATGTGCCTTCTAGTCTGTGGCAAGATCTCCTACCTGTTCTGGCCTTAGTGGTTTCTCTCAAAAGAGTAATATGCATCTGCTATCAATGCTCATTCCATAAGAACATGTCACCTACTGTACTGCTTTTTGTATTTCAGAACTTTCTTGGTAGTGCTGGACAGGGGGAAAAAACATTCCATAAAAACCATGGATCTGTTGATACCAGGGCTGCATTGACAGTATCTTGGTAGGAATGGAGAGTAGCAATAGGAGGAATATTGGGATCTGTTGGGGAAATTGTGTGGGCAGGGTCTCTCTCCCTCTCTTCACTTAGTCTCTTAGCAACAGCAGGTCCAACTGGTACAGCACTGTGTGCTGGGTGTGTGCAGTCCCCTTTGTCAGATGAGGAAGAGCAGAAAAGATTTAGCACAGAGGACATGAGGAAGAGTCAGTAAGAGCATAAAAAATATCACAGTGGGAGAGAACTGGCAAAAGATGGCTTACTTGATACACAACCATCAACGAATAAGTTATTCTTTTAGTAGCAATGGGATGCCAGTAAGAAAAAAGTGTCTCAGTCTTTCAGAAAGAAATGTGTGTACCAGCCCTGGGTATCACAGAATCACAGAATAATCATGGTTGGAAAGGACCTCCTAGATCACCGAGTCCAACCATTTGTATCATTTGTATTTGTTCCTGTTAATGATCCCCACTGGGGCTCCTGACAGGGATAGATATCATTAACTAATATCCAAGCTAGGCAGATCAACTGGCATCCTTACCTGACCCCAGAAGCATTGCCTGGCTTACCTATGCCTTGTCTGCAAAACAGTAGTGTAAGCCCTGACTAAGAGCTGCTCTTCATGCAGTCCTGTTGTTCTGTCAGTGTGGTGGAAGACCCTTCCTGCAAGCCCAGAGGCAGATGCTGAGCTTCAGTGCATCATCAGCTCTGATGCCCATGTCTTTCCACTGTATTACAACTTCTTGGCTTCTAAGAGTCTCCCCACTTACATTTCTTGGCCCTGGAGAGTTAAGTAGGCAACAAGGTATGTTAGAAGGTGTGTGTGGCAGCCAAGTATATGATCCGCTGTGTTAATTACATCTACTGTAGTGGTGTACCTTGGTAATGTCAATATATATGTTAGAACATAAACCTAACCACACATGTTAAGCCATTTCCCACATCATTGCTTTTCTGAAATATGGTTTGTTTGCTATCTAGCAGGTAAGGTGTGGGGTTTTTTCCTTCATGTAGATAAGTTTTTTTGTGTATAGAATACGAAAGTCTCAATTGTAATAGGAAAGAAAAGGTGAAAGGAGGATGGAACACTAGGTAAAATATTCTGCTGAACCTTCTTCCTCCTACTGAAAAAATATCATTGCGTGCTTTTCTCTGGAACTGTGCCGTTTTCCTCTTTATACCTGGAGAGTCATTGTGTTAAAGCCATTATGAAACATTATAGGTGGTGAGGGCACCGATGCAGCATAATGGTAGCTTCTGAAAGGCCTCTTTTTCATAGCTGATGGGTTGATGCTGAATTGAAGTGACTTCAGAATGGAAGTGTTATTTCTTCCTTACCTTCATAACTTTCCTTTTCTTCTAATGCCACATTAGCACATAAAACAGACAAAAGAAAAAAAAAAAAAGTCTTATTTTTATTTTAAACCTTGTCTTTGAGGCTGGGAATGCCACTGGTAATGATGACATGCAAAGTATTCCATAAGTAAAAATTAGCTCTTGAAGTCAGAGCTGCAGTTCTAGACTGGCTGTCTCGGCACTGGCTGGTATAGCTAGACCTCAGCTTCTCTGCAAACTCAGGCACTGAATTCTCTGCAAAACTAATCCAGATCTAGCTCTGAGCACTTTGAGATACCCTCACACCACAAACTGCATGTTGACGTTTACTTAGAACGGCAGAAAGTATATCTTCCTCCACTCCCCTTCCAAAATATGCCAGAAATAGATACTTCTAAGACAATTGGCATGATAAGGGAACATTCTTCATTGCTTGCAGCCAGGGTGACAGCAGATGATGTGATAGACTGTCTCCCATAACTGGTTTCTCTTGGGAAAGGGTATTATATAGGTACAGCATATTTGCAGCTACCACTGGTTCTGAATGTAACTGAGGACACACTGAATTATCAAAGTGCCTAATTATTGTCACCTTTAAATTAGACTGTCACTAGCAAATGAACTGTTAACTTCATGGTGTGTTCCTAGACATGTTGGCCTGCATAATAGCTACAGGTGAGCTTTCCTTACAGTATAAGCCACTCTAATATCTATTCCAGTATAGGATTTAGGTTGTCCCGTGCTCAGTTGCTGCCATGTCTGACTGTGCTGTGAATTAGGCAGTGAGATCTAGCAAACACAGAGCTGGTGCCCATCAGGCAGTAAAAGGAGAAATTAAGGACAAAGAATGTCCTGAAGAGGACAGGAAGGATGTACGTGTGTGAACTTTCAGAAGAAAAGCTTTGGAGGCTATCTCCTAACCTCAGTTAGCTATAGTGACCTGTGGTAAGAAGCTGGGGTCTCAAAGAAGGTATTGGAACAAGCTGGTAAAGGTGAAGGAACTAAAAATCAAACTGTATTTGTAAAAAAAAATTCTAAAATTATGTAGTCAGTTGGTAGACCTACTAGGACTCTCCATGCTCTTTTATTAAAATCAGTAATTAGTTTTTAAAAGCAGACAGTTTGATCCTCATACTGAAAGGTGCTGGGTGTGATCCTGAGGCCCCTCCACCAGGATGGGTTTTCCTTCAGAAAGCAGGAATATGGATTTAAATACTAACTAAAAATAACTCTGTAAGAGGGCTAGAAGAAAAGAGAGAAAGATCAGCAAGTCTCTTCATGTTCTATAATGTTATATAAATTGATGGTGCTTCAAACTACATTAGCAAATAATTTGGCTCCGCAGTGCTAACATCCGTCATTTAAGATTGAAAAATTGAGGCCTTAATCTGGAAAACACTGAGTAGAAGAAGTATGGAAGCTCACAATGACTTTTGGAGTGTGACTATGCCATAACACTCACTTTGAAATCACTGAGCCTGTATTACAGCAGAGAATCGGACCCACAGACTCATGCCCTTGCCGAGAAACATGTTCTGTCTCTCACATCACCAAGGCAAGAGAAAAACCTACAAATAACGCTGAGCTGACAGTTCTACCAGTAGTGCCGGAGACAGGACAGTATCCAGCTCATTCCTCCGTGCTTGCTGTTTCATTAATGACTATAAGATTTACAAAAACACATAGAACAGATAAACTAAGAATCCCTTCTATAAACTCAGATTTCTGACTTGCTTTTTAAGGCATTCCCAGCAAACTCTCTTTACAGAGTTTGGAGGAGATGCTGTCAAAACATCCCATGTTTATTGTGTTGCTCAGGTGTCACTGAGAAGGTAAGGTCAGTGTTTTCCAGAGCATTGTCAGGAGCAAAGAGGAATTACAGCATCATAATTGAGTCTCTCAGCAAGGTTGATCTAAAAGCATGAAAACTGACTTGAAGCTGATATTTGTATTAAGATGGAAAAAAAAAGCCTTTCATTTATATTCAACATGTATGAGGTCCAGTTCTGGAATCCATACTCAGACAGAAATACCTGGACAATGAAAAGGGGATTCAGTGTAAGGAACACAGAAGTCTTCTTGTTGCAGGCTTCTCTGTATTGGTCCACTCCTGACTCTAAGCAATGCTGCGTCATTGCCAGGGGTTTGGTCATCTCATTTTAATGCTCTTGAAACAATTCAAGGCTTTTGCCCAGTGTCATTCTAATTTAGGTCAGAGATTGAATAGGAACTCTGGGTCATGACTGAGGCTGAATTCTAATATGAACTTTCAAGGGACTGCCTCTAGGACAGTTTAATTAGTCTAATGTCACAAAGTGAATTTCACGGTGTAACAGTTTTAGGGTCTTCTTCTTCAACAACACAGGAAATTGTCTTCACTTTGGCCTTACATCCGACTTAAAAAATATCTTAGGAGACACTAGATCTCATCTAACATGACTGCAAAATGTAAGCAGCTCTTTGCACATCAGATATAATCTCTTTGTATACATCAGTGAATGAGCTACCCTGTCATTGCCACATTCCTGAGTTTTATTTGCTGCTGTAATCTTACTCTTCTCTAAAAGGAGATTTTTTTAGGTTTTGCCTTTTCTAAATGACCAACACAAGCATCCGAATTTCATTCTCTTTCAAATTCAACACCACCAGTTGACCCTTTAAAGTACAGACACCGAAGCAGTGTTTAAACTAAATGCCATTTCTAAGCAAACACCCACAGAGTTATTAGGCATTTGCTCAATGCAGTACATCCAACTTACATTAAAAGGACCAAGCTGAGACCCATCTGCTTTTTAAGCATTTATTTGGCTCAGTCCCCAAAACCAAGAGCAATTTTTTTTTTTTTTTTTAAATAGTGGTTTGTTATTGTCTGTTAAGAGTTTTTAGAAGATAATGTTAATTTATCTCTCTAGCAGTACTTGGCATGACCCTAAACTCTTTCTAACACGACACTCGTCACTAGGAGAATGCATTTTTACAAGTACTTTAAAGCACAGTTAGTAGTAATGCAAAGAGGATTATGTTGGCTTCCAGAGAATCAGGTTTGCTCTCCGAATGGAAGGAAAAGTTCTGCTCAAAACTTCATCTG
Organism: Actenoides hombroni; assembly: GCA_024336885.1. Classification (NCBI taxonomy): domain Eukaryota; kingdom Metazoa; phylum Chordata; class Aves; order Coraciiformes; family Alcedinidae; genus Actenoides; species Actenoides hombroni. Next base: position 911,062 of record WUAM01000309.1, read on the forward strand.
AGTAGACTTGGGAAATGACATGGGGAGGAGGGGAGACAGACCTTACGCATCAGGCAAATAAAACTTTTAAAATGGTCAGTGTTTTTAAAGTAAAGAAGAACAGCTTCAAAATTAATACAGCCTTGTGATGTTTTCCTCTTTTCCAAACTTGTTTTGAAAATATTTGTGTGACAATGGTCCCATTTTAACATTTTCAGCTGGATTTTAATTTTTAAAATGGTCACTGTTAGCTTTAATTTTGGAGTAGAAAAACAAAAGCTTTTTATCAAAAGGTTCTTTACAAAAGCCCCACAAAACCCCAAGCCTATTTAATGCTTTTGGGTTTGCTTTGCACTTAGAAAGCAATGAACTTTACTGAACAGTCCTGAGGAAAATTCTTGTGTTTAGGTGAAAAGAGTAGAGCTGAATTCAAGTAATTTAGTACCCATTTCTTTGTTAAGGAAAACAAAACTACACTACCACAGGCTGCTTTACTTATACAATGAAATACTATTTCCTTTGAAGCTAATGAGGATTTTGCTGTTATGGCAGTGAATCCAGTATTTCAGCTATATTCTTTATTGGAGGTGACAGCCCTGTGACAGGGATGTGAAGCAGCTTTTCAGAAGCAAAAGAAAGGTCTGTTAACTGGGACTAATATATTTATTTTTTAAAAATATTGTTCCGTTTTGGAGGAACCTTCAAAACTAATTCAAACTCAGCCAACATAGGAAAGATTGGCCCATGTAACTGAAATGTGTCCAAGCTCTAAGACATCAAAAGTAAAGGAGACATCTTAATTGCAAACAGTTCTACCTCAAGCATCTATATACACAAACACATACAATTTGGCATTTATCCCTCAGAGAAGGTATTCTCTGAGCAATCCCAGCACACGTCTCCAACAGCTTACTCAGTGAGCTCAAGTGTGGATTTGTGAACCAGATGATCTAAGGCCAAGGGACCAGCAGCTACTGAATCACTTACTGCAAGAAATATGATTCAGTGTGCACTTCCAGCTGAAAGGACAGAGAAATTGGTGCATTGGACAGAGCTGAACCCCAACCCCAAGATTTTTGACACTCAATCACTGCTGTAACTTTCAAATCAAACTTCCTTCCCTCCATGTCCTCAGTGTAAACACTGGACAATCCATCTGTTCTCACTGACACAGGGCCACCAGTGCAGGTTCAGTGACTCACAGCTTTCGTGTTTGCTTGTATCAAGTGTGTTTGTACTTCAGTCTTAGCACTTAATATGTAACATTGTTGTCCTACCTGCTTATGAAATTCGTGAACGCAGAGATGGGAGGGAGGATGTGTTCTAACTGTTCCATAAGGTGGACAGTCTAGTGATAATCTTGTGTTGTTCTGTGCTATGAACTGTCACCCTTCCAAGCAGGTAACTTTTAATCTTTTCTGAACTTACGTAGTTGTCCTTGTTGGGTACCTGCTATTACCTGGAAGACAGGGACAGGGAGCAGGATGAAGACACCATAATCCAAGAGGAAATGGTCAGTAACCTACTACATCACTTAGACACACACAAGTCTGTGGGTCCAGATGACATCCACCAAATGGTAGTGAGAGAGCCAGCAGAAGTGCTCACCAAGCCACTTTCCATCATGTGCCAGAAATCCTGGCTAACAGGGGAGGTTCCATCTGACTAGAGGTTAGCAAATGTGATGCCCATCTACGAGAAGGGCCAGAAGGAGGATTTGAGGAACTACAAGCCTGTCAGCCTGACCTCTGTGACAGGGAAAGTTATGGAGCAATTCATCTTGAGTGTCATCAAGCAGCACATACAGGACAACCAGACTATCAGGCCCAGTGAGCCCATGGGTTTATGAAAGGCAGGTTCTGCTTGACTAACCTGATCTCCTTCTATGACAAGGTGACCCACTTAGTGGATGAATAAAAGGCTGTGGATGTTGTCTACCTGGACTTCCATAATGCCTTTGACACCATTTCCCACAGCATTCTCCTAGAGAAACCAGCTGCTTGTGACTTGGATGGGCGTTTGCTTTGCTGGATAAAAAATTGGCTGGATGGTCTGGCCCAGAGAGTGGTGGTGAATGGAGCTAAATCCAGTTGGAGGCTAGTCACAAGTGGTGTTCCTCAGAGCTCAGTATTGGAGCCTGTTCTGTTTAATATCTTTATCAATAACCTGGATAAGGGGATCAAGGGCACCCTCAGAAAGTCTGCAGGTGACACCAAGTTGGGTGGGAGTGTTGATCTACTTGAAGGTAGGGAGGCTCTACAGAGGGTCTTGGACAGGCTGGATTGATGGGCTGAGACCAATGGTACAAGATTCAACAAGGCCAAGTGATGGGTCCTGCACTTGGGCCACAACAACCCCCTGCAACGCTACTGTGTTGGGGAGGATTGGCTGGAAAGCTGCCCGATGGAAAAGGACCTGGGGGTGCTGGTTGACTGTCAGCTGAGTATGAGCCAGCAGTGTGCCCAGGTGGCCAAGAAGGCCAACAGCATCCTGGCCTGCATCAGACATAGAGTGGCCAGCAGGATTAGGGAAACAGTTATGCTCCTGTACTTGGCACCTCACATACTGTGTTTAGTTTTGGGCCCCTCAGTACAAGAAGGACATTGAGGTGCTGGAGCATGTTCAAAGAAGGGCAATAAAGCTGGTGAAGGGTCTAGAGAACAAGTCTTGTGAGCAGCAGCTGATGGAACTGGGATTGTTTAGCCTGGAGAAAAGGAGACTCAGGGGAGACTTTATCACTTTCTACAATTCCCTGAAAGGAGGTTGTAGCAAGGTGGGCATTGATCTGTTCTCCCAAGTGACAAGTGACAGGACAAGAGGAAATAGCTTCAAGTAGCACCAGAGGAAATTTAGACTGGATATTAGGAAGCATTTCTTCACAGAAAGGGTTGTCAAGCTCTGGAAGAGGGAAGTGGTGGAATCACCATCCCTGGAAGTATTTAAAAGACACGTAGATGTGGTTCTGAGGGACATGGTTTAGTGGTTACCTGGCAGTGCTAGGTTAATGGTTGGGCTTGATGATCTTAAAGGTCTCTTTCAACCATAATGATTATATGGTTCTATGATTAGTTATCAAAAAAGTAACTTAAAAATCCACAAAACTCTCTCAAAAGATGCCATAAAGATTAAAACTAACAATCTTCAACTGGCAGCTTTTAATTATACAGGACTGTTCTAGAGAAAAAGTCTACTAATAATGTTCAACAGATTGTCTGCTGAGTGCTTCAGCAATCCTAGACCATGAAAATCCTTACTAATGACAACAAAATCTTGTTGACGTCAATGAGTAGGCCAAATTCATCACTCAGTTGGAATCACACTATTGGCTTTTTGTGCGCTGTCACATCACTTCTCTGCTTGGCCTGTTCCTTGAGTCAATTTACTCTTACTTGTCCTTTCAAATCAGTAGTCCCATTTCACACCGCTGTCAGACAGGTTAACATCGCAAACACATTTCTATTTGGGTGCTACAAGCTCTAAGATTAAAATGTGCTCTAGGAGTATTATTTAATTAAATCTGAAAGCATGCAGATTAAGTCAGTGAGTAGCACATAGAGATCATTTCACTCTGGATATCTGTTTAATTGATTATAGCAATACTATGTCATGTTTTAGGATAGACAGTAAAGAAATGTGAGCTCACTTTAAGCCACATGGGAATTGAATTCCATTGCAAACATCATATTTATTAAAGGAACACCAGCTGACAGATAGATTCAACAGCAACCGGTGAGGCTATTTCCCTATCAGGTAATGTGTGCAACCACAGTGGTGAACACACATTTGTGGTTGGATACCCTCGTGGAGGGTTCAGAGGAGAACAAGCTATCTGTCTTCCCAATAAACCCGCATAATCCAAGGAAAGCAGCCATTGCAGGCCCCTCTCCAAACTCTTCACAGAGTGGTTGGTATGGATTGCTCTTCTAGTGACTCCTCATTGCAATAACAGTTATATACCTTTTCTTGCAGTTTTAATCTGAAAAACTAGAAGAAAAATAGAAAATTTAGAAGCAATATCTGATCAATGAGCTGGTAAATAGCATACTTCTAAGTATTTTTTGCTTTTAATGAGTATTGTTTTCATTGCAAAAACCAGAAGTATATATCAGGAATTATAAGGATTGAGACAATGCATATTATATCAACACTTTTGTCAGCAGTAAAATGTTCTACTGCTTTTTCTAACTGCTAGATTGCCATACTTTACACAGGAACACCAGAAAGGCCATTCTTGCTCAAAGTAAAGGTCCATCTGGCTCAGCATCCTGTCCCTGGGAAGCGGCCAAGAAAGGATGCCTAGGGGTGAGTACAAGAACAAGGAAAATCAATAGTGATTCTTCCTCAGAATATATCTCCAGCCTTCAGTTAACAGTGACTCAGGAACTTCCAGTCTTACTGTCTCAGTGCATTTCCTAAGACTATCAGAGTCCTATTTTGTATTCGAGGGGAAGAAAAGGGTATTTTGACATGGATGCCTTTGTACATCCTGAGGTGTATCTGTTGTTAGTGATGCTCATGGAGTGATCAAAGGAGAAAAGTTGTTTGTGACCCCAGCTAGTCTGTGTAACTCAAGGATAGCAGTGGTTCCTGTCCATTCTCCAACTTGTTGCTTCCCCCAGTTTATGAGTATCTGGTCCTGGTCAAACACAAGCTGCCCCTCTGTTCAGATACAGGGTACATTGCCAAATTTCTCACATTCTTGCCCCACCAACCCTTGGCTCTCCTCTGTTTCTTATTCTCTCATTGCACAAATATGGACCGTTTCTCCTTTGTAGCACACACCTCAGGTCAGCCATAATGTGTGACAGAAGAGCACAAGGCCAGCTGCCCTCACAGTATTTACAGTAAGAACAGGAGCAGACCCCTCCTGGAGCCTCTGCACACGACTGCTGATCTCCCCAAGGCTGGAAGACTGAAACTGGGAATCTCAACTGCCTGTGAAATTAGTCCATGGGAAAAAAGTATCCCTGTCTTTATGAATAGACGTTCCAATACAGAGTTTTCCTGTAAAACTTTTGGCTGCATAAGGTCTATGCAGGAGGTCTGAGGACCCTGATCAGGTCACTACATCCAGCAAGACTAGAGGCAATCAAAACCTTGTAGTGCAGGTGAAAAAAAAGCAAACACCCAATCCAGTCTGAAGTAACTCATCTGGAAGGCATATTGTGTAGTGTATTTTAAAATGAACAGCCGTTTTTTCTGTTTCCATAGAAACACTGAGGTGACAATAATTTGCTGTTCAGTCAACAGACTGGTGAAGGTCTGAATGGAGACCCCTAAATGCAGTAAGTCTTGCAAGTGCAGTGTTGACTTTTAAAGTGAAATTGAAAAGTTAGTACTGCTTACAGATTAGAGTGAAGGCATACAGACCTAGAGTGGGAGAATGCATCTAGCAGGAAAAAAATCTCAGCTGTGGTATTAATAAGTCATTAGGATGGCAATAATTTATTACAGAGCTTTCCCTGTTAGTGCCTTGTCACAGGCATAATTAAAGGGGTGTAATACACATCAGTGGGGGCCATAGAACAATCTGTTATGTGGCTCATGTTTGATCCAAATGACTACAATGCTCTTCATTGCGTCAGCAGGACACGGACATAAGGGCAGTTTGAAAAGGAGGTTGTCACTCCAGAAAGGGACTTACAGACGTACACATGCAAAAGCAATGTGTAGGCAGTCCCTGTGTTTAATCCTGTCTTCTCCACACAGAGGACTGCACACGAGTACACCCATGATGGATATGGATAGACATCTGCTATGAACTGGACTGAGATCCTCCAGCCTTTTCGTATCAGTTGCAGAACAGATGGTGAGTTGTCATCGTTGTTATTTCAGATTCCAGATTCATGGAGAGGATCTGTGAGCTGGCAATTTCTTTTTCTCAGCTTGGGACCAACAGATCTTTAAAAGTCACAACATTATTATTACTCTAATAATCTCTAGGGACCCACTAAGATTGGGGCTCCTTGTCTAAAGTACATACACAGGACAGAAGCTGGTAAGAACAACTTGTCCCATATAGTTTAAGACATAAGACATAATTTTGGTATAAACCTCTGAGCTATACCTAAAAGATACTGATTTATTTTGTGCCAGTCCCAATGCCCCATTTTGCTGAAAGGGGCATCATTTGGGTGTGATCAGGTGGATGGAAAGTGCTGTTCCTACTCCCAGCTTCTTCTAGCAATAACTGCTCATCATACACCCCTAATTTCTGTAGTGACCTGATGAAAGTGACTTACCTGGACTCAGTTTACATCATGCTGGAACACAGTATGTGTGTGCATGCAGCTGACTACTCTTTGTTGCAGTGCAATGGGGATCTCTGGTTCAGGCATGGTAACTGTTTAAGCTGCTTTAGTGTGATACCAAGCATTCATCTGATGATACCACTCATGTCAGATGAGTACAAAAGGCAATAAAAAAGTCTTGGTGAACAAGTTAAAGTGCCAAAGCTGAGCTGAGGAGTTAAAACCACAAGCATTGTCTCTGTTAGACAGCAAGGTAACAGAAGCTGAAATAAACCATTCTTATATAACGAAGCAATTATGTTTTCTCAGTCTCACAAGTTTTTGAAAACAGCTTTCTCAGGCTTTTCACAGATAACACTTTGAGGCTCTTCAGGGAAAGTATGATAAATAAACAGTCACTATTGAAAGTATGTGTTTGATCACCAATTTTGTCCTGCAGATATATCTTACACTTTATACGTATGTTGATACACTCTCCCACCTGAAATAGGTCAAATAGCTGTCACTGAGAAAAGATCCTTGATAGAATCAGAAACAAACAAAAAAAACCCCATTGTGTCTATGGGGTAAGCAAGAAACCTGAGTTTAACTTCCATGGTTAGAAAGAGAACTAAGTAATGAAGCTGTCATAGGGTTTCTCCAAACCATTTTTTATACCAATCTTCCTGAAATATTAAATGACAAGATCTGCAGTAGTCAGGTCCCCAGACAAAACTGTGCTATACATACAAATTAAAAATAAATTATAAATGGTTCCATACAGGAAAAAAGTACTTCTTCTCATCAAAGCATTGCATGTGCTGAGGAGAACATGTCTCTTATGGCTTATAGAGACACTTAAGAAGAGAAGGCTACCATTTGTCTTGCTAAAGCAATAACAAGTAATATTTGTGGCCAAAACACGTGTTACTCTTCACAAAACAAGGAAGACAACTAGGACTCTTTAAACCAATAATGTGGAAAAAGAAGGATGATCCTTAAATCCAGATTCCAGGTACAAATGGGTGTTGCGTGGAGGCATGAAATTGCACATGTTGACATTTGTCAGCTCATGCCCACCTCTGTGATAATAGCAGAGAGCTCAAGTACTCATCCCATTCTCAGAAAGCACTAGGCCTTCAAGTTCAGGAAACACTAGGAGCTTCTGCAGAGTGCCCAAGCACTTCATGAATTGGCACCCATTTAGGGATGCAAGTGTGTATTTCTGAGAAAATGTTCTCCTGGTGTTAATGCACTCACGGGGAGGAAAAGGCGCTCAGAGTGTTGTAAGAGTAGTGCTCAGTTGTGTCCAAAACTCAAAATCCTTTGTGGTCGAGTTCAGAAGTATGTCAAGCACCTGCAGCTCCTTTCCATGTTCTCTAGAACCTACAGGAGTCTGCTGGGTGGTCAGCATTTGGTTCTCTCCTAACAGTGATTATTCACAGGTGTCTGGGAGAAATAAAACCTGTAGTAGTTTCTCATTTTTCCAGGCAGACAAATGAAATTTCTGGCAGGATTTCCTAAGATAAACTACAGCCTGCTACCTGTGCAAAATACCTATATACATAAGTTCTGTTCCCGTGGGGTAATAATTCTGAGCTCTTCTATAGCCACAGATGGTAAGGACTCTTTCTGAACATATTTTGAATCATAGTAATTATAATAACTGTCAGCAAAGAACCCCAAACACCTATCTGAACTCCTGCTATAGAAATGACTCAGGGGTAAGAGGGATGATTCAGAAGGTGAAATATTACTTCACATAGCACGTGGGTGTTCTTGTTTAGTTTATGAGATCTGACAAGATCACAGCCCTCGCTAGTAGACTGTAATACAAAGCACTGCATTAATTCATGGATGTCAAATCTGCCACCTTGGATAAACTACACTGGTAATATTCAAATTCCTTATTGAGCCTTCAGCTTTTCAGTGGGTACAATTTAAATAGGCAAAGAGAGAATAAATCCACCTTCCATATTAGAAATGTTACTGAAAATGGCCTAGAAAAAATAATGTTAGTAAATATCAAAGTTAGTACTTTATAAAAGTGTATTAAAATAATCAGACTTATACATGGTGTCAAAGCAGCTCATAAACATTAGTTAACCTCGATAATCAGCATTGCTGTGATAGAGAAGAATAGCATTTATTTCTCTGTTTTATAGACCTATGTCAGACTTCCGAGGAAGAGATCATACATTTAGAAAGTAGTGGAGGAGAGGTTGTGACCCTGGAGTCTTGGTGATATTTGTGCATCTGGAAAAGGTTAAGATTACTTTGTTCCTCATATTCCCAAGTGGGGAAAACACATAGAAAAGCCCCTAGCAGGGCAGCTCTTCAGCAAGGTTCAGGATGCACCTGGGCAGTTGAAGTGTTGCTCTCACACACCCCAGTCACTTCCCATGACCATTACAGAAAGTGTACGTGCACAGACATTGCTGGGAAATTCCCTTTCCCCAAGAAGAGGAGTCAGGTAGCTCTGGGATCTTGTTTGCACATTGCTGCAGACTCCAGCTATGTGTTCATTACAGTGTCACCTTGCAGTGTAAACCCCTGGTGGGCTATGGTTGTTTGCTGCCTGTGAACATGTCCCTGAAATAAATGACATACTTCTGGTGGCTGGATGAGAAGTCTGGCAGGTAGTTGCCATACGTTGGCTGCTCCTGCCAAAAAAGCTTACTATGGAGCTGCCACATTATTTCTTTGAGACACTAGAATCTGGCCATCATATTAGGGAATACACATGCACAAGTAGGCTCTTAATCTTACAAAAAAAAATCTGTCATCAACTACAAGGGCATAATTTCATAATTAGGGCTGTGCAAATAAGGCACTTAGGAACATGGACTTCAAAGAACATTGATAAAGACCTGTACAGGCAGCTGGTTTTTTTCCATCTGGAAGGGTGCTTGGAGTCAGCTAAGCCCAATTCCTGGCTAAGGTATTTGAGTAGGGCCCAGGCTGAGAAGGAAGCCTAGGAACATGCGAATGGAACTTCAGGGTGTGGTTTCCTCATCAGACATTGATTAACAGCGGCCATCTAGGGAATGGGGGGGGGTAAGGGGAGGGGTTTCTTCTTCCCTCACTCACTATGAGGTCCTGTGGCTTGCCTTATACCAGCTCTGGTATTTGCCTGGCTTCTCAGGAATTAAATTTGTGTAGCAAAGATGGCAGATATTCTAGTTCCATAGAACAGGAGGAACAGATTTTTCACTGGCTCAGTGTTGGGATCTGGTTTGCAGTGGCAACAGGCAAGTGGTAGAGCATAGCTGGGGGAGGGCTGGGAAAGGATGGGAGCAGGTCCAGCTGTGAGCTGCGGCTAGTTGTGGGATGGACTGTGATTTCAGATTCTGGCTGTGCTGAATACCTTTGGGACTCTTATTTATTTATTTATTTACTTTGCATTTTGACTTTTTTTTCCTTAATTTCTTTCTCTAATCAAAAATACTGTATTTTACTCAAATTTACAAACACTTCACTGTTACAGAAATGATTCTCAGGTCCTATGAATAGCTACTGCCTTACCTGCAAAGGTCTTTTACTTCCCCTAGCAACTCTTCCGTTAAAGAGCTATGCTGGAAATGTACACTGGAAATCCATTTTCAGGAGATTAAAGTCTTTGATGGAAGCATACAGCTCTTAAATGAATGTCCTTTTGTTGCGCTGAAATTGCCTACAGAAATGCTAGCAGAAAATCTTCAACTGCTGCTGTGTTTGTAGGGTAGGAACAATTTAATTGCAATAATAACAAGGTGATTCTCAAAGAATAAATCATCTCTGCAGCAAGCTATGCCTTAAGTGTAGATCATTGTTGCAGTGACATTTGCAAACAATTATTTATCACAGGAGAAGTCACTTAGCACAGGCTGTGGGAACATGCTTGGAATAGTTTTTGTGTTATATTTTCCACCCTGATCTTTTCCTAGGGATGGATAAGAAATAGTGCTGCGTAGACTAAGATTATTTTTGTGCAGTTACCACAAGCAAAATGGCCTGTTCTGAATTAGGTGGGTAATTCTTGGGTGAAGAGGAGAGCTTAATTAAGCAACTATCATGTGTGACTGAAAATGGGACTTGAGTTGTCTTGCTGATAGACCCTCGCCTGAAGCAGTAGTTACTGCAGCTCTTTGTCTTCCGAGACCTATGGGAGGGCTTTGCCAAAGTGAGTCTGAGTCAGCATAATGATGAGCTGGGAAAAGAAAAAGGAGCCCTCGGAGCACATAAGTATAGAAACGCTCACCCACCTCATAGGTACTTTGTGAGCAAGTGAAATGAGGCATTCATTTACTTTTCCTTTTTTTTTTTATTAATTGGCTATGTAACTAAAATTAAAAATACAAACCACATTTGAAAGCAATTATAACATTTCCAGAGTTATTAACTTCTGGGAAGTATAAATGAAAGCTGTTCTAATCGGGAAAGATTTCAGTAGTTTGGTGTAGTTAATATAGTTGGTTTCTTATTAAGGCAAATCTTCCCTTCTACATATCCCTACCATTTTCTTCTTGTCTTCTGTGAAAAATAGTTCTGATATGAATTATGTCATTAATAACCTGACTGCTCAGTTTAAAATTACTGGTTTAACTGGCAATTCTTGCTTTCTTTCCACAAACTGAGTAAGTAGTCCTCTTGAGGAAAGTCACAGAGGGAGTAAAGAATGTTTTTCTTGTGTGTATGTGACTGTTCTTCTAGTCTGATTCTTGATCTCCAGGTGGTTTGACAGCTCTCTGAATTTTGCAGGGGGCAGAATTGATGGGATATGGTGATCCAAGGGTAATTCTGTTCCATTTTGGTTGATAGTGGAATTTAGGTATTTTTTTCTGGGTCTGAATTCACTTATATGAGTTAAAGTGGTTTGCGTCTGTGCAAATATATACCAAGAACTTCATTTTCTACAATGCTGATAAATGAATGGAGAATGAATGAAGCCAAACTAATTCACATCTTCATTCAACCGAATACCTAGGTAATATATTTGAACAAATGACTTAACACTAAACTATGCATATATCTAGGGACTAATAATCATAGATTCTCCTCTTAGTCTGCCAAGTGCCTATAGTACTATATATACTCTGTCCCCCTCTGAGGGACATGTATTACACATACTAAAATAAAATAGACTTGCAATCATGCTGCTTCCATCAGCTGCTGCAGCTGATTTACATAAAGGAAGGAAATGTTTTGAAGCTATTTCCTTCCCTACTGGCAGCAAGAGGACCATCTCTTTCTGAAACACTGAAATAGCTTAGCCAGTTCAAATGAAGCAGACCTGAAATTCTGTATTTGGATTCACATCTGACCCTCACCTTGGGCCTGCCTTGATTAAACAAGCTGATGCAAATTCTCTAACACTGACTTGAAGAGGAGGAGAGTTGAATGCTGAGCTATCACAGAAGAATGCAGAATGGATCTTGCTGTTTTCTTTCTTTACAGGGATGAGTAGATATTTTGTAGTTCCGAATAGAACTTTGCCATGACTGTAACCTGGTGGTGATCAGGTAGCAAAATGCAAAGAGAGGGCTGACCAGACATTCACGGGCACACTTGTGTTGCCTTTGGGAGACCAGCTCTGCCACTGATGCCCTGTGTCACCCTGAGCCAGACCACTTGGGCCCACAGCCACAGATATACTTAGGCTGTTGTCTCCTGATGAGACTCAGCAAGAGTGATGGGCACAGCTTGCTAGGATCAGTGAGATGCTGATGGGTGGGAAAGACCAGCTCTGGTCATGGCAACTGGAGCTTTGAAAGGCAACATGTTGCAAGCCTGAGCCTCCAACCCCATTTCTGCAAAAGCCAGCCTCAGTGGTAGCAGGGTTGATGGTAGAGACCACAGGAACCTCCCTCACCTGCTTTTGGCCCCATGCCATAGGACGACAGTGCCATGGGGTTGTACTGGGGCTGCCAGGTCAAAATCAGTCAATGGCACTGACTCCATCAGAGGGGCAGGATCCCCTTGCAGAGGGACAGGGCACACAGCTTGGCTGCTGTGGTGCAGAGCCCCTTGATTCCTTGTTCCATGGTTCTTTCAGGGCCCTTGGAATGGGCAACACTGTCTGTCCTCACAGAAGTTGTGAGGATAAGGGAATTAAAGGCCACAAGAGTACAGAGACTAAATTAATCAGTGACAGACAATTGCATGAGACAGATACCAAAATATAACTTCCCTTTCTCTCATCTCTCCTAATTACACAGTGTTTGAAAGATCTTTATTATTCTCTCTGTTACACTGGAACATAATCTATGATGTTTGTCAGTAGAAAGTGACAGAAAAGCCATCACAGCAACAAGCTGCTGAAGGAAAGATTGATTTGTAAAAAAATTTTTATTGTATTACGGTTTCCATTATTTTTCAAGAGGTTTTTCCCGCATTTATTCCTGTTGATTTCCTTCTTTGTTGACTTCAGTGCTTCTCTATTTAGTTATTAGTCTTAGATATACTTCAGCTAAACAGAAGGCCAGAAAGGTCTCAAGTTAACTTACTGTCCTAAAGCTATTAATCCTCATGATCTACAATGCTGATACACATGCCAAGGCAAAGACAGAGTCTGTCACTGTGCAGCAGGGACTTCTGCCTCCCCAGTGGAGGATGAGGCATCTAAAACTCCAGCTCAAATGTTAAGAAAATCAGGAAGTGAATGATTACCGCCTAACAAAAATATGAAGCACAGACCCCGTAAATAAAGATGTGCAGTCAAGCAGTTGTTTCACAGATGCGCAGTATGACCACAGGACCATAACTAAGCCTCTGCTTGGGGGTTAGCTGAAAAAACCTTTCAGCATAATGGCCTCTCATTATTTTTAAACATTTCTTTTGTGATAGCTCTCCAAAGTCAAGCAGGTCAAGCCCTGTTGTCTGAGGCAACACACAATCATTCTGCAGAAAGCTGATAGTCTGAGACATGCGACTTTTAAAGTGGCTAAGGCAGAAGCAGATCAGAGAGATACAGCAATATAACAACAGCAGTGATGAATGTTGTGGTTATATTCGAAGTGATGGTCTCTATTCTTTCACTCCATAAGAAATGCTGAAGCTGGGTGAAGTCTCATATGGCTGGCCTCTTCTTCCTCAGGCTCATCTTTGTACAGTCAGTAATTTTCTATGCATTTCATTTAGAGTAGTTTATGACCACAGCGTAATCCACCTCCCTTATTCAGATACCTTCTTACTTCATTGTCTGAACCATCAATTGACCCAGAGTTAGGTAGGTGTTTGATGTAGAAATCTTAAATTTGCTCCACGGATTTTTTTTCCAAGTTGGAGGCCACTGAACATAGGGCCTTGCAAAGGGGAAACAGTCAGGATGCATCATTATAAGCAGTGCTTATTTCCTCAGCAATAAGACAGTGTGTTCAGTGCCTTCAAGTCTTTTTTTGAATGTGTTATTGATCATCTCTGGCAATGCATGCAGAAATGAAACAATATTTCTGTTATACTTAAAAGAGAAAATAAATTAAAAAAAAAAAGCTAGAAGCAAAGGTTGTGCTTTCTTTTTCTTATACTTTGTAAAGACCCTGTTTCTAATAAAACAAGATGTCCTGCACTGACAAGTCTTCCACTTAGCAGCATTTGGCTAAGCTCTGTTACTGTTATCTGCGGTACTTGGCCTATCACCATTTTACTTGGCCAGTTGTTAGTATGGCCTCTCAATCACACTGGTTTAATCTTCAGGCTCATTTCACTTTGTGATTATTTCTTGCTGCTCTGTGCTCTTGTTATGATAATTCAAAAGAAAGTATTTCCATCAAGTGTCAAAGTGTGACCAAATGCTGTTTTAGTGAGGTTTTTTTATTGTTTGGGCTTTTTTCCTGCAATTCAGACTTCATTCTCCTTCCCTTTTGCAAGATCATAGGTCAAGATATACAGTGGCTCAGATGCATTCCTATTTGCTTCACTAGGACTATGCCAGATAACTGAATGTGGGTGTTTCTTAACGGATGACATTTCTTACTGTCTTGGGTGTTTTGTGTGTGTGTGTGTCCCCAGCACCTGCACACCCTCCCATCCTCTCAATTTCTCTGCTTCTCTATTCACTTCTGGTTGATTTCTCTGCTTTATGGTGACTCCTGGTATCATCCTTGTGACCCAAGAGCAGTTACAGGATTTCGGACCAAAGAAGTGTAGATGAAAGCACTTCACCCAACACAGCTGCACCTGCATCAGTGGCATGAGAGCACTATAAAAACACTAAACTGGATCCAGACTGAAAGACCTCGCAGTTTAGTGATTCTCAAAGCTCAATTGGAAGCTTTTAGTATTTGCTGTCAAGCTCTCAGACTCAGTTCATCTGAACACCTAAAATTCAGTGCAGAAACTATTTGTGCAGCCCTTAGTCCGTGTGTCAGCCTCCTCAGGGAAGATGTGTCAGCCCTTTGCAGAGCTTGACGCCTCTTTAGTCCTTCAGAATGGCACAAAAGTGGCACCTGGTCCCTTCTGTAGAGGCAAGGGAGTTGGAGAATGAGCTCTTGGATTTAATCTGGGCCAGCAGCTTTAATGGAGATGAATGTTAATTAAAGAAAACTCATTCCTGTTTTGGAGGAAACAAATGCTGGTTAAGTTGCAGGATTAATCACTCCAAGGGCAGACTGGCATTTCCCATTATCTCTTGCTCATGGGTAGAAACCACCTACATGTTTATAACTTCTATCTCCCTCCTGCTGTGTGATGGCATGAAGGTGCAGATTTGTCAGCCTCTGGGGATCAACCATCTGAAACTGTTTTCTTTGCTCATTCATTTGCAGAGGGTGGCAGGAGCAGTGCTGCGTGTCTGCCTTGTGCCCAGGAAAGCCAGCTGGTATGGCAATGGCTGCTTTAACAATTGGGAAAGGCTGTTATTACTGCTGTTTCTAGGGGAGTAATCCATCGGAGACAACAAATATCTTTGCACTTAGTGCAAATGATCTTCTCTACATGCACAGAGCCAGGAATACCTTCCTAGCTCACTGCAAAGGAACTCGGGGGACTTCTGTGGGAAAAGCTACAACAAACCACAAATGCTGATTCTCCTGGGGAGTGCAAGAGTGGAGGGGAGAGAAAGCAAAGCCTTGGGAAGGGCTTTTCCTTTCCCTCCCAATAGAGGGTAATAGGGTAAGCTAACATCGATTACAGAATTAGTGTAAAATCCCTGTGTCCAGAAATCCTTCAAGTAGCAGTTCTGCAGCTTTTCCAGCCATGCCACCTTTGAGCCTCAGCAAAGGCAGTTGTGGTTCTGTTTTCCTCTTGCTCACCTCATCCCCTCAGGCTCAGGGTGACTGTCATGCTCTTCATGCCACTGCCAAAGAGAGCAAGTCTCTGCTAGGGTGAGAGGAAGTGGTGAGGACGTGAGATGACCTTCCTGAGTCTGCTCCAGCCCAGACTGGACTGTGTCAACCCTCTCCCACCTGTGAACGTCCGATGCCTGAGTGGGAAAGTTTGATGTCCACCGAGGGAAAAGACCAGCTGGCAGCAATGAGGGATGGAGAGGAACCCTGTTGGGAAGGAGTATTTGTCAGTATCTGCTGACAAGTGGTGCAAAATAACTTACTAGGGTGGGCCTTTTCAGATACAGTGATGTTTGGGGCATTTTGTTAGCTAGTGAAGGAAAATAGCCACATTGACAAAGCTTCAGCCTGAGGTTGCCCTAAAGAAAAAACACACACACACAAAAAAAAAAAAAAAAAAAAAAAAAAAAAAAAAAAGAGGAAAATAAAGAAAAAGGGTTTTAGTTATTAGTTTGAGGGGTTTTTTTAGGGTTTGCTTTGG
>WUAM01000309.1:927114-951726 GCA_024336885.1 Actenoides hombroni
TACATGTAAGTAATAATGACAGCTTAAAAAACAGCACGGCCAAGGCTCGCCAAAAGAAAAAAAAAAACCAAAAAAAAAAAAAAAAAAAAAAAAAAAAAAAAAAAAAAAAGGAGAAAAGAAAGATTGAGTGTTTTGATTGTTGATTTGAGGGTTTTTTTTAGTGTTTTCTTTGGTTGTTTTTTTGTAATGGCCTTTTTTAATTACAAATTCTCTACTAAGAGTCACGTTGACTCTTCCTGCAGAGGTTCAGATGTATACCTGAGTGAATCTGAGGCAGTAGACAGGCACTTGACCCAGAGCAAGTGGCTGTGATGGCTTTAAGGAGGTAGACAGAGATGCTTAGGTAGCAAGCACTGGAGGTGCTGCTGGGCCTGAGGAATGGGACTGGGGTTAGGATGGCTGGGGCTAAGCAGACAGCACTAGGCAGAGGTGTCCCATTTTATGAAATATGCTCTAAATTGCTCCTCTGGTGGTAAAGGAAGGCATCCCTGGGACAGAATAACAGCTAGGACTGATGGAAACTAGAGGAAAAAATGAGTAAAGCATAGATAGGCAGTTAATGCAAAAAACTTGTCTCGTAAGAGCACCTTCACTGGAGGAGGACTAGCATTAAGAGGGTCGTCTACTGTCTTGTATCCTTCTTTCCCATTGTCTCCCCCAGTGCAGCTGCCTCTTTTAGACCCTCTGGGGTCTAAATAATGGGTCCCAATCTGGAAGGACTCATCTGGGCAGCAAGCTGAAACAATGTTCCAGTCCTGTAGGGCACCAAGGATGCCATAGGACAATTGAACAGTGTTCAAATTTCCTCCTGAAGTGCCCTCAGGAAAGCTTCAGATGCAAATTCAGGTGTATTCACCAAAAAGCTTTTTCTCTATCCTGCAGAGATTGTAGCTTAATCAATACAGCTTAAAATCAGATTATCCTACAGCTGCTTTCTTTGCTGCTGTTTTTTTGCCAGGAGCAGAACAGTTCTGTATTATAAACTCTGTGGCCCCAAAGGCTTGTTTGTGCCTAGACTCCACCAGCCTGGAACGAGAGAGAAATTAAAAGTCAAGTGCAGGCAAGGCAGGGAAGCAAGGCAGGGAAGCAAGGCCTGCTGATAGAACAGAGCACAGATGGCAAGCAATGCAATTGAAAGTGCTCCAGGGCTTCTCATCCAGTGGGTAGATTGGAACAGAAGAGGTAACACCCTATGGCCTCTCCTTGGCCTCTTATCAAGAAGAGATTGATTACTGTAGGAGTGGTGGTGAGCCACTGACATCTGAGAGACCCTACACATTAGGCTTCACATCAACCATCAGCCAATTCTTATCAGAATCTGATTTAAGGTGCAAGATTTATTTTTTTTTATGCTATTCCTAATATCTCTCAAGTTGTGTTCAACCTTTAAGTCTCCTTTTTGAAATTACATATTTCTTTGGACAATTTACTACCAGCCCAAATATAAAAGGTCTTGCAACCTGGACAGAAGTGTCAAGATATTTTCTAGATGCCTCAATTGCAGCTTCTCCTGTCTTATAGTGAAAGCAACTTTCCCCTTCCTGCTGCCTGCAGCAGATGGATGTTAGACTTGCTTTTGCCCATTTGCTGGCAGCTGCACAGAGGCTGTAAGATCTCACACACCTGATGTTAACTGAATTATCAAACCAGCTTTCTGCACAGTGTAAATCAATATGTTAAGGGAGTGCCTAGTAGTGAAGCATTTTCTAGATTACTCTTCCTTTTACTAAAAGCAAGCAATTGCTCCAAAAAAAAAAGGTCAGATTTTTGTCTTGCTGTGCAAGATGTTCATTCCAACAGCTGCAGGTTTCTCTGAAGGCTTTTCGGAGTTATTCAGGAAAAGGGCAGGCAAAATCTGGGCCAGGAGATTTTCTTGGAAGATTTTCAATGTCCATTAATAACAGCTCAATCACTTGCAGGGTGGGGGAGCAGTAAAGGCAGAAGCACTGAGCTGCTGGAAGGAGTGTGCTGCACTGGGGTGGTTGAAACAGGGGAAAGGAGCTGAGCTTCCAGACTAGCAAGACCACAGCATCAATATGTGACACACAGCACTGAGCAGCTACTGGAGAGGGACAGTGTTTTGTTGTATGCATTTCTGTGCCAGTGGCAGCCCATAGGTACTTCGACCACGGGGTCAGGGTCTGTGATCAGTGGCCAACCCCAGGGATGACAGCAGGGAGCTGCCCCAGGGGCCATTCTTTTGCCAGGGATTGCTGCCTCCTCACTGCCCTGGCTTCTTGCTTCAGCTTAGCATGGGCTGAGAGGCTTGTCTACATAGGTTTTATGTTTACTTTTCTGCTCCTGAGAGAAACAGGGCACTTGGATCTTTGCTTATCTCACCACCTCCAGTATGTGTTCAGCTGGGAGGTCACTGGTTACCTGTGTCAGGAGCCAGCAGTGTGTTGCTGCTTGGGAGAGCTGCTGAGTGGTCCTTGGGAGAGGGTTCCTGGCCCACCCATTAACAACACAGTTATGTCTGGGAGCAGCAAGGAGAGAAGCTTCCTTGCATAACGAGTGTGTGCTGGGCACATGGCACACACTCTCTTCAGCCAGCTGCTCTGCCCAGTGCTTGCCGGCTGCTCTTATGCCAAGAGCCCTGCCACACAGAGTCCTAAGTCTGTGCTTTGTTCTTGCACTGGTGTTTGTGTTGGTAAAGGTACCTGGGAAGACTTTTTGACATGATCAGAGTGCACATGTGCACTATGGATGCCTGTGTGTGTTCTGCTAGATTGACTCCTTTTCTCTCCCAGTGGGTCATGAAGCCTTTCTTCTGCAGTTGGAGCAGGGTTGGAGCCTACATGGCTGCATTCGATCCCTTGCTATTCCCCCCGTGCTATGTGCTCTTGGCAGGGGCTGGGAGGATGTTTTCCTAATTTTACAGCACCAAAATGCTGGGAGCAGATGGGCTAAGCCTGTCACCAAGTCTGCTTCTTCTGCTCACCATGTATTTGGTGCAGGGCATGGGGTGCTAGCAGCTCAGTCTCTTGCTGGGCTTCTGTTGGGGACAGCCCCTGGCAAAGGGTTGTTGCTTACAGCAGATCCATAGCCAAGTTTGCAGGGTGGGCTGAGTCCTGTGGCTCACACTGACCTGCAGCATGGGAGCAGGCAGCTAAGCAAATCTGGCTCTGCCTCCTGGGGACATGGGCAGCACCTGGGGTACACTGTGTGCTGTTCTTGTGCTTAGCTTGGTGGTCAGCAGTAGTGAAGATTTTGCATGTGCCTCGAGAGCTGATCCTGCTGTGAGTGAATGGAGGGAGAGGGGTGAGAAGCTGTGCAGCTGATCCGCTATATCACAAGAAGCCAGGATGTCCCCGTCAGTGTCACTGGAGGAATGTCACTAAATCCACATTTATCCCATGCTTTTCTCTTTCATGTGCAGCCTGCGCAAGGGCTTCCCTTGCTGCTGTGCTTGCTTCCTGACAGCTGCACAGTGCTGTCACAGCACAGAACACGTAGGACAGATAATAATTTTTCATAAGAAAAGTAATTTTTTTGATGCCTCTGAAAAAAACAAAAAAGCAAACCTTTACAATTTATAAAGTAACAGAAATAGGTACTCAAGATTAGCTTCTGTGAGACAAACTTTCTGCCTTGCTTGACTCACAATAGCATAAAGTGGGAGTAAATCGATAGGATTTAAGAATGTAGCCTATCTAAGCCCTCACTGGCTACTTCTGAACTGGGGAGGGCTGGGGGAAAAACTAGCAGAAAAATCAGTTTGTTAGGGTGGGATTCCTCCTTTCTCACCCACACCACTACCCACAGAGGATATAAACATCGACCAGCCATGCTACCCAGCCCTGGTGAGTGAGGAGAATTGTGAGGCACCCTGATGTGATCTCATGTGGACAAAATTGCTCTCAAGAGTAGGATGAGCCTTTCTACTGACAAGATGAGGAACCCAGTGATATTAGTCTTCACCATAAATACCTCAGCTGAATGTCTTAGGACGAATGCACAGGGAGGACTTTACACCAAGCATGTTTCCTCCACAGCCTCTTTCCCCAGCAGTCTTTTCCATGGTGGGTCCTGAACCATTCTGCACACATTTGGCTTGCCCTGCCCACAGCCATCCCTGTTCACAATGCTTGCCTGGCCCTGCAGCATTGGCTCTGGCTGCTGTTTAAAGAGCATGTCTTCCAGCTTGTACAAAGCCTTCCTGAGCACAACCAACAGGCCAGTGTGGAGGCAGAGGGTAAAATGAACACAGAGCTGTTATTTACCAAATCACGCAGTACTAGAGCTACGATGCACCTGATGAACCTTGTAGGGGATGGGTTTCATAGAGAAATAATGTGTGCCTCTCTAGATAGGGGGGAGTGAGCTTCTGCAGATCTATAACCTGGAGCATCCCTAAGCAACAGCTGTGCATCCTGATGGACTAAGCAGGGTGTAGGCTGCAGAAAGTGTCAAGGCTCAGGTGATCTGAAAGGATGGAGAGTCTGGATGCCCATTAGGGTATTTATTTTATTTTATTCTTGTGGTTGCTCAATGAAGAAGAGAAATAAACCACGTTTTTGTGGTTCAACAGCTAGTCTCGATGATATTCTATTTCATGACTGTCAGTTACAAGCGGTTTGATAAAATTAGAGATGATAGATTTATGGCCCAGAAGGGATTACTATGCCATACAGCAGATAAGATTTTCTTCCCTCATTTCAGCTTTTTTTTTGCCCTGTTCTACACTGTTTGTGGTTTTTGCTCTAGGGATGAGGCCTTCAGGCACAACCCTAACATAAGCTAAGCAGTAGTCCAAAGGCTACTACTTTGTGCCAGACTTGTCTGTAACCACCTTGATGACAGTAGCCCCAGGGTGATGTTCCCTTCCTCCTCTGAGGCTTCTGTCCCAGAGAGCTGCCTCAGCACCTTCTCTTCTCTCCATGCCTGTGGTCCAGGACAGGAAAACAAATATTTGCAGGTTTGAGAGGAAAATGAGGATAGGGACAGAGTTCTTCACTGTTCTTTTCAGTAAGATCTGGCTCATAACTTTGACTTCTAGCACCAAGGATTTTTCTAGAGTACCAAACTAGGAGCAGAGCATCATTCCTCTAGCCCACTTCTAACACACTTTCTCCCTTCTTGAAAAGAATTTAGTTTTCCTCACTTTCCCTGGCAAAATACATCTCCCATTGCCACAGCCCTTTCCCAGGACTCTCCGCTCTACTTTGCACTCAATTGATGTCACTTTTTAATTGCAGTCCTTGTACTTGACACAGTTACTGTCTAGTGGGGTAAAATGAGGCATCAGGCAGTAGCTATGGTCTCTTCCATGGTGTCTGCAGTGCACATGCTGTCACATCTGTGTAGTTTCTTTGCAGGTTACACAGACCCTAATTGCTATTTGTCTACATTTGTTTTTTTCTTTTTTTTTTTAAAAAACAATATTTCTACCATAATTCTATGGGGTAAGAAACAGATTAAAATGTACCAAACTATATCATCTTCAGTGCTTTGAAAAATCCCTGCAGTCAGTGGGTGGCTGTGGGGGAGGGAGTGATTGATGCAAAATGTCCCCTCTCCCCAGGAGATCTTTCTCCCCCACACCCATAATCCTACTACTTCGTACTTATGTAACATTGTCATCTCATATAGTGCATATGCAGTTGATTTGTCACCAGAAGGAAGCTCAGACAGAAGTTGGAGCAAGGGGGTCCTGACTTCTGCTGCTACACACAATGGGATCTTGATTTTGATTTTCCTCTCTGTAAAAGAGATCCTACTGATTTTTGCCTGGCACACTCAACTGATGTGAAATTAAGTCTTTGTTGATATAAATGTTTTGAGATCCCTTGATGGATCATATTAATTTTTTTTTATGGAATCTTCTCTAATCATCTTTCAGGCATTTTTTGTTGCTTTTTTGGGTTTTTTTAAATTAAATAATGAAACTCCCTTGCAAGGGAGCAGTGTGCAGCTCAGCAGGCAAAATAAAACCCCTGACCCTCAGGTTGCTCACTGAGGTGTGCAGAGAGAGGCAGTGCTGGAGTCTTAAAGGATGGCAGGACCAGAACTCTGCTGGTGCTGCACATTGCCAGACTGCCCCAGCGTCTGGTAGGCTGCAGCACATGAGATGGACTTGTAAAGGATGGCTAATTTTAGGGAGAAGGAATTAGGGAATATGGACAAAACAGGTCCTAGTTGCGGGGAAACACCAAGCGATGCTCATACACATGCTTAACATGTATATGTGCATGATGCACGTCTGTTATTTTAGGTGACCAAGAAAGCTGATCTGTCTGCCCCTTAACACACATGACGATTCAGGGGCACTGCTTTTGGGCTCTGTCAGCAGCCTTGTGAAGCCCAGAGGACCACAGCCCCAAATGGAAGTGGGGAGAGTTTTATTCAGCCCCAAAACACCATTGCTGTTCCTGTAATCTTGGCTCAATGGGGCTAAGGGAGGTGGTCAGCCCAAACTTGTTAATAGAAAGTTTTGCATCTGTGTAACAGCAATGGGAGTGTTAAATTACTGGCACTAGTGCCATGTGTCTGGGATATGACCAGATAAGGAGAGGCTCTTATCCTGCCAGAGCATGCAAGGGAGAGCGTGTGTGCAGAGTCACTGTGCAACAAGTCAGGACTGGGAAGGCAGAATTAATCTCTGCTTGCTGTACAGTATCAGTGTACAGCTTCTCTTGAGCTTTAATATTTAGCTCTTTGTATTTCTGTTTATTAAATCTGAAGAATCCATTCTTGAAGCAGGAACAGGGGTTGTTTGTGTTCCTGCAGCACCCATTTTGGGCAGCTGTTGTAGTCAGCTGGCAGCAAAAAGTCTCATTAGGTTTAGCTGGTGATCAATACGTCATTTCAGCTACTGTGAGAAAGTGTACCAGATAGAAGTGTATTGGATTTGCTATGAGCAGCATGAGGAATGAAAGTATTTCAAGAACCCTTAAAATGAGCAGATGCTGCTGCTAGGCCAGGCTTATCTTCATGGTGTGGAAGAGGGATGTGCCTATGACACCTGAGCTCAGCCTTAGCACCGGGGCAGATGGGAGTTGTTGGTGACTGGCTCCCAAACCC
Source organism: Actenoides hombroni (assembly GCA_024336885.1). Lineage (NCBI taxonomy): Eukaryota > Metazoa > Chordata > Aves > Coraciiformes > Alcedinidae > Actenoides > Actenoides hombroni. The sequence continues at coordinate 934,138 of WUAM01000309.1, forward strand.
CTTCTGGTACTGCTCAGCAACCTCACTTGTTAACTTTCTAACTTCCTTCTTAAATTGTTAGGGTTTCTTTGAAATACATGCTATTCATCTGCCTTATTAAGGTTAGCCCATTGCTGTCAGAAACATCATGTTTCTACAAATTTAGCCTGTTTTTTAGCAGAAATTCCTCTCCAGCAAGGCTTCCTGCTTTGCCAGAGCCGTTCCTTCTTCCAGTACTGCATGCAAGGCATGCCCTGACTGTGGTCCTCATCGTAGGACCTCTGGGAGGGCAGCAGGTGCAGCTGTGAGCTGGCGGGCCACAGTCACAGCACTGTCAGTGCCTCTTTTTCTCCAGAAGCTCTGAGGCACAATTGCAGTGTGTGACTGTGTAGCAAGAGTGTCATATCATCACATCCAGTATTAGCTTTAGCGAGTCTGGTGTATTTCTGGCTTTAGGTTCATGAACAGTAGCCTTTTTCCTTCCTTTCCTTCCATCCCCTACAAAACCTTGGATCTGGTCTTTACTTGTAAGATGGCATGTCTTTAAATTGCCTTTTTTTTGGTCCCCTAAAATAAGAGTACTTGGCTGGAACTTGTGCAGGATAGAACATGAGCAATTTCTTTCTTGGTTAATGTAGCGTATGTATTTTGTAAATTCTGCCTTTCTTTTTCCCTAAAGCTTTACTCTCTAGTTATAGTGAGATGTTGGGTTGCAACGATAAGCAGTTTACAGATATACCTGGCAGAAGCAGTTTACAGATATACCTGGCAGAAGCAGTGAAGGCAAGAAAACAAAAACTTCAGATATGGGGATATTAGGGGATGAAATGTAAAAGATAGAATGGGGGAGGGGGGGGCGGAAAGGGGAGAGAGAAGAGAGGTCTAATTCAACCGTGAAGGCCACACTGTTCCTAGGTGCTCCTAAGCACCTAAGCACTTTCCATATACATTTGGGAACTAGCACAAGCTGGAGGAAACAACTTCCAGCCCTTGCTTCACAGGGAGACTCCTGAGTTGGCTACACCTTGCTGCCTTCCTGGCCACTATCCTGTACTTCTGAAAAGCAGCAAAACAAAATTAGATCTAATGAACCAGGACAGAGTATAGCCTCTGGGTCTGGTACATTTTTATTAGTGTGTCTCTTTGGCTGGCACATCCAAGCAGCCAAGGTTAACAGATGTGCTTCCATGTGCTCCTTGGGTCAGGCTTGCAGGACCCACTCTCCAGGGACGGTGCTGGCATCTGGGTCACCTCTGGTATTGGGCCAAATTTGCTGTTCTTCAGAGCACAGCAAAAACCTTGTGTTTCTATACCAATATTTGCTGATTCAAAGAGAAATTAAAAAAAAACAAACCACATTTGAGATACAGTTGCAGGTTAGTAAAAGGCTATTTCATCATCACACATACCAAGTGATTGTAATGTTTTTCCTTTAGGGCTATCACTTTATGTAAACTCTCTTGCAGTGGATGCGTTGTGTGGACACATTCGCGTCTCTTGCATCTCCAGTCCTATTCCAGCTGAACTGTCTTAAATATTCTGTAAGCCATGCATTCTTCCTCCACTTTCCATATCCATAAATTCAAAGTATAGCTGGGCTAACACAAAATATTTGCCTTAAGAACAACTTCAGAAGCAGGATTCAGTACAGAAACACAATGATTTCATGGGTTTTGATTTAAAAGTACAGCACTTGCACTTTTTGCATGAGTTCCATCATAGTGAGTATCAGAAACCAGCTGTTTTCAAAAGCTTCCTGCTAATGTAAAGTGAAAATCATGTCTGTCTAACATTTCTAGCCAGTGATCTTTTGATTTTAGATTAAAAATGGAGACATTATTTAGAAAATTGGATTTGTAGCAGGCTACCCTCTAAAATCCAAAAATCTTCCACAGATTAATTAAACTATTATAACCAAAATATCCCAAACCATCATACACTAAAACAGCAGTCATTGGTATGTCACAGTTGTTTTCCCTTACCAGTGGAGAACACCCAGCCCAGAGAGAGATCGCTGTCTGGCTGGTCTTCTCCAGCATATGTGACTTGCTGTTCTTCTTCATTAGCAGATACCAACAGCAATCAGCATGTCATTTTTGTGGCTTCAGACTACCAGGCTTGCACACCAAAGTATCCAGAAGGTTCCAACCTAATGAGAAGTAACATTTCGTTCTCTTCTACCTAATAGTCAAAGATATGTCCTTAAATTAGACTCAAAACAAGTAGAGCCACAAAGAGGAAACCACAGGCATAAGTTACTCAGTTGCTGCTGCAGTCACATTTTTAGACCTTGTATCTTACCTACTTCTGAGCTGTGGGACCCACAAGTCCTGTCACATGTTGGAGGAAACCCCATCCAGGAACAAGGCAGTCCCACTCACTCTCACAGCACGCACAGGTGGCAGCTCCCTGCTGAAGTCATACTAAAGCAGTATTTTTAACATGACTTGAAAGAACTGCCAGCTCTTCTGCTGCTGAAAATGGGGCTGTTTTTAGCAATTAGCTTTATTCAGATGTTCCTTTCATGATTTGCACAGGCAGCAAATGATTTAGTAGATTACAAGAAAGGGTGAGATATTCCCCTGGATAAAAGCAGTGTTTACCATTTTTAACAGGGACTGACATCTTCACACTTCACAGGACAAACTGACCCTGAGGTGGGTGGGATATAACCTTGGGGCATCCTGTTGACATTTGTTTGCCTCCATTCTGAGAAGAACTTGACTATTCATCTATCTGTCTTGCCTAGTTCAGGATAGCACTTTGCATTACTATAGCTTCTTTCAGCTCACAGTCTCGGGCCTTCCCCTGAAATATCATGAAGGTGGTCAAGACACTTAGTAGGTGAGTGTGATCTGTTTCCATCTGGCAAACTCTTCCTGTGGAATGTAGTCCTCGATAAAATCAATTTGAGCTTTCTGGCATGTGGCAGTCTGTGTCTTCCGATGAACTATGCTGTGTAGTTAATAACAACCAATTAATATTCCCAGGTTTCACAAAAAGGCACTTGAGGGGAGTTCCCAGGGAGGCACAGTGCTGCAGTATTGGCTCTAGTCTCAGATTAACATAGCAGACTTCGACATAAGGCTTGGTGCTGGCACTGTGAGGGTTGCAGTGGCAGACAGAGCCAGCTTTCTACTTGCAGTAGTCAAAGCTTTCTCCTGTTCCTATAGGCAAAAGACAAAGGAGGGGCTGACATAAGTATCTGGCATTTTTCAGGTCAGCCTATTATTTCACTGGTCTTTCCAGAAGGGGCAAGTATCGGTCTGTCTGCAGCAGCAGAGCCTGCTGCAGCCATAGGTTAGTTAGTGTGTGCTTTGAGATCTGGGAGATCATCTGCTGCTGTGAGGGTGGTGGCAGAAAGTAGGTCCAGGGTGGCTGGCAGGCAGTTTCTGAACACATGGGCACACCTCAGAGCTCAGTGTGTGATATTATACGTGGCACTTCAGTAAAATTAACACTGGTTTCTTAAACAGGTCTGGCATCAGCCATCAGGCTGCCGTTGGTGTGGCAGGAGATGGCTGTGATCTAGATATCACATAGACTGTCATGTAATATGAACAGTGCCTCAGATGGCCCTGATTCTGCAAATATTTGAATCACTATTGTGCAAAGCATATGCTTACGTTTTAAGTCTGCAGTCAAGGAGCTTAAGCAGAGACACAAAATTAAACAAGCGTTCAACAGATTTGTTATAACTGTAAGTCCTCCATTTGCTTCAGGGGGCCTGGCATTCAGTGTTGCAAAGCAATTTAAATGCCTTTTGCTTGATTTGTAAAGCTGGAGAATTATTCAGCTGGGGAAAAACACAAAACATTGATTGCATGCAATTGGCAGGTTTCCCCAGCTTCTGGACAGGAGAGAGCCACGGGCCTGCCACTGTTTCTTTGAACAGAGCCAGCAGGGGCTGGAGGTAGTGGATGCTGGAGGCAGCTCTCCCATCACTCAGAGCCCTTCAGGAAGGACTGGGTGGAAAAAGATCTTTTTAGACAAAATCACCTGTGCAATCGGATAGCAAAGTTACACCAAGACAAATACTTTCCTATGTACAGCAGGCAAGGGAGGCATGGTCTGCCTTTTCTCTTGACAAGCATCACTGAGTTGAGATTTCCTCTGCAAGCATATATGGAAACTTTAGTGCCTGAAATTAAATATTCCTTTACAAAGCTGTACTCAACTGAATAAAAAGTCAATTGGAGCCTCTCACAATGGAAAGAAAAGTCTATTAGCCAAAGCAGTGACATTTCCTTTTGATAGAAGGCTGGTGTTTCCAAGAGTCTGAGATAAAGGCTAATAGACAGTAATCAAAGAACACAGGAACCTGTCCTTATGCGATACCTTTCCCATCTATTCTGCACAAATCCATGTGATCTCTACCATTAAGCAATGGAATTTAGCTTCATCACACAAAAAAATAATCTCTTGGAGTATATGAGAAGAATTGTGTCCAGGCCGCAAGCTTTCTGCCTGGCTTCATGGGCACATTTCTGCACAGTCAAGTTACCTTCAGATGTAGAGTTCATTTTGTCCTACCGTAAAACTAGTCACTAGTCATAAATTGAAATCTTGGAGCTTGAGGATATTGTGAAGCTTGACAAGGTACTAGAGCCTGAGCCTCAAACTCAAATTTGTCTCTAATGTGAAGAAAGTACTACTCTGCAGCCTACCTCTGGATCTTCAGTTGTCCTTCATCCTTCCTATTTTCTCTACGTGCTTGTTCTGTTCCTTTTTATCCTCCCCCTAGTTCTACTTATTTGCTGATATTTTGTTCTGTAGCATCTTATTCTTTTACTCTTTCAGATTGCCAATACTAAACCACCTATTTCTAAAAGTCAAAGGTGACAATTTCTTACTCCAAAAAACAGTTCATCTAGCAGAAGGAATGCTGTATTAGAACTGAGATTTCTGGACACGATTCACTAGACGGAGAAGTAGAATCTCTTGTTTTGGTGCCAGCCAAAATTGTGGTGAGAAAAGATAAGAAAAAAGATCCAAGTTTTAACATGCCTACCCTGGAAGTAGAAACAACAGAAAGCCATTCATCCACACCAGTAGAAAAGCAAGACTGGTCAGCTGTGAATGCCCCGCCAGAGTCTTTCATTGACAATGCATCTGCTGTACTTGTGCAGGGCCTGGGGGGTAGTTGGTTGTGCTCTGAGATCCCTGTCCGTGCTCTGAATGCTGGGGCAGGGGAGGCAGATACATGTGTGCTGATAGCTACTTTGAACATGCAAATAAGACTCTGTATTGCAAAATACTTTCAGTGCAGAGTCTACCTTGTGAACTTGATCCAGCCAGAAGGATGCGCTGGCTCCTTGTGAGGAGTACCATCATTTTTTCTCTTCATGATGCAGGTACAGTAATCTAAGCCCAGCCAGGCAAGGGCTCAGAATTATTTCTCTATGCTGCTAACTGCAAGCAGGGTGATGTGACCCCATGGTGTTTGAGGTTGCCTGATAAGGGAGAGCCCCCAGCTCATGAGTTTGTAGAGCAGGTCTGTGCCTGTTCCACTCAGTAAGCATGTGAGCATCCAGAGATCTGTCATGCCTGGGGTTAAGGACTGGACTAATACAGTCTTCAAGGAAGGAAAAGACTTTAGCCCCTACTGCCTTCTGACTCAAAGCCTCTTGGAGCCATCAACAAGGCCCCACAGTCCTGGAGCCTCACCTGCTCAGGAAGGTGGTGTTAAATTCCTGACTGCTGTGACAGCTGCAGGCTACAGCAGGAATTCCTGAGCCTCATACAGTTGGTTTTCCTACTGCGAAGGTCAGGGAATCTCAAAAGGGCAGAAACATACTTTCTCCAATGCGGGGAGTTTTTGTAGCTTCTTAAAAGCAGAGACTTCTGCTGCTCATAAAGCAAGCTAAAGAAGCTGCCTTCTATGGGCTTTCCTCCTCACCCATGGACAAAATGTCCAAACAAGCATTTGGAAACCTCTGGAGTTGTATCAGGCAGTCCAGTTCCTTCAGGCAACACTGCTCTGGTTATGAGTTCAGTCAATTTCTGTTCTGAATACCCAGTGGATTTTTTTTCTAATCTCCTTTAGAGGAAACACTAATTAGCCTCAATCAAGAGTAAAGAATGTAATGCTTCATCCTCTGTCACTGTGTGTTCCTTGATTGAAAAAAGACAAGCTGGTGTTTTGTGTCTTTCCTCCATGAAGAAGAAAAGCTTGAGTGGGATTTGAAACCTCATGTGGAAACAGGCTTTGTTGAGAAAGTCACTCAAAGTCAGAAAGCCACCCAGAACAGTGGAGCCACCAGGGAGGGACCTGAGGGGAAATGGTTGTCATTTCAGCACCCCTTCAGAAAGCAGCTACAATGTCCCCTTTCTGGGTGTGCTTTCAGGCTTCAGCTATAAAAAAGAATGGGTTGAGGCACTTTGCACAAATCTTTTTCAAACTCCACTACAATGTGTATTCTGAGCTTGAAAGCTGAGGCACCCATGCATGCATTCACTGAACCTGCTGGACATTTTGCCACGGACTTCAGTGTGAAAAAGATCTCATACTGCTTCTCTTTCTTGGAAACTGATCTTACAAAATGATGAACAGCCTTAAATTCTAATAAGCTCAATGTGTGTGCTCAGCTCCTGGCAGGATTTTGTCCCTTTGCTTGTATGTAGTTTATGACTCTTTCTCCTTGGTGATATGTCAAATGCCATATTAACACATTGATTCTTTACCAGGAACACCTGTTCAGTGCTTCATCACACTCATAATAATCCCATTTTCCTACTATCAAAGTAATAATCTCTTGTGTTTCAGATTGTCTCTATTGCCTCTCATCCTTCTGCTGTACACCTCTCTACAGGGTATGGCTCTGTCTACTCTAAACACTGTCAGTTAACAGATTCTAGGTCGTGTAAGAAAAAAAGATGGCCAGAGTTGCAGAAAGCATATCCAGACTGAGACTTCAGATATTACAGCTCCAGGGCAATTAGTCTGAGCTACTGGTTCAGATGACCTTTACATGAGGAACAAAAATGTACAAAAATCATCTTTGACCTGAGAGTCAAACATCACTCAGAGCTTTGCACAGATCAAGGAATTCAGACCACTTCTGTCACTAAGAGCAGAAGGGAAACTCCTCTCCAAACAAGTTTCCAAATAAATTGTCCAATTTTCTTTTGAAAAGGCTATGAGTGCCCCAACACTTCGTGGTGGTCACATCTGAGATGGCCTTTTGTCCTTCCACGTGGATTTGATATGTGATGTTAAGTGCTGATCTCCTCAGGAATGCAGATGCCCCTAAAACTGGTTGGTGTAATGAGTCAAAGTCAAAGACCTGAGTAAAAGGCTGCAATTCTGTTCATGTGTTCAGACTTCAAGGTCAGCTCTGAATTTGGCTCACTGCATTGGTCATTGGATGTCAATGGCAGCAATGTGGGATCACAAGAGTAACATCTGTGAAACAGGAAACTTTAGAGAACTGTAAGAGGTCTCTTGGGAACTGTACTCTCAAGTATCTGAGGAGCTATAGTAAGTCTCTTCCTGTTGAAGCTCACACTTCTGGGTGCTAGTGTCACATTGATAGATAACTATGTAATATAAACTTTGGAAGAAAATGTGTGTCGGGCTTCAGGCTTAAGAATCAAACAAGACATGTTAAGTGTAAGTTTAACTATAGACAGGAATATAAGACCCATGCAAATAAGTGAGTTCAGAAACATTGCTGAATGAGGACTAAGGAGCACAGAAAGCTTTGCTAGCTCCTCCGTTTCTTTAAATCAGTGACATTTGAAAACTAGAGGATACATCAGGGTAAAGATCTTATTTTTCCTTATAGTATATAGCTAAAAAAAGTACATGCCACTAACCACACAGGCACTGGAGAAAAATTCAATACCTGTTTCAGCAGCAGGGCTACAGTTCATCATCTGGTTTCAGTAATGAAACCACAGCAGCTTCAGTGTGCCCAGGAGAAGTGCTGAATTGTAGAATCATAGAATACCAGGTTGGAAAGGACCTCAAGAACCATCTGGCCGAACCTTTTCTGGCAAAAGCACAGTCTAGACAAGATGTCCCAGCACTCTGTCCAGCTGAATCTTAAAAGTGTCCAAGGCTGGGGACTCCACCACTTCCCCGGGGAGATTATTCCAATGCCTGATTGTCCTTGTTGTGAAAAATTTTCCTCTTGTGTCCAATCGGAATCTCCACAGGAGCGACTTGTACCCATTACCCCTCATCTTTCCATGTGACTCCTTGTGAAAATGGAGCATCCATCTTTGTAGCCACCCTTTAAATACTGGAACATGGTGATAAGGTCATCCCTAAGCTGCCTTTACTCAAGGCTGAACAAAGCCAGTTGTCTCCACCTTTCCTCATATGGCAGCTTCCCAGTCCTTTGATCACTTTTGTGACCCTTCTCTGGACCCTCTCCAGCCTGTCCACATCTTTTTTGTATAGCAGGAACCAAAACCAAACACAGTATTCTAGGTGTGGCCTGACAAGCATTGAGTAGAGTGGCATAATGAGTTCTTTATCTCTGCTGGTGATGCCACTGTTGATGCAACCCAGCACCCTGTTGGCTTTCTTTGCTGCTGCAGCACACTGTTCACTCATATTGAGCTGGTTGTTGAAATGGCATTGTCTGCTTCACCATAGCATCGCCACCACCCACCCTTGCGTGACTTCTCTCTCATGTGCCAGATGCTGCAGACTGGCTTTGACCAGCACAACTGACGCCAGACTTCCTCAGAGCAAATCCAGGCTCGGTGTTCTTATCAGCATTGTGCAGGTAGGAGCAACTGTGCAGGGCTGCTTTGCACCAGAGTCCTCCCTGGCCAGGATGCTCTGACCTCCGAGGTGTCAGGCAGCCAAAACAGAAAAGCAGTATGAAAGCTACTCCACATGAAAGCTGGTGTAAACCAAAGTGCTGCTCTACATTTTAGGGGTTTTTTTGGGTTTTGGGGGGTTTTTTTGGGTTCTTTTTACTTTGTCCTGAGAAGCATACACTGTCATATACTGGCCTATTTTGATTCCTGGGGATGAGAATAGAAATATGACACTTGATAACTAATTAAGACTAGTTGCAGAACGATTAAACTAAACAGTATTTTCCTTTGGGAGAACCATGAGTGTTTCATGCCCTAGATAATTGATTTCCATATGCTTTCCCTTGGCTAGGAAATGCAAGTTCCTTGCTACATGTTCCCTGCTGGTTTTGGTCACTGAATTCTTGATGTTAGAGAAAGAGATAATGAAAGTTATGATATCTCATTTGCTCTGACAGACTTTTGGTTCAGTGGGAGGTCTGAGCATTTCTTCCCATCAGCACTATTGATAATGGGTCTCGTTTAATGAGCAGCCACTGAGATAAACATGCACATGACAACAAATTAGCAACTACATATGCAACCTGGGAAAGAGGAAGGCCGTAGGACTCCAGGATCTCTCCCAGAGGTCATTGATTTGACAGTCCTTTAATGAAACAGAGGATTATCGGCCTTGGCACTGGTCCCTGCAACTGGCTGATTCTGTTAAGGAGGCACTGTAAAGGAGAACCACCCTTTCCAAAAGCAGTTTGGGAAATGTAACTGTAGACCATGGGATCGGGCCGACACAGCAGAGGGGATATGACCCGTGGGGGCTGAGAATAGCAATGAGGCCTCTGCCAAAGCTGATGCTGGGGCAGGCAGGAATAACTCCCTTATTCAGACAGAGCAAAAACAGGGATAAGGCAAAGTACCTGTAAACAAGACCTGGTGAGCAAACTTGGAGCCTTCCACTTTAAGAAATGCCAAAGCTGGTTTCTCTGCAGCAGCAGCAGCCACTGCCAGTGAGTCAAGGCAAGCAAGAGCTGCCTGTCCTTTGTATCACCCTTCACAGCACTGGACCACAGCCAGTGATGTTGCGGGAAGTCAGGGCCACGTAAGCTCCCTGTAGGTAATTGGAAATTGATCGTATTCAAAATCAGCTGCCAGCAACTGAACATGCGCCTAAGCCCCGTGGAGGGCGCGCCTGGTCTCAGCTCACTAGGAGAAGGGTCATGTCCACTTCTCAGCACCAGTGGTACAATTGGCTTTGGCTACCTGTGACCTCAGCAAAGAGGTGGACTGGTTCCCCTCCAACCCCAACTGAGAGGTCAGTGGGCCCAGGAATAAGATGTATTGGTGGCAAATTCTCTCAAGGAGTTTTCCTCTGGGTGAAGAGACTACTTCAGTTTCCAGGGCTGCTAATCCTCTGTAAAGTTCACTTAATAGCTGGAGATATTGCTGCAGCTTTACTGAAAACTGACATCTTCCTCTGAAATATGCTGCCTTTGTCTGGACTGGCATATTTATCAAGCAGTCACTTTTATCATTGCTTGCTTTAATTCATGCCATATATTATCACTTCCCTGCATGCTTTATCTCTCTGGTGTGCTTTATGTATAGTTTGTCTACAAACACAGTGCAAACAAAGTTAATCTGATCGTACCTGGTTTTCTCTAATTAGAGCAACACTGTGTTGTAGGTACTCTGTGTTGATGTTGTTTTCTGAGATCAGGAGAACAGGAATCAAGACTCCTGGGTTTTGCTTCCAGCCCTCCCTCTCCGGGAGATCACCACAGAATAAACTGTGTAAGTGTGATCTCTAGAATTAGAACCCTGAATAAATGTAAGGCACCTAAATTAGTGGCTGAATATTTTGCAGATTTGTGAATACATCAGATACCCTTAAAAGAATTCATTTCTATTAGGACAAAGAAACCAATTACCCATCAAGAAAACCCCTAACAGTTTTTAGTCATAAAGGAAGACTAAGATTACCTACCAGGAATATATAATTTAAAATAAGACTGTTGAGATAAAATCCATACTTGGGAGATACTCATTGACATGAACTTGTGTTCATGTCAGTCAGAGCTGGGAAATACTGCAGAAAGCAAACCTGATTAGATAAATGGTTAGTGCTCCTTGTTGAGGCATTTTATACAAGCAGTTCAGTTTTCTGAAACCAGATGATTAGAGAGGAGTTTGACTGACTTTTTACCAAGTTATGACCCAGGCAGACATACTTAGCTCTTCTAAATGAGTGTAAGCACCACCGAGCTCTTAGCTAAACCCAGGGTCCTATAGACGGGAAGCATCTCACAGATTTTCTGGCAACTGAGGAAGAAGAGCATACAAAGTTTCTGGGACCCGACATATTTCTGTCTGAAGGCAACTGAGGATAGCAAGCCTGTGAGGAGAGTGATGAGGACAGGTCTGTCCAGTGTAACAGGAAACCTTCTCATCAAGAGGCAAGGGAAGGGTAGTGTAACCTCCACTGTCACCACTCACTTGTTGCTCTTGATGCATTTCTGGAATTTAGTCACATAACAGGTGGTCAAAGACCTAAAAACATCCTACTGCTCACCTGGGAAGAACTGCAGTGTCTGAACGAATGCATGTCTGGCCTTTGCCTGACAAACAGAGCCTGTGTGGGTACAAGCAAAGCAGTCTGTCTTCATCTGGGCTGGAAAAGCAGGGTCTCGATGGTTTGTGTCCACCAAAATCAAATGGGATTTAGATTTTGGATAAATTCTAGGGACTAGCTGGGTCAGTAACTTGACAAGTTTCAATTCCATGTGCAGTTTCACTGCCTTTTAACAGAATGCAGGATGCTGTAAGAAATCACCAGTTTCAAAGATGGATTTGTTTCAGAGGTGGGTGATATCTGTGGAAGAGGCCTATAGATCCGTACAGACTGAATCTACTATAAAGCATGCACAAGGTAATGCAAATGTCATTTTCTTCCGTAGCTCATCAGGGCAATGCGACCGAGAGCATCATTGGCTACTTTGTCCCTTTTAGCCCTCTGGCTCTTCTTTTTTGCTTTCCTTTATTCATTTTCAAGAACTCAAATTGGGAGCCATATCCAGACTCTCTAACCAGTATCTAGTGCTGCCCAGTATGTATTTTAGCAGCTATGCTGGCCCAGAGGATACTCAGACAGCTGGCACAGGAAGAGCAGGTATCTGCTACCCCACGGGCAGGTCATCTGCCATGGGGCCAGAATAACATGGTGCTCTAGTCACGAGTCACAGCTTGGTTTCAAGCCTGCATGGAGACAAGACATATTTGAGATTAGAGCTTCAGATGGGGAAACTGCCAGCCTTAACTAAACTCCTTCTCCATAATGCTATAGCTTGTGGCTGGCACATACAGATCTGAGAGCATGAACTTTCCAACTCTCTCTCCTGGTTCCTGCTCTCGAACGTTTCCATTGTTGCATGTCGTGCTTCGTTCCTTTGGCAGAAAAGGTCTTTATGAATGGCATCCACACAGGCAGGATGCATAACAGCCACACTACACCATGTGGGGGAAAGATGGTGCTTGGGAACTCGGGTGGGGGTACAAGCTTCTGGGCAGCATCCACACAAAAAAGTAGCAATGTAACCCCATAATGAGTTTGCCATAATTCTTCATGAACTGTGCCTAAGGCTAACCAAATGGCTGTGGGATTAGCCGAGGATTTGGGAGACCTGCAATCTGCTTTTTGCTTGGACGTGATTTCTTATTCTTGTTGGCAGGTAGCAGAAATCAACAATGGACACAGCTGCTCATTTGGCGAGCGCTCGTCCATCTCCAACTCCCTGGACTGAGTGTTTCCAAGGAAGCCCTCACAGTGAGACTGAGGATCATCTCTTCCCTTTGTTATGTCTCCCCATGACCATCATTAATTAGGTATGAACTTAATCTCCAAAACTCAATATGTTATGTCCCTTTTAGCATTTGCAGTTAGGAGAAGTCTAAATAATTTCTTTCAGCATTACTTCGCCACAACATCTGCCTTTGGCTGTAGACTCTGTGGTTTAATTAACCTGCCATGAGAACAGATTTCCTTTTACCCTTTTTTAATTTCCCACTCTCTAATTTCATCAAATAGTCATTTGTGTCTCAGCTGCCACATGGGGACTGTAAAACAGAGGTAATGGCACAGTCCTCCCTATATGGGGATAACATCAAGTGAATAACTTCAGAGCTTGGCAAGCACCCATGGCAAGAACAGTGGCTGCACTCCACTCCCTGCCACTGACTTCAGACTATGATCTTCTCCAGACACAGTATGTTTAAGTCACACCACTGTTAGTTTACCAGTGAATTTACTAAGAGAGGGCTTCTCAGTGAAGCTCACAGCCAGTCTGAAATGCTGCTCCTCCTCTATCACCCCCTCCTTCTTTGTCTCTTCCCATATCTGTTTTCCCAGGCATCTGGAAAGATGAAAAAGGTTTATTTAAGAAAGCTTTCTAAAGAATGGAAGAACCATCAGAGCTGCTTCCCAGAGAGCATTGTGCTGGTCTGTAATGCAAAATTGCTCAGGAGGGCTGCAAAGGAAGCCAGTTCTGGGCACTGAAACTTCACCTCTGCCCTGTGGGAACACTCTAAATTCAGTTTAGGAGATTGCATATGTTAATTATCATCCAGGAGAGAGGAGCCATGGGAGGTCATTAAGCTATTCAAAACATTTTTTAACACCCCCAGGCAGGAAGATAAACCCTCTGATTTATTCAGTAGAAAGAAAAGATGCTCAGTTAGATGTAGCGTACATGATCTTGCATCCCTTTCCCATTGTTGTAGTCTCACTGGTGTCAATGGGATGATCACTTGCATAAGCAAGGAAGGCACAGCTGAGCCATAGCAGTTGCTGCCTCTAGCCTATGGCCTAAATGGAAACAGGGTCATACCAGCCATACTGATTACATGCAGTAGCATGAAAGAAGTGTATCATCAATATTGACAGGATAACCTAGCATCAAACTGCTTTTTGTTACAAAATTCTCAAGCTGTCCAATATGAAAGGCCAGATACCATGAAGTCTTCCCTACCAACAAATCCAGATTTGATTGAGAACAGTTCTGACTCTCCTACAGGCTATAAGAAGTAAACATTTCCTCACGCTTTATGAGATGCCTGGTGGGGTGGAAATCTTGTAGGAAGGCATCTCAAGCATCTGTCAGAAATGGAGCCCACAGCAAGACAGTCTGGAAGATTTAATGCTCAGGGTACTGTCAGCACAATGTGAGAGGAAGCATTTGGTCCTGTGACACTGGCTTCCTGGTACTGGGAGTTTGACCCGCTTCCCTCTGGCTTTCATAGGAATCTAATGCAAAATGGCCCAAAAAGGAAAAGACAGTTCTCTGCAGTGTCCTAAGTCACAAGCCAGGCAACTGAATAGTTGGCATTGAGCTTCATGTCATGAGATACTCAAAACTGTCAGAGATGGGGTTTATTGGGTTGGTCTTTTCCTCTTTGCTTTTTTTTTGGATTTTGCCTCTGGAGGTCAGAAATTGCTGAGGGCATCCTAAAGGTAAGTGAGATTCCTATATAATCACATGAGTCCAGAAACAGAGGCTTTAAGAAGAATACCAAATATCCTGACATTTATAGTGAAGCCTGCAAATCAGACCTTTTGACTGATTTGTGACTACACCAGATACCCTTAAAAAAATTATTTTTTTTAGGACAAAGAAACCAATTATCCCCCCTCACCTACACTCCTGTTTGTAGCATAAAGAGCTGTGGGAGCCCCTGGTCACATGTGTGAAAAGAGTTTTTCTTGGCAAGCACTGCATTGTAAGTACCAGCAGTCAATTTGGCATCTCAGCATCGGTGTCTGGAGATAAACAAAACTCATCTCTAGGATTTTGGTGCTGTAATACGCAATTTCTGCTTGGGTAACAGAGTTAAAACAAGCCATTGGTCTCACATGTCCGTGAAGCACTTGTCATTCAATGGGATCCGAAAAGTCAGCAGTCCACTGAGATGGGAATATTGTTAGAAAGGGCTGCTGACATCTTGCATGTGATAATAAAAATCTTTCCCTCTTTAACTGCTCCTGCTGCAGCCTCTGATAAAACCCAGCAGCCAAATACCAGAGCTCTTGAAATACCAGATTTACTTAAAGGGTTGGTCCCTCAGGAAGCTGGCCTTGCAGGTGCCACTTCTCGTGGCTGCTGCCAGAGCATTCTCCCACGTATGATAAACATCAGCATCCTTGGCACTGCTTGTGTTACTGAGGGCTCTGTGTGAGCACCAATTCGCTGGCCCCACACTGCCCTGGGAGAAGGGAAGGGATGTGTTGCGATCCACATGTCACACTTGGGAAACAAAGATGCAGAGCACCGCAGGTCCGTTGCGATCAATAGATTTATGAAAGGGATTAACGTTATTTGGCAGCTCTAACATATCAGGATGACAGTTTGCCTACAGAGGAAATCATACTGCAAGATAAAGAATCACAACAACGTAATTCTTTTTGTGTAGACAATCCTGTTCCAAAGTAAGGCTTACACTGGTTATAACCATACCAACTCCTGGACACATTTTCAAAGTAAGGTTGAAAAGGTAAAGAACGCACCCAGATCTTTGAGCTTGATCCTTTCCAGCAGCGTATTTGAGCTCATTCATACAGAAGAACTATCTACCCCTTTTAAAATAAGAAAATCCACTAAACCTCATTTTGATTAATGTTAATTTAGTGGTTTGCATTCACAATAACAAAAAATTACGCTAAACTTGGAATAGACATTTGTTACTGTTTCTTTGCTTGTTTTCATGCCTGCATGCCTGGGAATGTCTGTGTATGGTTCTATGCTATACTTCATGGTATCTTACAGATCCCCTGCTGGTCTCTAGGCTGCAGGTTGTAGAGCAGCACTCTGGTACTTACGGCTGCCTCTCCTTAGAAGTGAAAACAGCCCCAGCCTACAGCCCAGAGGAAAATGCCTACAAGGAGCCATTTCTCTTTTGCTCAAACCCCATAAATAAATACCATGTAAACAAAAGAATATTTTTGGAGAAACTGGACAACTTCTTGGAAGAAAAATTCCCCCCAGGATGATGGCATGCAGGAAATCCCTGAGCCACAAATCTCAGGAGGCTGGAAAATATTTGGGAGAGAAAGTACTGCGTGCTTGGCCTTTCTTATGTCAGCTCCTAGTGGACCAGCCACTGGGAGAGGCAAGATCCGAGTTAAGCCGTTCAATAAACTCAACTCAGGACAACTCCTGTGAGCCAATCTTTATTTGTGTGTAATTGGCTTTTCTCTGGAAAAACCTTGAGTGGGGCAGGATAGCTGTAGTTTTGTTGAAATAGGTGAATGTAACCCCACACTTCATTGCTAGTCCCCTTCAAACTGGGCAAAGCCCCTCGCAGACATGCTGGGCAGAGTGGGGAGCAACCACCTGTGGCTCCCAATCAGGTCATCTAGATGACATCTCCTGGGTCCTCCACTTTTCTCCAGTGTTAGCCTAAATGCCTCTGAACCACTGGCGTCTGGTTCGAGGACTTCTGTAGAAGTAATGAGAAATAGCGAAGACTGTGGTTTTGACCATCTGTCCCTGGCTATGTGTACGCAGCACCATCTAGTGCTTTAAAAAATTATTTTACTTTTTTTTTTCCCCCCAAATCTGTAGTGTTGTATTCAGGGTACATCCTGCCATCCCTGGCACACTGCTGGGCTGAAGGCTGGTGGAGAGCTCACTGTGAAGGCCAATGCTGTGTTCGTTCATAGCAAATGTGTGACAGCCTGGGAGGTGGGAAGTTCAAGATTAACGCTGCATTAACATCTCAGGGCATAGAGGTTGCTGAGGTGTCAGTGTGCAGCTCTGACTGACACCTGCCAGGTGTCTGAAGCCCACCCGGGACTGAACACCCTGCTTTAGTTGAATGCTATTTCCAGAGTCACTATAAAACTGACAGATACTCTGCAAGGGTTTTGAAAAACTTCTGTTCTCTCCTCTTCGTTTTACCAGGGAAGCTTCAGGACAAATGCCCTCTGCTGATAGTAGTCGATATTACCTCCTGTAAGAGAAAAAAAACCCCAAGGTTTAAACCAATTGAAGAGTTCTTTTTTTTGCGTCCTTCAGCGCCCATCGTGTTATCCCTAGGGACTGGAGGAAACTCCTGCCTGGGAGTGGAATCACCTGGCCGGTGCCTGGCTGAGGGAAGCTGCCAAGCACAGGTTCTCCCCAACCCCAGGCAGGCTGCCCTGGCTGGAGCAGCTACTCCAGGCAGTGGCACCGGGCCTAGAAAGCTCAGACCGAGGGCGCGGATGGTGGAGCAGGCGGTGGGGCACCAAGAGAAGCCGGTTCCCGCCCCGCACCCCGTTTTTCTTTTGCCGAGTTACATTCTCGTGAGGGCTTTTTGCGGAAGAGGACGCCCTTTCTCCAGTGCGGGACGCAGAACCGCTCGGGCGCCCCAGGCCGCTCCAGGCAGTGGGAACGGGAAGCCAAAGGGCTTGCTCTGGCTGCGGGGGCCGGGCGCAGGCGTCGTCCCGCCCGCAGAAAGACCATGACAGCGAAGGGACCCCGGGGGGCCGCCCCGCCGCCCCCGCCACGTGATCCGCCACCGCTCCCCGCCCCCCATTGATACACGCTAGCAAACCGGAACGTTCCAGGCGCCACCAGGCATGCCAAATCGATGCCTGAGCGGCAGATCCGGCCGGCCGCTGTGGCGGGGTTAGGCTCTCGGCGCTCGGCTAGCGCTCCCGCAGACGGCGGGGGGAGCGCGGCGCTGAGCGGCTCCGCGGCAGCAGGAGCGGTGGTGGCGGTGGCGGCAATGGCGGAGCCGGCGGAGAAGCTGTACCGGGCGGAATATGCCAAGAGCGGCCGCGCTTCCTGCAAGAAATGCGGCGAGAGCATC
>WUAM01000309.1:951826-982652 GCA_024336885.1 Actenoides hombroni
TTCCTGCAAGAAATGCGGGGAGAGCATCGCCAAGGACTCGCTGCGCCTGGCCCTCATGGTGCAGGTACCGCGTGGCGAGGCCCGGGCCGGGGCTAGTCGCTTGGCTCCGCACCGCCGCCGGCGGCTCCGCTGGGACGGGGCTCGGCTCCCTGCTCCCGCCGCGGCGGTCCGGAGCTGCTTGGCCGGGCTTCTCTCCACCGCCGCGGGGGCGAGCGCAGCCTATTTTTAGCAGAGGTGTTTTCCCTCGCCTCTCCCTGCGGTCTCGGGTCCGCGGAGCAGCCCTTCTTGCAGCGCTCCCCGCCGTCCCCGGGGTGGTCGAGTGGGAGCTGCTCCCCGTGGGGCCGTCGGTAGCCTGGGCCGTAAAGGCGTCTGGAGGTAAAGCGGTACAAAGTTCACCGTTAAGTGCCTTAGCGGAGGATTGCGGGGGCGGAGGGGGTCGGCTCGGGGCCGCTCACGGAGGCCCTTTGTTGTCACCCGGCGAGCAGCGAGTGGGAGAAGCAGGCGGTGGGCGTCGAGGAAGGCGAAGCCGCTGTCTCGGCTTCGCTGTGCCCTGGGGACCGTCCGTCACTCGGGGTGGTTTGCATCGCGCCGGGGAAGTCTCCGTTTGATGCGTGCTTTGCAGATGAGACCCGAAACGCGTTTAGAGGCCGTGAACAGTCGAGCGTTTTCTTTGCCCTAGCAGCGCGGGCGGCTGCAGGGAGAGCGGTCAGGCTGGGGCTGCCAGCAGCAGAGGGGTGTTTTTACAGAGCCGTCTGGTACATGGCAGACACGAAACAGAGAACTGAAGTGCAATGACCCAGCTGAATGCGAAGGCATGTTTTGCTGCCTTCTGTCTTCAAATTATTTGCCTTTTGGGGAAGAGACTTGCTCGGCTCCTTTTCAGATTGAAGGGATGGGCCCCGTCTGGTGTTGGAGAGCTGGGAGCCGTGCACAGACCTGTACTGCCGTGTTGGCCAACCCGAAATCGCACCTTGTTGTGGGAGGATGGGGAGGGAATGGGCCCCTCTCTGCAGGGGAGGCCAACGGGGTTTGCTCGGGCAGGGGGAAGAGCTGCCTTCCCAGGCTGGAGGCCTTGGCCTGCCTTTAACAAGGGGATTAAAAAGGCACCTGCAGCATTCGGGTGGTGCAGACGAGCAACGGGCCGAATTCGGTGTGTCTTGTGAAAGACGAGCAAACGCGGATAGGTCTCTTTGTGGAAGGACGGCAAGGGCAGAGGGTGCGGACGCTAAAGCAAAGCCCCACAGATGGGTGCCGTGGCTCCCTGCCGCTTCCGTAGCTATTTCTGGAGAACGTACCACGCTTGTGCCCCTGGGAGACCGGGCGAGGAAAGGGCCCGGTCGCCCCTTGCTCGGGCTGCCGGGGGGCCTGGCTCTCCCGCAGGGGGTCGGTCTGCCCGCGTTGGAAGCAGGAGCTGGTTCTCCGGAGGGGAAGTACCTACCCCTGCTTTTGTTCCCAGAGCCCCCTCATCCCCTGGGGATGATGTTGAACCGTGCGGTGCCGAGCTGCAGCGTGTGCTCGCACGTGTTCCCGCTGCCCCTTTCTTTTGTTTCTCCTGCTGCCCGCAGCAGCTCGCTGGAGGTGTCTGCTCCCCTCTGCTCCTCCTCCGGCTCCCTCACTTACGTTGTCGCTTCCTGCCTTCCTCAGCCATTTAAGCTGATGCAAGGTGGGTTTGGCTTTTTTTAGCACAGGGGCCTGTGGGACCGAAACGTGGCTTAGTGGTTGGTTTTTGTAGGATTGGGCTTGAGTGATCTTCTGGAGGCAGGTGGAGGGGGACAGCTGGGACCACGGCATCCCACACAGAACCACTGCCTTTTTGCCAACCATCTCCCCAGACCTGCTGGTCTTACATCAACTTACTGTATTTTTATCCCCCCCCCCCCCCACCTCTTTAATTTACTTGATGTCTTCTGCAAAGGACTCCCTCCCCCCACTGCCAGTTTTTATGCCAGCAGAGTGCTTTTCACACCCTGCTGCAGAGCATTCCCCCTAGCAAGGCCCCAGATTTCACCAGAGCACCCAAGACCCTTGTTTCCTTTTGGGGAAATCCCCTGCAGAGCAGCCTCTGCACTGCCTTCAGTGCACTGAGGTTTTTGGCAAGTTGTGCGGAAAAAATTAAATGGAGTCTCAGACCAAGTTGTTAGCTGGGTGCCATTTCTACTGTAACTGTTCCTTTTGTTTTGATTCCTGAAGTGAAGAGCTCTGAATGACAGTGGGATGCTCAGTGTTTGGTACAGGTGAGCATCCAGGCCCTGCAGGACCAGCATGGCTTCAGACTTTGCTTGCAGCTGTAACTAAGCAATTTCTGTTATCGGCGTGTGCAATGTGAAAGTGAATCGGTCTCTCCTTTTTCTCTAGTTTGTTTAGGAAACTATGGTCTAGAGATAGGTGAGCTGAGAGAAGTTGTGTAAACAAGGTCTAGCTTGCCTCGAGGCTTTGTTTCCCACACAGAGGTCATACTCCAGATATGTAACTCCATGTGGTAGAGGAGATCTACTCACTGCTTGTATGGTTGTATTAAAAGATTGAGCCAGCTCTGCCCCCTTCCATGCACCCCAATGCCTTGTGCCCCTAAAGCCTTTGTGTTAGGGACAAAGCCATGAGGAGTCCTCCAGCAAAGCTCCAAACACAAGCCGAGAGCTCAGGGGTGACCTGCTTTCAGTGCCAGAGCTGTGTGTGCCTTCCAGACATGTTGAGAGCAACCCCAGGGTGGCTGCTGTGTGGCTCTGAGGGTAACTGGGTAATTTGAATCCTGGTTTATGGGAAGAGTCCAGCTGGAAATAGAAATGTCCTCTTACAGTTTTGGTTGATGGTTAGTTGTAAGTGGGGCTTCCAGCTCTCCTAGTCTTATGCTGTGGTCTGTGAAGCCTCCTTGCTGCTCGTGCATGAAACTCTTTACTGTTGTTTTCAGCTTGGAGATCTCCCTCCTATTGGCAAGTGCAGTGTAGAACACTTTTCCTAGGTCATTAATTCGATATCATCAGTAATAATAATTATACAATGCTGAGTTATTACTAGTACAGCAGTTGTTTGTATGCATTACTTGGAGCCAAACCACTATATGTTGGGTTTTTTTGTCTGATGGGTAACCGGAACGATGCCAGGTTGGTACTTAATGTATCTGAGTCATAAGCACTTCCATGACAAGGCTGGTGCAAGGCAGGGCACCCTGGAGCTGCACTTCATGGAGGACTTGGGTGATGCTTCTGTCCTGATGCAGGACTTTGGTGGCTTCTGGTGTTTCCCTTGAATTTTGCCTCTGCTTCCTGCAGCCCACTCAGGAATTTTTTCACGCCACAGTCCTTGGAGCTGCTCCTCCTGTCTTGTGCCTGGCAATGGGCTCTCCAAGGCAATTTACTCAAGAAGTGGCTCTCAAAGGGTTGTGCATTAGAGGTTCCACAGAGCAAGTCCCCCAGCGTCTTGTGCCGCAGCAGTCTTGAAGAAGGTTGTAGCAGACGAGCCATGCGCTGTTATTTACGTTACTTTTTCCATGACCTCTGTTTTGCTCTGCTCCTGCCTGCAAATGGACTGATTCTCACAGAGAAGAAACCTCTCCATGTCTGTTCAGGGTTTGTATAGCCACACTGAGACTGTGACCTTTTTTGATTAAAACAGATGGGCTAAGCAGCAGGGTGATGAACTGGTTAAGCTAGGTAAATGCTTCTTCCATGTTTATCCTCTTTGGCCAGGCCTTTCTCCAGCAGCTTGTCTGTCATACTAGATTTTCTTTTCAGACTTTGTCCTAAATAGTATCCATCTCTTAATTAAAATAAATTAAAAAAAAATAAAAATCACTTGTGTTGACCCAGTTACTTCTTTTTATCTTGCTTTTTTTCTCTTGATTCTGTCTGAGTTGCTTCATCTTGGCCTAATGCACTTTCTCCCTAGTCACCCATGTTTGATGGCAAAGTCCCTCACTGGCATCACTACAGCTGCTTCTGGAAGCGGGCTCGAATCGTGTCCCATGCAGACATTGATGGCTTCCCCGAGCTCCGGTGGGAAGATCAGGAGAAAATCAAGAAAGCCATTGAAACTGGAGGCCCTGGAGGAGGTAGGCAGAGGTCTCTTGGTGTTTGGAGGTTTAGCTGGGACCGTGCTCCCTCTTCTCAAGCTGTTACTGTGGTTATTTGATTGCCTTGTCCCTTCAGCAAGTAGTATCAGAAGAATTGTGTCGTCTCTATGGCTAGGACTCTGGCAGTGTGCTCCTGCATGTTAAATCAGTGAGGGGAAAAGCCAAGTCAGTTGGCAGATGTATTCTTATTATCATCGTTGGTGTATTTTGTTTTCAGCTCTTTAATATTAACAAATGCTGCTGTAGTATGTTGGCTTAATGGTACCTTCACTGCAGCACATGGTTATGGTGGCTTTTTGAAATTGTTAGATCATGAACACGTGAATCAGGGCAGCGAGTGAGAAGGGTCTGAGTACAGACCTGCCTAAACTCGCTGTGCCTTTGTGTAAAACAAGGGTACTGGACATTTTTAGATTGATGTCTGTCTGTTGAAATGTAATAATAGAAAAAAATAAAAGCAAACTGGTGGTTGGGAAGAGGAATTCTGCTTTTGAAGCAGAGCTATTTGTGACTCCTGTTACAGTCAGTTCTTCAGTAAGATCTCATTTTACCCTACTTTTAGGAAAGAAGCGATATGGGTCATCTCTGTGCAACTTTGAAAGTATTTTAAAGTCATTAAGCAATACTGTACAAATGCTACTTGGCTGTTTAAAGAACTCTTTCTATTTTAAAAGTGCTTTTGAGCATGGACTGCTTATCTTGCTCTGTATTCAAATTCTTGACAGATGAGATACCGGAACACGGAGGTTTATTAATCCAGGCTGCTAACAATCTGGGACAGAGAATAAGAAAAAAAGGGAATGCCTTTTAAAGCTGCACTCTGTTATTTGCTTTCTTCTCCAGGAAAAGGAGGGGAACAGGAAGGAGGTGGCAAGGCTGAGAAGAGCCTAAATGACTTTGCTGCAGAGTATGCTAAGTCTAACAGAAGTACTTGCAAAGGCTGTGAACAGAAAATAGAGAAGGTAAAAAGCTTTCCTTAGATCTCCATCTCTTGTCTTCTCTCTCACCAGTTCCAATTCAAACAGTCACTTCTATAATTGCTTCCTGTCTGTCCTGCATATGGAAAGCACTTGCAGAGCTGCATTTTCTATGTCTGAGGAGCAGCTGTGTCCTGGCCAGCTGACAGTAAAGATATCCCTCAGGCGTTGTAGCTTGCGCTTCAGACTTGCTCCTGGTTCCTTTCACTTGGGTCTTGGAGCAGGATGAACCGCTGCTCACCAGCATTTCTGTGGCAAGTGAGCCACCAGTAACTGCAGCTTTTCCTGCTTGTTGCAGCACTGCCAAGGTGTTGGCCTCTTCCTCCTCCTCAGCCAGACCATCTCTGCTTGTGTGCAGTGTATCCATATTAACTCCTTGAAAGCAGACAAAACCACCAATGCAGCTAATTAACAATGCAGCCCAGTAACTGAACCTGTCTTGGTGCTCGGCTTTTAAAGAGAGCTGGCAAAATGAAGTTGTGAGCCTTTGATAGATGTGGGTAGACCTGACAGTTGGGTGAAGTTGGCAAGGGCCAACTACCAGTGCTGGTGTCTTTGTATCTGCAGAAACGTTGATACTGTTGTGTAGACATTTCCTTGTTGGAGCGTGAAGTATTGCAGTCTAAAAGCACCTGAAACAACTACTTGTTGGGCATCTGAAAGGTAATTTGCAGTAAGATGGGGAAAGATCATATCAGCACTGATGTTTGAGTGCTAGGGACATAAAGGTAATTTTTAGAGTTGCCTGCATGGGGTTTGGTCATGTGAGTTTTGCTTGTTCAAGCTTACTGGGAGTTGGAGTAAAGACTTCAGGATTACCTCTTTGAAGTGTTTTTTGAACAGAAAGCTACCTAAAAAACTGGGTTTTCTTCAACCTAGAAAGAGTATTGAAGAAAGTGGAGGAACTGTAGTGAAAGGGCTTGAACAGAAGTCGCAGGCTTTGATAGAGGAACTGTTGCTATTTTACAGCTGTTTAGGAAGCATCATGGTGGTAATTTGTTAACATCCTGCCCTTTCCAGAGTGGCCTAACTATTCTTGCTCTTGTGTCGCTTTAATCTACCTCAGGGCCAGATCCGGATTTCCAAGAAGATGGTGCATCCTGAAAAGCCACAGCTGGGAATGATAGATAACTGGTACCATCCAGATTGCTTTGTGAGCCGCCGAGCAGAGCTGGGCTTCCTTCCGGCGTATGGGGCCACCCAGCTCCTGGGCTTCAGCATCTTGAAAGCTGAAGATAAAGAAACTCTGAAGAAGCAGCTCCCGGCTACCAAGAGTGAAGGGTATGTGGGCAATGTGAGAAATTGTGTTGTCTAGAGAAGCCATTGCTTGCCTTCAAACACATCCATGATAAATGTTTTGCGACGTTGTCATCTTGGTTAAAAGAATATTGTTCATAGGAGGATTTGGTCCTTCCTGCAACCTTAGGCAGCTGACAGCAGACAAATTCCCCGTCCCTGGGAGCATGCAGTCTACTTGCCTCCTGTGACTGCCTTCAGAAAACGCAAAGATGAGCAGCTGTGACTTGGAGGACTGATGTAGGGCTTTCAACCATAAAATAACATGTGCTTGATACAAATGGATACTGGGCTCTGCGCCTCTTTGTGTGATGCTGTTATCAGTGAAGGTTCCTCTGCTCTAACCACTTGCTAGAGAATTGATTCACTTGTTAGAGAATTGATTTGACATCTCTTATCTATGAGCTGCTGATCTGTGACAGGCACTGAATCTGATAATGGTGTTTATTGGCTGAGTAGTGCTTACACTTGGATGCTTTTGTTTGCTAGATCTCTTAAGATCTGATATTTCGTTGCCTTGCATTGAAATTTTTAGTGGAGGCTCTCGACAGAACTTGTACTGACAGAGAAGTGTTTCCAGGTGACTTACTAGCTTTGGTCAATATTTCTCTGTTGATGAAGGCTTTTGTTACTTGTGTTTGAAGTGACATCACCTAGAGTTATGCTTCATAACGCAAGCCAGTGTTGCATTGTTTCAAAGGAGAAAGGAACGTAAGGTGTTTCTTGGTCCTACAAATAGGAAAGGTTTTGCTGTTGTAAAACATTGTG
This sequence comes from Actenoides hombroni, assembly GCA_024336885.1. Lineage (NCBI taxonomy): Eukaryota > Metazoa > Chordata > Aves > Coraciiformes > Alcedinidae > Actenoides > Actenoides hombroni. Next base: position 958,937 of record WUAM01000309.1, read on the forward strand.
CCTCTTTGGGTACGTTGTAGACTGAATTCAGCTTTGATTTTGCAAGGATGCACCATGAAACTGTCCAGTGAGACTGTTGTTAAGAGGCTGCAACTTCCACGCTTTCTTCTTAGTTGGTGAGCAGTTGCTCCAGAAGCATTCAGCCATGGTGTGGGTGCTGTGGGAAGGGTCCTGCAGTGCTACAGGAATGGATGTTTTGGCCAGAGCCTCATCAGGTTCTGTGCTGTTCACCTCACTGGGCTGAAGCACTATAGTCTGAAGCGAGCTATCTGCATCTGCCTGGCAGCCTGCCGTCTTTTCACACAGGCATTTTACCTTTGTGTTGTGTACAGTGTTTTAATGCACTTGCAGCTTCTCAAATAGTCCTTTGCTTTTTGTGCCAAGGTGCGCGTTCCGCTTTATTCTAGAACAACGTGTGAGTTTAATGGGGTTATTTGTAGTTTTCTCTTGTGTCCTCAGCAAAGCTCTAGAGGTTTGACTGTATAAGTGTTTCTCTTGTCTGCCCTGACTCTGCTTTTCTGGGCCACTTCTGGCATGCTATGCAAAAATATGAAGGCTTTGTAAAGATAGGCCACAGAGTAGTTTGCCAAGTTACTGTGTAAATAAAAGCCTAGAATTGCAGTGGAAAAACGCTTAGACTAGTGATGTAGGGTAATGTGAACCAGGACCTGATGCCAGAAACGCAGCAGGATGTCTCATCTTTCCTGCTTTCTAAGCACTGCATGAACAAGCCCCTCAACCGTGAAGGTGCTGGCTGGCTCTCACACTCCACTACTTTTCTGCTGCTGTTTAGGCTGTGTGCTTGAGCCAGGGGTATTAAGGGTCAATTGGAAAAATAGTTGTCAGTCAAACAAACTGAATGAGTGAGAGTGTAAATAAGCAGTATGACTGGAGGAGAGGTGTGATGTGCTTCCCACCTGGTGGTTTTCTGCCAAGCAAGCACTGAAGTTCCAGAGAAGCCAAAAGAAAATCACCCCAGAAGCTTGAATGAGATGTAGTTACCTCCAGTAATTCATCTTGTGCAGTTAATCAGATAACAGAAGTTAATGACAGAAATTACACCATCTTGAAGAAATGATATTACAGCAACATTCTCAAAATGATCCTTAAAGATATTTCTAATTGTGCTGCTCCAAATTCTATTTTGACTCAGATGTCTCTGCAGTTTGGATGTGACACATCCAAATTCATGTGCTGCATCTGCATGTCTAGCCCATACTCCGAGGAGAAGCTCAGACTTAGGGACTACCCTGTCAGCCCTTTCCATATCAGCAGCAGCTTGTTGTGCCTATTGCAGATGTGAGAAGGGAGGCACTGAGCAGGGCTACCAAGAATAGGTTGTAAAATCCCTTCCCTCTGAAGAGCAAAAAAAGAAAGGTTTCCTGCAAGGGTCCTGGCTCCTTTCCTCAGTCAGATCTGGGTGAGACATGCTGACCTTCCCTGAGACTATGGGCTGTTGTGCCCAAACGCCACTTTGCAGGCCAGGGGAAAGAGGATCCTGCGTCCTTGCCAGGAGCTGGTGCAGGAAATACAGTAGCAGCTTGCGAGCTCCCTTTGACTTTGCTTCTTTGGTAGCATCTGTTTCATCCTCCCACCCTGAGCTGTCATACTTTCCTGTATTTTCTGCCTCACGTATGTGGGTAGAATTGCTGCTCAGGACAGGAGCAAAGTGTCCTTCTGGAGATGTCATGCAGCACTGGATTAACTGCAGAGGTTGCCTGAGGCAGAGGGTAAGTACTCAGATCAGCAGCAATCTGGCAGCGATTTGCAGGGAGGAGGAGGAGGAGAAGGAAAGAGGAGTTCTTGTTCCTCCCTTTGTCTGCTTCTTGCTTTATCTGTGACTGTCCTTTCCACCCTTCATTTTCCTTGTAGGGAGGGGAATATGAAAAGTAGAGAGTGCATAGTAAGAAAGGGCCAGGCTACATGGGACAGTTTACTTCCCTCATCTTTTCAGAAGCGTCAGTAAATCTTGTAGTTGTGTACCCTCCGTGAAGGTGAGAAGTGGTTTACATTGGCTAGAAAGTACACATCCTTCTAAGCAAGGTGTTGGGCCATACCTGCTGAATGTGGGAAGACTTTCCCTTCTCCAGCAGCAGAAAGGGTGTGCACAGTAACACCCAGCTGCTGTTAGCAACACACAGTTTGGTCCCAAGGATGGAAGATAAAATGAACGTGTGTGTCACTGAGCGTGTATTTTGTCAGTTGTGCTGAAATTTGCTGTTCTGAGAAGGTGTGAGGTGAGTCTGGCTTTGCTATTCCCTTCTCCAGGCTGTATAAAATGGTGATTAGGGTTTGCTTTAAGCCTTGGACATAGCCAAGGACAAAAGAGCAGGTGGTGACTTGACAGCTTTATGCCTCTCTGCGATCAGGAGGATCCTTCCTGCCCTGCAGTTTGTTGAGGTAGCTGGAGCAGATAGAGTAATAGCTCTGTCCAGGAGAGCAGTCTCTGCTGTCCCTTTGACGATGAGGAAAAGTTGCCAAAAGTGTGAGTTCCTGCTGGAATTTGGATGCTTTCCCTGGATCATGGGGCCTCTCGGCCGGGTGATCACCTTCCAGCAGTTGGTGTGCTGGCTTTCCTCCTGGAGACTGGGAGACAAGTTACAGCATAGGAGTGAGTGCTGGCTTGCTGAAGGCAGCCTGCCTGTCAGTCTGCCGAGGGAGAGGCACTGCAGATGCACAGCATTTGGGCACCCATCCTAAATACTTGTTATTAAGCTCTCTGGCTTGGGAAGGTGCAGCAGAGCTCTTTGCTCTTCAGCTGGTATGTTTTCCAAAATCACGTTTTGTACCTGTTTCTGTTAAAACTTAGAGAAGTCATCCTTGTGGCAGGGCTCAGTGGGAGCTTTGGTCTTGCCCTTTGTAGGGACTGTAGCCAGGAAGAGGGGACTTTCTTGGCCTGGGGACTTTTCAAGGCATGACTGTGCGTGTGCTGTATCCAGTCCTGCTGCAATGGTTCTTGCTTGCCTGATTTAGAAAACAGTAGGGAGTTTTCCTCAAGAAATGCAAGCAATAGCTGGTAGTGCAGTGTGGCTTTTGTTCCCCCTGAGGCAGTGTGCCTTAAGGCATTGCTCCTGCTGGACTGATGGGACCTTGCAGGGCAACAGCTAAAAGGTGAGCTCTTCTGCAAAACAAGCCTCCTAAAGACTTGGAAAGTGCTCTGAATCATGGTTTGGGCGGAGGTGCTAATGATGGGCTAGTGGTGACCACTGCAAATAAAATGAAAATTTGGCCCGATTTTACTGCCAAGGCAGTTACTAGAACTTGCAGGTCTGTCAGGCAGGAGTCTTTAGGAGAAGAGTACCTTTTGACATCCGCCTGCAGCTTTATAGCTAATAAGCTGTCACACGAGGTTAGTCTTAACGGTAGCAAAATACTAGAAAGTGAAGTGTTTAAAATTGTAAGTGGGAGAGCAATTGAGAATGTCAACTTTATGGCTTAACCATCAGCCACAGCTTATAAAGTTAAGACAGATGCTTTCTTAAAAAGAAACCTGGCAGATGTTTCAAAACGATAGCAGCTCTGTCAAAATGAAGTGTGGGATCCAAGCTGCTTTCATGCTCTGCCCCAAGCTGCAGGCCCCTCTTCCCTCAAGTGGGGCAAAATTTCCCTTTATTTCCTCATGAGGAGAACACACACAGATGTGATGTATTGACAGTGATGTATTTTGAAGCCAGGCAGACCAAGGGGATGACATGACTCTGGAAACATAAATGATCTTCCTCTGAGGTCTCTTGTCATTCTGAAGTCTGGCAGAATCCCCCAGTTTTCATTTGGCTTCCTCTTCTTTCCGGTCTTTCTTGAGCAGCGTATTCTGTAACTTCTCCCTGCACAGCTCTAAGGCCCCAGCTAATAACAATAAATTTCCTCAGTCACAGCTGCACAGTAGTACATCACAAAACCGCTGTCAGCCTGGGAGCACTTTGCAAGTAGAAACTTCCTCCTCTCTGATTCCAGAGACCTGATTGAATTCCAGTCTGAAGAGAAACTAGCTGGGAAATAACTAGTTTCCCGGTGTGTTAGCTTATTATTGAAGTTACCATGTTTGCTGTACTTTCTTTCAGTCTGGACTAAGCTAAAAAAATCAAAGGTCTCGATTCAGCTGAAAGACACTGCATTATTTTAACCTGTATTGCTACACCTCAGATATGGATAGGTATGCTTATATTCAGTGATTCTTAGGTATGTCTTTGGTGTAACTAATACAAGTGTAGATGAATATGCCTGAACATGTTGCCGTATTTCCCATGCTCTTCTGCAGGACCATTCAGTTACCCTGTGGAAAAGCTCTAAGTGTACCTGACCTGATTGAAGCGGCTCACGTTGCAGAGCCAAGTACATGTCTACAATCTAGCACAGAGGAATTTGAAAAATGGGTTTGCCTGCCAAAACTGAGGATATTCAAGCCTCTGCAGATACCAGCTCAGTAAACTGAGCTCTGGTAACTGCTGGGCAGGCATCTAAATAACTTCCTTTGTGTGTGTGTGTATGTGTGTGTTCTGTTTTGTTTTTCTCCTCTATTAGAAAGAGGAAAGGAGAAGAGGTAGATGGAAATGTCACTGTGAAAAAGAAACAGAAAAAAGAAAAAGAGAAAGAATCGAAGCAGGAAAAACAACTGAAGGTGAGTTTTAGTTGATGACATCCCAAAACCTGCTTCGTTAGAAGAGCACCGTGTCAGGCACTAACTGAAGAGCTGTGGCACCCAGGGGGCAGTTGTAGCTGGTGCCCAGACAAAGCGGAGCTGCAGCACAGCCGGTCCTCGTGTCCTGGCGCAGTAGATGCTCTGTCACTAAGGCTTTGCTGATGGCAATTCACCCAGCTGCTTTCTCCTGAAAGACAGGAAGGAAGTTCTCTAGGACTTGTGCTTATTGGATTTAAATAGATTAGGTTAAACGCCTTTTCTCTCAGGGAGGCTGGTTCTGTGGTCCTTCCTGTATCATCTGGTTATGGTGGCAACGAGTGTGAGCGCTGTTGCAGAAGAGCTTGGAAACCGATAAATACCTCGTTGTAAAAATTAAACAGAGGTAAAGTGCAGAGCTAGATTAATGAGAAATCTTATCTCTTTCATCCTCTGGGGAGCTGTGTTCTGTTCTTGGGTACAAAGTGGGATGCATCACAGCTTCCTACCTTTAACTTTCTAGAATATTGTGGGAAGAATTGCCAATAGACCATTAGGAATTTTGTATTTTTTGAAAGTTTGGCATAGGTACTTCCCCCCCAAAAAAAGAAAAAAAAGAAAAGAAAAAAAAAGCAAAAAAAAAAAGCTGCTTTTGCTACACTTGAAGCCTTAATGGAGCTGTAGAAAAATCGTGTGTCTGCCTTTGCACAGTAGTTTTCTCTTTTTCATTGTGTGGCAATACCTTAATTTTCAACAAAGCTGAGGTGTTATCAAGGTTTTGTTGCTGCCATGCAGCTGTTTAGGGCAGATCAAGACAGTTTGTGGATCAGGATTAACTTTAGGTTCACTTTTTTTTTTAAAATAGCATTTTATCAAGCACAATCATTAACGCTGAATATTAAACTATTTAAAACAATCACCTAGTTCTTCTAGTGCAGACTGCATTTTTGACTGTAGCCAGCAAATAACATTCAGAAAGTATCTGAGATATTTCAGGATGCTTCTTTGCTGTCCCAACCCTCGTAGAAAGACCCAAAAGAATGTGCAGTCTCCTCTGCACTGCTGCAGGTAACTGGTCTGGTAGAAATTCCTCTTATGCCTAGGTGGCTTAAAAGAAGAGCAGTACCAATTGGTGTTTCTGATTTTTTTGCTTGTTTGTTTGTTTTAATACAAGGCTCAAACGCAGCCCCATCCCTGCTGTTATCAGTGTCAGCTGGTTAGGTGATGGTTGCAAAGGCTACTGAGAGCTTGCTAAGGGTAGAAGTGTGATAGAAACTTGAGTTCCACACTACCTAAAAGCTAGCTGTCTTGTTAGTATCACTTGTACCTTCTTGTGTGAGACAGTGCTGTAAAGGTCACTCTGTGGCCTTTCATCACATGCACGCGATAGAGAAGCCTTGGTTTACACAGAATCCCATAAGGATGTCCTTCAGCATGTAATCTTGAGAGCAGAGGGTATTTGTTGAAGCTGTGGTATGCTCATGCATTCATTTTGAAATGTGAAGCATGTGGCTTTAAAGACCTGTTCTAGGTTTTTGGGTAAAATGTGTGACTTTTCCTTTTAGTAAAGCTGCTGGTTCTTGGTGCTCTTGATCTCGCAGTCTGCATTTAAGATACCATGAGCTTGCTAAAACCTTGTCCACATACTGCAGTTTCAGGAGTTTTCTTAGAAAGCAATTGATTGCAAGTAGCTGACCTGCTGAGTTTTGTCAACAGGAGCAGACAGAGCTGATCTGGGGCATCAAGGATGAGCTGAGGAAGGTCTGCTCCACTAACGACCTGAAAGAGCTGCTGATCGCCAACAAGCAGGAAGTTCCTTCAGGGGAGAATGCTGTGAGTTGGTCTGTAGTTGCTTTGCTTATGTGCTGCGTCTTTGTATCAGTGAAGCCAACCTCAACTAATGTTGCAGAAAGGTCCACAAGCCTGAAGCACGTTCCTAACATAACATTTCAGAAAGAAATTCAGTGCAAAGCCCAGTCCATTTGTCCCAGAAGTCTGATGATACGCTGTTAAGTTTGCTTGTGAAGGGCTGTGTGGACAAATTCAGTGCCTTAGTATGAGATATGCCTTTATTCTTCTATGCCCAAATTGGTCCATGGTTTGGTTTGTGGGTTGTTTTTTTGGGGGGTTGGGTTTGGTTTTGTTTGTTTGGTTTTTTTTGCTGGCTCTTCAAGAGCGGGTTACTCACGGCACTTCTCATTGCCCTCCTCAACTGTTAAATTACAGAAAAAGAATTAAAAACTGCACAAATTATTTCCTGGTATCTTTTCTAGAAACAGTCACTTTTCAGTCTGTGTAACTTGTGAAAATCTTCTCTCTTTTGGAGCCACACATGACTTGAAGTATTTGCATTTATTAAGACTCTTTGTGAGGAACGTGGGCTGGGATGTGGGAAGCATCTAGACTCAAAATGGTCAAGAAATACTCTCCAGACAGGAAACACAGGACTCGTCTGAGCCTACGTTCCCACCTACCTACTCATGTGCTCAGATGCAGTAGCTCATCTCCTCCTTGCCTGTTCTGGCATGGCTGCCTGGTCAGGTGCTGGGTGGTAGGTATGATCTCCTGAATGCCCAGAATGACAAGGTGAGACTGCGAGCCATGGGCGTAAGCAGATGTGGTGGGACTGGGCAAAGTTCATGGCATGTCTTTAAGGCATTGTAAATGAATCACTGCTGGCAAGAGTCTCAGTTTATGTGCAGCATATACATGACAAGCGCTGGAAATGCCTTATGTCTGTGTGCCAGCAGCCTGACAGTTATATTTTTATGCAGCCCAGTATAATGGAGTGTGTGGGCTTCCAGCCTCCTTCTGCCGTGACCTGTTTTGTATTCTTTATTGCTTTAGATTTTGGACCGAGTAGCAGATGGGATGGCATTTGGAGCTCTTCTTCCCTGCGAGGAGTGTAAAGGGCAGTTTGTGTTCAAGAGTGATGCCTATTACTGTTCAGGGGATATTACTGCCTGGACAAAGTGTGTTGCTAAAACACAGACTCCCAACAGGAAAGACTGGGTGATCCCAAAGGTGAGTGTTTACTGCAAATTTGATGATCTGAAGCACATTCCTTAATTGATGTTACCTCTTGTAAGGAGATGGAATAAGCAGGAGATGGTGTTGCATGGCAGAAAGCAGTGTGCTGCAGTGCTGAGCACCTCTGACAGTGTGGATGTCCTGTCACAGCTATAGCCCTGCAGGAGTAGGCAGCTAATGCATAAATAAATCATATATTTTCCAGTAACACTAAATTGAAAGAGTTGGTGCTGATCTGATTTGAAACACATCCTTTACCCTTTTCTAGCTTTGTTTTCCCAGTCAGTAAAGTGGGCATTTGCATACCTAACATGATTGTCTCAGAAATCCTTTCCAGGACCTTCAGTAAATGCCAACTTGTGGTGAGCACTCAATTTAGCCTTTAAATTTTATAATAGTATTTGTTGTTTAAGCTCTGCTTGTGCTTCCATCCCACAGGAGTTTAGGGAAATCCCTTACCTGAAGAAATTTAAGTGTAAGAAGCAGGACAGGGTATTCCCTCCAGATGCCGCAACTGTGAACTCTGTGCCTCCTCCCTCTGCATCTGCTCCTTTGACAGAGACTGTGTCTGCACCCAGAGGTAAGCAGCTGGCTGAACATGGGTCAGTGGAGTTCAGGATAGTGTGCAGTGCCATTCCCATCCAGCCAAACATGCCATGCTGAACAGGCACACTGTTCTCCTGCCTCCAGGCAGGTAGAGCTCTCCTGGTTCAAAAGAGCGTAGCAGTGTCTCAGGTGCTTCATCTTCCTAGTGCAGGCAGGCCCTGATATGAGTGGGTTACCTGGGTACATCGGCTTGAGGTCCTGATTGCTTTCTAACAGATCATTTTGGGTATTTTTTGATGCTGAGGAAATGATGTGTTTGCAATGAATCAGAAACTTAAAAGGCTGATGTTGCAGAATGTGTACCAAGAGAGACCGGCGGTGAAATACCTTGCTTGGTTTCTTGGGGAACATCCAGGGACCTCCATAATGCCACCATATTCCACACCATGTTAGGTTTTAAGGGCAAGAGAGTTTTTGGTTTTGTTTTTTAAATTCTCCATTGGGATTTGGCTTTACCAATCACTGACTCCCCTTACGCTAAACAGATATGTCATCTCTAGCCCACAAACTGGAAAAAAAGTTGGACTCCAGAAATTCCCTGTAGGCTGTTGGCAGGAGTCACATGCATTAGTGATAACAGCCTGTCCACTAACAGCTATGCTGGCTTCTTTCTTACTCAGTCTTTGTAGCCCTGGCTGTAGTTTTGGGAGCAGGGGAATATTGTTACTTGGTGAAAAGGATGGGAGTAATTCCGCACAGCTCATTTTAGACAGATCATGTTATTTTAGGAATAAAGACAAAGTAACCCAGGTCTTGGTTCGGATTGGCATGTTGATTCTAGCCCCAGTGTGACCTGAAAGTAAACTCAAAACATTGACTAGTGTTAAAGCTAGGTTACTTTGTTTGCTAGCAACCTGGCTAACCTGAGTAGGGGGAGAAGAGAAAACCAAACCCTGAGCTGGGTCCACCAGAGTTAATAGTATTTATCTTCATCAGTGCAGATATGCATCTAAGGATGCTTGCCATGCACTGGACCCACCTGCACTGCAAAGTGTTAACTTGATGATGTGTTGGAGCTTCAGATGGTTACTGGTTTGCTTCTGCCTTGTTATAGGGTAGGGTTTGCATGATACAGCTTTGTACTGTCTATAAGATCAAGACTTGAATGTACTATAATGTAGGAACACTGTCGCTTGAGAGACAATCCTTTCTCTCCAGCCTCTCAAAAACTTTCTTTTTGAAGAGGCAGGAGCTTTCATGTTACAGTGAGTTTCTCCTGTGCTGTCCAGGCATCAAAAGAAGAGGGAAGCAGTGCACAGTCTCTAGTAGCACAGTGCTGAAGCAGACTGATTTATTTTTTCTTTCTTTTTTTTTTCTGTTTGCCTGCCTTTTTTCTTTCTTTTTTTCTTTTTTTAAATAATGTGTCTACATGTCCATCTTCACTTTCTTCCCTCCCTTCTGTTTGCTGGGGGGTGCTGAGTTTTGTGCCTTTCCAAGGTGAAGGGGAGCTTCCTCCTGCTTGCTTACTCTCTTCTAGCTGGGCTGATTGTACTGAGTGTGGGGGATGCTGCCCCTTTGTGATTGTTTTTTTGTCAGCTGGGTTCTGTGCTTATTACTGACATGCTGTGTTCCTTCCAAACCTCTAGACAAACCACTGACCAACATGAAGATCCTGGTTCTTGGAAAGCTGTCAAAGAACAAGGAGGAGGTGAAGAGCATTGTGGAGGACCTAGGAGGAAAGATGACGACAACAGCTAACAAGGCCACCCTCTGCATCAGCACACAGAGTAAGCAACTTGCCTTGGTTACTGGTAACACTCACAACAGAGCTGAGCAGGTTACAGAGAACACATGTCCTTGGAGCTGTCTGGGAATCAGTGTTTGGATTAGGGAGTGTTTTGTGTGTGCACGTGGCCTTAGTGTGCTTGGAAAAGTAAAGACAGGTGTGTGCTCTTTGAGTTTTGCTTACTTAGCACATCATCCCTGCAGGTTGTGCTTTAAGGCTCTGTGGGGTCTGCAGCAGTGGCATCTTGGGTCTGCATACAGACCATGGTGGTATGCAAACCACCCTTGTTGGAAGGGTGTGTGCTGGGGGCTGTGCCCATGGAGAAGCCACAGAGCTGACTTCAGGTGCCTGAGGGCAGTTATTTTCTCAGCTGGCAGCTTAAGGTCTGTTGTTACTCCCTGTTGGAGTTGAGGTGCAAACTGGCTGCTGAGGTAGGACATCTGCACTCCAGCCTAGCTCGGAAGAGCTGGATCAGACAGGTAAAACAGGAGTGTTCCCACTTTAGCCCAAAATGCAGCTTTGAGCCAATGGGGATTTTGCTCTCCAAAGAACAGAGTGAATCCAAAATGGGGTGGAATTGTGTTTCCACAAAGTGTTGGAGAGCCCTGAATCATGGCCAGAGGGAGGAGCTAAAGTCTGAAACCTCATTGATGTTTTTTCTTCTCTGTTTCCCACCCTGCCTCTGCAGAGGATGTGGAGAAAATGAGCAAGAAGATGGAAGAAGTGAAGGAGGCCAAAGTCCGTGTGGTCTCAGAAGAGTTTCTTCGGGATGTGAAATCATCCAGCAAGGACTTTCAGGAGCTTGTGTCTCTCCATGCACTTTCACCTTGGGGTGCAGAGGTGAAAATGGAGCATGAGGAAATGGTTGTGGATGGGAAGTGCAGCAAGCCCCCAAGCATGAAGAGTGCTGGCAAGGTCAAAGAAGAACAAGGTGAAGAACAAAGCAGTTGTTTCTCTGTAGGCCTGTTCAGTGCTGTTCATGCACAAAGCAAACTTGGGTAGAGACAATCCTTGCCCTTTCCTTGAGTTCTCTGCCGCTTTTTCTCATAGTAGATTTAAATAATGAGACTTCAGGGCATGAGTAGCTTTAAGTAAACATGAAGCTGTCTCCTGAGCCAGCTCTTGTGTCCCCTAGTTCAGTCTTGCTTCAGAGGTCTTCTGTGCTGTATGTGTCTAAGCCCATGACATCAGTCCAGTCTCTTCCTCCTAACACATCAGCTTTTCTGCCAGTTTGGGTCAGTGTTGCAGTTCCAAGATGGTGCTGGGGCACCAATATGTGACAGACACTACTGGGACCCCCAGTGGGTGTCAGCAAGTGAGAAAATGCTGGTGTCCAGAACAATGGGTCTCTATTCTGCATGGTTTAGGACATAGTATTTTGGACATAGTATGTTTTTAGTGGAAGAGGAAAAATGTCCAACACAAGTAGCATTCCTTATTGATGCCATAGAAAGCTTGCATTATTAATGCTGGACAGTGAAAAAACTATCAGTTCTGCTCACCTATCTTTAAAACTCATTCTTTTCCATGTTCTCCACATGTAGGTTTCTGTCATACAATTGGGTATGGTGTTGCCAGACTATATCACACAGTAGTATGTCCAAGGAACCTGAACAGTCCTGATGCCCTGAAGGGTTTTTAAATCCCACTTAAATACAACCATAAATGTGACTTATCTGCTGTGCAGGTGAAAAAGTTATATGTCCGACTCCCTGGGGCCAGAGAGAATCAGATAGGTAGAATCTGGGGAGGTCTTATTTTTCATTTAATTAGCTAGCTGGGGGCTGCAAATTGGTTGCCAAAGCCAGGTGAAAAAAGCCATTGAAGCCATTGTGCTCATATACTGGGAATCTGATTTCAGGTCTCCTTAGGGTGATAATTATGCAAATAGAGAATTTAAATGTTGATTCAAGTCAGACTGTGTTGCCTACTTAGGAAAAAAACTAACTCTCTTTCGCTGCAGGACCTAGCAAGTCTGAAAAGAAAATGAAGCTAACGGTTAAGGGTGGAGCAGCAGTAGATCCTGATTCTGGTGAGTGATAACAATGGCTGCCCCTGCACCACAGTCTTTAGGCTGTGTGATTATTTGCAAAATGGTTTTTGGTGAAAGGATAAGGATTCTATAAAAGGAATGCAAATTTGTAATTATTTTTTTTTTTTTGCTATCGAAGGATATTGATCAACATCCAAAGCTGGATAGTGCAGGATTTTCTAGCACAACTTTCAGAAGGGACCGCTTCAACTTAAGATATGCACCTGGTTCAGCTTCAGGAGCATCTGGTAGCAGGGTGAATAGAGGCCCAGGCAGCAAAGGCATGAGCATCTACTCCCAAACTCTTTGGGGGACATGTGATGCTACTCTCCAAACCTATGGTGCACAGACATTGCTCTGAGAATTCATACTGCATCCAAGGCCAGCCTTTGGTTTTTCAGTCCATTTGCTAATGTGACACCTGTAGAATCTTGAGCCTTCCTCCAGCCAGTCGTGCAGTATTAAATACTAGATTTTAGATGGTAGTTTGTCAAAAGTTACAATTCTTCTTTCTCTAGTTAGGATTGAGGTTCACTCCAGTGTATGTAAAGGTGCGTGCTCACAATTTCTTGAAAAGACGACATGCTTCAAGGAGCTTTGAATGAGCACATCATCACTGGTTTTGTGACTTTTTTGTTAAGATTCACACTGCTTCATGAAATGTTTGTGTGGGTGCAAATGTAGGAAGGAGACCTGAAATGGTAACCTCCACTGTGGTATTGTTTTCTTCTCTGTAGGTTTGGAGGATTCTGCTCATGTCTTTGAAAAAGGCGGGAAGATTTTCAGTGCAACCCTGGGCCTAGTAGATATTGTGAAAGGAACAAATTCCTATTATAAACTGCAGCTGCTAGAGGATGACAGAGAGAACAGGTGAGTTTAGTTTTCGCTACTTTTGTTCACTTCTGGTTTTTTTCCCAATAAATACTGGATATTTGACATCTAAAAAAGCAAAGTATGAGTAAAATGTCTTTGTGAGGGGATATGGATAGATATGTTTATCAAAAAAAAGGCCAAACAAATTCAAAACCCACAAAAAACACAAACAACAAATGACCCCTGGGGAGATCTCTGCTCTATGTGGAGACATTTCTTTGTGGTGTTGACAAAATCTAAGTTGGGAGGCGAGTACGTTTGCAGAATTGCTTCTGGAAGCGTTCATTCCCACCTCCTAGGATGAGCAAGGCATGTAGGGTTGGTGTCTGGGTTAACTGACTAATAGGAGGGCCACGGTGCTTTGTGACTGATGGCTGCCCTTGAAAGTACAGCAGCAGAATTTGATGAAGGTTCCTCTGTTCTAACATCAAGACTCCACATGTAAAGTCTGCAATTTTAGGAATCCTTCCCATATTCACCTGCTTACTCATACCTTCTAATTGCAGAGCTGTAATCTTGGGAAACAAAACCATATTCTGGCTATTCTACCACAATGTAGTCCTGAATTGCGTGCTCTGAGGCTTAACAAATTGCACTGAAATGGTCAGGGGATGATCATGTGTTTAGCTTTCCAGACTCATCAGATACATGGCAGAGCTGTCCAGTGGTGACTTTACTGAACAGATAAAGAAATTTGAGAGGTTTCTTTACAATTGAACTGCTCCCCCCTCCCACCCCCCTGCCCAAGGACATAAGAGACACACAGAAACCCAGGGGAGCTAATGATGGTCAGCAATGACCCTGTTTCAGCTCTGGATTTATTGCACTTGCCATGTTCATAATGAGCTTTTGTTGCTGGCTTTTTTATGTGGGGTTTGCATCTGGATTTGTCATTCGGTACATGGAGGGATCTCGGTGCCTGCGTTCCGTGGCCAACATATTGGAAAGATTGATTGTATCCCTACAAATGCTACAGAAGCTCACCCAAGGTGGTGTCAGTAATACAAACATATACTTGAGCTACTCTGGTTTCTCTAAAAATCTGAATTCAAGGACTTGAGATTAAAGATGCGTTGTGTTTCTTTTTCCAAATACACGACCCCAGCAGTCTGAAGATTCATATTTATGAAACACTGAGTGAAGAGGCATTAGCCTCTCTTTTCCTGCTGTACATGTTTTTCCTCAGGACTGTAGGTCTGGTATGTTAACACTGCGCATTTTTTCACACCAGCTCTTGGACATATGCTCTGTAGTGTCTTCTGTTGCTCTCTTGCAGTTGCTGATAAAGAATGTCTTCAATAAAATTAATGGTATGCAAATGGATGATTCACCTACAGTTGCATGGTTGTTGTAGGGTTGGTTTCATTTGGACTGAGATCTGGACCCGGACTATCTTATGTCTATTCTTTTCTCACATTTCACTTCTCTAGATACTGGGTGTTCAGATCTTGGGGTCGTGTGGGCACTGTAATTGGGAGTAACAAGCTGGAGCAGATGCCATCAAAAGAAGATGCTGTTGAACACTTCCTGAATCTGTATGAAGAGAAAACTGGCAATTCTTGGCATTCAAAGAATTTCACTAAATATCCCAAAAAGTTCTACCCCCTGGAAATAGATTATGGACAGGTAATTATGAAATGTCCTTGTTTCAGAGGGAGCATTACTCAGCTGCTTTGCTATAGCTGTTCTGTTCAGCACTCACTGTTGGATCACTTACACTTAACAAACCTGAGGAATGAAGTGCAGGTGTAACTACTACATCTTCTCTGTGCTACAGAAAGAGAGCTGTAGATCAATTGAGTGTCGTGCATTAAAATAGATGTGTTGCAAAACCAGGTAGTTTCTGTTGTCAAGTCTGAAATCCCTTTAGTTGCTTGTTCCTGTTTACTCTGTAATTGTAGAGATGTTGATTTGAACTTAATTCAGCATTCATTTCATATACATCCTGTCTGAAAACACCATTTTCTTTTATTTGAAATAGATACTTGTCATCTGTCTTCTGCATCCAAAATCCTCCCAAATGCTGAAGCAACTGCTCTGCAGCATTCTGCTTAGTGCACATATTGAGCGGGCTGAGAAAGACAAATTATTCATTGCCAGTAAGATTTGGCTATTTAGACAGCTAAGCTAAATAAGAATCCTCTTCCTTATGCCCAGCAGGGATTTGTGTGTTTATTTCAAGGCACACTCATAACTTAAACTATTTTTGGATGAGATAGCTGAATACTGTTAATAGCTGTAAAGATACCAGAGCACGTATTTTTCAGGCCATTGCATTTTTCTGTTGCCAAATTACTGGATGTCATCTTTGGGTGCAAAATACTCGATGCTTAGCTTTATTTCTGGAAGTTTGAATATTGCAGCGGCAAAGTGTCTGTGCTGCAATGTGCAGTGATATTCTGAAGCATCTGGCAGATGCTTTATTGGTGCAACACTCTATCCATGAAATCATCTAGATGGTATTACGGCTAATTGATGATTACTCATCTATGACAGTTTTTATTATAAAACTTAGTGAAACTAGTTATTACATCTCTATTTTGTCATAAAAGCAACAAAGTAAACAGTCATTTTTTCACATCAAGGTCTGTATGCAGCAGAAGGCTTGCAGAAAAAGTAATTAATAGGGTCGCTTGGGGTGAAGCAGAGATTCACAGAGAGTTCCTCTTCACTTAATTCTGCTTATATTTTAAGTGCCACCTCTTGAAATAACATGTGCCAAATTACTGAATAGGTGGGTTTTTAAATGCACATCATTCCAAAATGTCAGAGCAATGTCCCACGCTCCCCATGAACTTCAGGTTAGTCACAGTATGCATACACTAAATTGGTTTTGAGTTGTTACCATGGTTGCCAGCCTGTTACTTTTATCTTTTGTGATTTTGCTAATTCTGGTACTATTTTCACATCCCAGGATGAAGAAGCTGTCAGGAAACTGACAGTAGGTGCCGGGACAAAATCAAAACTTGCTAAGCCAATCCAAGACCTTATTAAGATGATCTTTGATGTGGAGAGCATGAAGAAAGCAATGGTGGAATTTGAGGTGACTATACACATTGATGTTTCTCACTTCTAACTGTCCATCCTACATACACAGCCAGAAGCAAGTTCTTTGCAATCCAGGCTGCATCATACTTTCAAGAATTTAGGGCCAGTTTTAGATATGTCTTAAAATAAGGGCAAGAGTCTGACCAGGATTTGCCGAGCACTGGATGTAGTAGCTTGATTATGATACGTGCAGTTCTTAAAACATGGGTGCACTCTTTGTTCTTCAGTGGGGACTGTCGGTATCAGCGCCTTCGATTTAACAGGCCTGTGAGAAACTCACCTGCCAGTCCTGGGATCAGCAGTCATTCTATGGGGTTGGGTTTGGTTTGGTTTGGTGGTTTTGGGTTTGTTTAGTTGTTTGGTTGGGATTTTTTTGTATGTGTGGGGGTTTTTGTGTTGTTTGTTTGATTTGGGGTTTTTATTATTTTTTTTCTTCCAGTGATGCATGCATCGTGATGACTGTTCGCTGAATGCTCTTAAAATATTAACACAGATAACCAGTTTGCTGGTGATGTGAGGCTGGAGGCACTTCTTTTTTTGTGAGTGGTGAACCACATTTTGAGGGAAGGCAGCACTACGGCTGATTTAGGTAGCAAATGAATAAGCATGCAGCTCAGGCTTGAGAAATGCTGCCATTTGATACATGCACAATTAAGTGCCTTGACAAAGACCAGATCCTATTCTGAATGGGACTAAACTTAAGATTTTGTTGCTGTATTTCTCATTTGTTCTAATGATACCCTATTTTCATCCATTCTGCTTTCCTCCATACGTCTTGATCCATGCTCCTAACAAGCTTTCGTAGTGGTCTGGTAGTATCATCTGTCTCTCTTTGCACAGAAACAGTTTTATTGGTGTTTAG
This sequence comes from Actenoides hombroni, assembly GCA_024336885.1. NCBI lineage: Eukaryota > Metazoa > Chordata > Aves > Coraciiformes > Alcedinidae > Actenoides > Actenoides hombroni. The sequence goes on from WUAM01000309.1 coordinate 975,729, forward strand.
AGATCCTGCAGGTTTGTTTTAATGGAGTCGTTCAAATAGGGTTAATTCTAAAAAAATTTGTTTCCTTCAGCCAGCTTAGTTATCCTGCCTTAAGACTTCATATTGAAGCAGATATTGTTTGCCCTCTGTATCAGTATTTTGTGTATCTACTTTTCAGAACAAGCTTTGCACCATTTCTTACAGCTTATCTGAAAGCTTTCAGGTGGCTTGCCCAACATTTTGTAGTACCTTTGGTTAATTGTGTTCTCATGTACTTCCAGTGGCTCTTCACATCAAGGTTTTCTAAAATACTAATAATTCTTTGTAACTGGAACTGGCTAAAGACTGTGAACTAATTGTCCTCTGATGTCCCTCGGTTGTGTAGAACTCTGCTAAAACTATGTTAATTCACACCATCTGCAGATCTGTAGAAGACCTGGGAGTCCAGATGGGCCTGTCTTCCTATTAGATTTATCTTCCTATCCTGTTGCTGCTGAACAGCTGTTTTCTGTTAGAGGAAGTAATGGTTTTCCTAGTTAGAGGTTTCTGTGCATCCTCTGAAAACAGCTGCTTGGTTCCTTTAATCAGCCTGATCTTAGGTATTTCATTCTATCCAGGTAAGCTTGATCTGCCCAAACTGTAGCAGATCCTTAGTCTTTCTGTTATACGATGATAGATGTATCTGATGCATTTCTCTTGCTTCTTATTTAGCTTTCAGGAGTTTTACCTCACTAGGCATACAGGAATTCCTTACAATTATTTATGCTACTGCCTTACATAAAATGGCTAGTTAGAGAGTTATGTCTGCTTTAGTTCTGTGTCCTCTCTTGCCTGGGTGGAAAGCAAACATCTTCCTTGCCTCTTGTGACAATGTTGGCATGCACATCTGTGATGTGGAGCTAATTCCTCGTGTTACCCTCAGTACATCTGGCAGTTACTGCAGTGCTGTTTTAGACCCAGCACCTTTGCTGCTATGGTCTTTTGATGCATTTAATGATAAAGCTTTACATTAGTAGTGCAGGGCTCTGTTCACCTCCCATGACTCACAGGAGACACAAACTCCAACCCTTTGGCTGTATGTGGGCTTTGTAAGGGATATATTAATCATGTTGTTGGGGGATGTGTTAGTTTATAGGTGTTGCATTTATGTGTTAGTGCTTCTGTGTCTTACATTACAGGTTTATACAACTTATAATTAGTTAAGGTGCCTGCAACTATTCTGCACATCCAAGTTAAATGGCTTATTTTACATGTTCTTCATGATTTTTCAGATAATTATTAGATATTATGGGTGGATGGCACTCAACAAGAAAGTTCTAGCCTCAAAAGTTTGGGAGCTAAAAGTCTATTGCAAGTTGGTTTTCATTAGGTTATTAATCTTGGCTTTGAGTCTTGTGTCCCCAAGACATGATCAGTTTTGAAGCCTGTCTTCTCTCTTGTGGTCCATCTTGACTTTTTTTAATATCTGGATTTATATATTCTGAGCTTAAATGTGAAGGTTCTCCTAAGCCCAGTATAGGGTGGAAATCTCCATACAAAATCACTTCAGGGCTTTCACACCAGTCTCTAGCTTGGAAGAACCTTCCAAGTTCAGCTAGCAGAGAAGAGTTGCATAAAGCTGGGTTTTCTAGCTCCACAGTGAATAACTGATATGGAACTTATCCAGGCAGTACGTGATATACGTGGTTTCGTAGGATATTCTGTCCTTGAGCTGAATCTTAAACCCATTAAGTTAAGTAAAAGCTAGTTTGAGTTGCAGGGTGTACAGTGAGTGCTGTCAAGGGTCCGGAGAATATATGTGTGATCTGTCCTCTCTGCCTGGCTGAAAACACTGACTTTAAGGGACAGGGGGCGATGGCAACAAGTTCCTGCTAGGGACAGTGGGCACATCTCCTCTGTAACTACCCCACCTTCCCAGGTGTCCTTGCATAATAGGTGTGAGTCTCTGCAAATGAAACTAAACAATGACAAGGATGGTGGTTCATCTAGCTTGGAGGTGTTCCCAAGGTTAAGTTGGTCTATGCCCTGCATAAAAGCTGCTTGCATAAAGAAAAAAAGACAGCTCATTGTCATAGGAGATTCCCTTCTTTCTTCTTCATGTCTTTATTAACAATTTGGATGAGGGGATCTCTCAGTAAGTTTGCAGGTGACACCAAGTTGGGTGGGAATGTTGATCTGCTTGAAGGTAGGAAGGATCTACAGAGGCACCTGGACAGGCTGCATCAGTGGGCTGAGGTCAATGGTATGAGGTTTAAAAAGGCCAAGTGCCAGGTCCTGCACTTGGGCCACAACAACCCACTGCAGCGTTACAGGCTTGGGGAGAAGTGGCTGGAGAGCTGCCCAGTGGAAAAGGATCCGGGGGTGTTGAGCAACAGCTGCCTGAGCATGAGCCAGCAGTGTGCCCAGGTGGCCAAGAAGGCCAACGGCATCCTGGCCTGTATCAGACATAGTGTGTCCAGCAACACTAGGGGAGTGATCGTACCCCTGCACTCGGCACTGGTGAGGCTGCTCCTCAAATATTGTGTTCAGTTTTGGGCCCCTCACTACAAGAAGGACATTGAGGTGCTGGAGCATCTGCAAGAAGGGCAACAAAGTTGGTGAAGGGTCTAGAGAAACAAGTCTTATGAGGAGTGTCTGAGGAAACGGGTTGTTTATCCTAGAGAAAAAGAAGGCTTAGGGGAGATCTTATCACTCTTTACAACTGCCTGAAAGGAGGTTGTGGTGAGGCGGGAATTGGTCTGTTCTCACGAGTAACAAGTCATAGTACAAGAGGAAATGTCCTCAAGTTGCACCAGGTGAGGTTTAAGTTTGATATTAGGAACAATTTCTTCCCAGAAAGGGTTGTAAAGCCCTGGAACAGGCTGCCCAGGGAAGTGGTTGAGTCACCATTCCTGAAGGTGTTCAAATGACATGTAAATGTGGCACTTAGGGATGTGGTTTAGTGGTGACCTTGCAGCGCTGAGTTAATGGTTGGACTCTGTTATTAAGTCTTTTCCAAACTAAATGATTCTGTGATTTGAAATTCAGGCAACAAAGACAGCACTTCTAACTTAGTTGCTTTTTTTGTGTGTTAATTTTTCATTAATTAATACGAAGCCTCTTAGAGCTTCCTTGCATTTGACCCTTGATAACTGTAGGGTAAAATTGGAAGAAGGTGTCTAGGTTGTACCTAGAGACACTGGTGATCTTATGAATAAGAATTTTTTCATTCAATTTGCTTCTTTCCCATCCTGAAATGTGTGGCTACTGAAGTGGTTGAGGAATCCATCTGACACCAGGTCAATATTAAACTTCTAGCCAGACACTTAGTACCCTGTTTTTGTGTTGCCCTAAGTTTCCTATTGCAGTGTTCTTTTGTTTATAGGATGTCTTCTCAGTAGCATGCACTGTCCTTCTGACATCGTTCCTCAATCCACAGAGATCAATACCAAGTCTGAAATGTTTCCATTCTTTGTGTGGTCAGTCTTACCAGGGTGGAGATATTTGTTCCCCAGAAGCTAGACAGGGAATGCTGCAGTGGTTTCAATGTGGTGAAATCCTGGTTTAATCATTTAAATCTTCATCAGATTGACCTGCAGAAGATGCCATTGGGAAAACTGAGCAAGCGACAGATCCAGAGCGCGTACTCCATCCTTAACGAGGTTCAGCAGGTGAGCATGAAAGAGCTGTTAGAACAAGAGGGGAATTCAGAAGTGGTCCTGGGCTTGGAGCAGGGTGGATGCTGAGCTGTGTGTATAAAGATCTGTGTTGTTTATTGTTGGAGAAGAAGATGTGGCTTCCACAAGTAACTAGTTCTCTTCACTGTTATACCACTTTGGGCATTACTGTACCTTTCACACTTTTGTAGCACAAACTTCAGGGTGGGGCAGACATAAATAGCAGTTGAGCAAATGACGCTGGTGTCTTGATCGAGTAGCAAGCTGGTGTTTTCACCCCAGAGAAGCCTGTTTGAGGATGAGAATAAATCTTAAATTGACCCAGGAAAGGGTCTGGCTTCATGACATTTCTCTATTTACACGTCGTACACAATCTGGACCATTCCAAGAATCTCTACATAGTATTGCCTGAACAGCTTGCAGAAGTGAAACAGCATACCCTGTTTTTTGTCATGGGCTCTCTGGCAAAGATATGGGAAGTTTTACTTCAGTAAGAGTAGGCCAGAACTTGGCCAAGGACATACACTCCTTACGTATCCAGAAGCCTGTATTTTGCCTTTGAGAAACCTAATGCCCGTTAGATTTTTCTCATACCAGAAATTCTGTGTATTTATGTGCAACTACTGTAACTTACTACTTGCAAAATTGCCATTTTTAGTTCTGTGATAGTTTCATCATTAATGCTATTTCTGCTTCTGTGTATTAATCCTCAAGTATCTTGTGTGTGTCTGTTGCTGTGGAGACTTAACCTTACTCAGTAATTTTCTTTCTTGTCTCGTCTAGGCGGTTTCTGACAGTGGCTCAGAATCCCAGATCTTGGACCTCTCCAACCGCTTCTATACTTTAATTCCTCATGATTTTGGGATGAAGAAGCCACCTCTCCTAAATAACTTGGAATACATTCAGGTATTGACTGGAAACTCTATATTGTTTGCAGGTAACAGGTCTGATGTCAGACAGCTAACACAGAGAATTTGTGAGGTTTTAAGAGTTACTTTAACCTCATGGTTTCAAGAGGTTAGCATTGTTTTTCCTTCAGATTATCTTTTGTTTATGTGCATATATGTGTGTATGCATATACAAATAATTATATAAGGTATTAGAAGATATGTTATACTATGATCTATTTATATATATATATGTGTGTGTGTATTTTAGTATACCTAAGTTTTGTTTTGCTTTAAAAAAAAGTAGTAGTGTTGTGTTGTTAGATGGCAGTGTGTGGCCAGTGATTCACGTACACTTTTATAATTTGAGGTATGCCAGAGCTGTTCTGAACATGTCAATGGCACAAGTGAAGTAACCTCTTTAAATTCTTCAGGCTAAAGTGCAGATGTTGGACAACTTGCTTGACATTGAGGTTGCGTACAGCCTTCTCAGAGGTGGTAATGAAGACGGAGATAAAGACCCAATTGACATCAACTATGAAAAACTTAAAACTGATATTAAGGTAAATGAAAGGAGATGAGTGACTGAATACAAGCTGACATCCTGGTAGTCTGGAATATAACAAGTTGCCTAAATTTTAAGTGGACAGATATATTGATGTGAGTTCGGTGAAGGGCCACTGAGATGGTTAGGGGACTGGAGCATGTGTTGTAGGAGGAGATACTGAAAGAGCTGAGGCATTTTAACCTGGAGAAAAGAAGGCTTGGGGGTTATCTTGCCAATGTCCGTGAATATCTGATGGGAGAAGAGAGACAGACTCTTTCCAGTGGTTTCCAGTGTCAAAAGGCAGTGGGCACAAATAGAAATACCTGAAATTGTATTTAAACAAAAGAAAAAGCTTTTGTTGTTGATGGTGTTTGGCTGGTGTGTGTTTGTTTACTGTGAGGGCAGTCAAACCCTGGAAGAGATTGCCCACAAGAGATTGGCTGTGTAGGCTCCAGTCTTGGAGGTATTGAAAACCTGACTGGACTAAGCCTTTGGCAGCCTCCTCCGGCTGACCCTGCTTTGAGGAGGGCAATTGGAAATGGTAATTGTCAGAGGTGCCTTCCTGTCTCAGTGCTGTCTGTATACCTGTACGTCTTCTCAAGCTGGGAATAAATTTCCACCTAAATGATAAAGGAGGCTTAAAGTGTGGAGTTGCAAGCATATGGTGGATGTCATCATGTTGTATAAGAATCCGTCTAGTTTGTATTCTGAAGAAACTTCTCTTGTTTGCCTTTTTGCAGGTTGTAGACAAAGATTCAGAAGAAGCGAAGATTATTAAACAATATGTGAAAAATACTCATGCTGCTACTCACAATGCATATGATCTCAAAGTCGTGGATGTAAGCTGGGAAATACTGGGGTTTAACTTTGTGAAGATGGATTCTCCTAAGACGGCTTACTTGTTCGCAGTTTCCTTTCTTGTCTATTTTGTTGTTGTTGAAGAGGTGGTTTGATAGACCAATTGCTGTTTAATGGAATAACAAAAGTCTAGGCAGAGATGAATGTAACCTTACTGATAATGTCTCGAGGCTGTTTTTATTTTTTATTTAATTAGCCTCAAAAAGGAGGTGGAGGAGTAATCATCTTCTAAAATTGAGCCTTAGTTCACTGAATCATGTTTTTAGAAAGCTATGGTCTCATGAAAATGCAGAAGGGAAGGTGAAGTAATCAATAACCAGTGCTGCGTGATCAATGCTACCTCTTTTTTGCTAGTATGACATAGTAATTGCAAATACTAAAACCCATCAGATCAATTTTCCGAACAGATTAGTGTATATTCCAGACTGGATTTTTTTTTTCATTACATCTGATTATTTGCATGAAGGTAACAGTTTATTTGCTTGGTGGTTCTTTTTCTTCTATCCCTTTTTGAATTGAAGATCTTCAGGATTGAACGTGAAGGAGAGAGTCAGCGTTACAAGCCGTTTAAGCAGCTTCATAATCGCCAGCTGCTGTGGCACGGTTCTCGCACCACCAACTTCGCTGGTATCCTCTCTCAGGGTCTCCGGATAGCCCCCCCTGAAGCTCCTGTGGTACGTTCAAGAGATGGCTTCTTGCTGGCTACATCCCTCTGTCTGGAGAGAGCCACAGTTGGAGACAACCTAAATAGGAGAATTTCTGTGTGGGGAGGGCCCGGTGTTATCTCAGCATGCAGTCAACACTGTGTGTCCAGAGTGGGTTGCTGACTGGTGTCCACTAGAGTTTGAGTTACAGCATTGCACTCCTGGGAGCCCAGCCAGGTGGATTCTGTGCTGGCTTTGTGTTCCTGTTCCAATCTTTATTATTTTTTTCTTTCTTCCTCCCCCCCGCCCCCCCCCCACCCCACCCAGCCCCCTCACCTCCCTCCCGACCCCAC
>WUAM01000309.1:996284-1037556 GCA_024336885.1 Actenoides hombroni
TATAAATACTTAAAGGGTGGGTGTCAGGAGGATGGGACCAGTCTTTTTTCAGTGGTGCCCAGTGACAAGACAAGAGGTAACAGACACAAACTTGAACATAGTTCCATCTAAACATGAGGAGGAACTTCTTTACTTTGTGGGTGATGGAGCACTGGAACAGGCTGCCCAGAGAGGTAGGTGGTGGAGTCTGTGTCTAGAGACATTCAGAACCCACCTAGACACGTTCCTGTGCCACCTTCTCTAGGTGAACCTGCCTTGGCAGGAGGCTTGGACTAGATGATATCCAGAGGTCCCTTCCAGCTCCCTGTGATTCTGTGAACTGGAGAAAGAATCCAGACTAGTAGTGATGGGTGTCAAAGTATTAGCCTTTCACAGTACAAATACTGAAAACAGTAGTATATTGCCAAATATCATATATAGGTAGACATCACTGGTACTGTTTCTAGAGGCTTGTGTTTTAGAAGGAAATAGGGGCAAGGATCTTTCTGCACGGCCTTTTATCCCATGGATGGAGGCCACAGCATAAGGGTGGTGCTTCATGCAGAAATTGTTTTATTTACCCCAGTGCAACCATATGCTGTGGTTGAACCCTATGCACCCTGCTCCTGCGTAGCCGGTTGCTCTGCTGTGACACTTTTCTGGCTAGCTGTAGGAGAGATGTGGCACACCTCTTGCCACTTTTGTTTTCCAGTCCCAAGGGCCCATGAGCCTAGATTAGTTTTGTGGCTGCTGAGTAGTACTTACAACTAATAATTTTGGGATTGTTTCTGCTGCGTACCTTTAACATTGTGTCTTACTATGGTATCAGCATATTGTCCATCATGAGAATGCAGTGTTTCAAAAAGAGGGCTTTGGTTTTGTGTTGTTGCCTGAACAAGTCCTGTAAAGGGGTTCACATGGCTGAAAAAAATGACTTCAGTGTTAAATTAGGAGTTGGAAACACACACATTTCCAACAACCACCTGTATGTGTTCCTGTGCACCTGCTCTAGGTGAACCTGCTTTGGGAAGGGTTTGGACTAGATGATCTCCAGAGGTCCCCTCCAGCCCCTACTGCTCTGTGAAATGTCACTTTATTAGTGAGCTCATAACATCAGGGAAACACTGATTCAAGTGTGAAGAAAAGTTATTGTTCGTTTACTTATTTACCTCTTCATCAAGCCCAAAGTTTTGAGGGAGCTTAAAAGCTACCCAGAGCCATTCCCCCCACCCCAATAAATGCTTTTTGCTTTCTAAGCTTTTCTCAATAAGCTATCCTTTTAGTGGCCAGTCATTTGAGTTGCTTCCTCTGCTGAAACAACTGGTTCTGTGCTTGTGTAGATGAACGAGCGCTCGGAGGGTTAATGACTCAGTCTATAATAAAGGCTCATGTTTTCCCCTCCTTCTCTGTTTCCTGTCAGACCATTTTTAGTGCTTGCGATGTAGTTTAATTACATAGGTTTGTGATGTAGTCATGCAACCAGTGTTAAAATAACTGCTCACCTGTGCAGAATTTAGACAAAGTAGTGTAATGATCTGGAGAGGAAAGGTTTTACATTATGTAATTGCTTATCTGGATCCTAGAATTTTCTATATTGATTTAGATATGCCCCTCTGTGCCCACACATGAGTAAAATCAGTAGCTATGAAACATCCCTGTGGCTACTTGTAACCTTTATTTTCAAAACTGCAATCAGCTGTTACAAATTCCTTTCATTAGCTGTTAGGAATAACCTTTATTTTCAGACTTGTAATCAGCTGCTACAAATTCATTATTTAAAAAAAAAACAAATCTGAAAAACTTTCCCAAATGTAATGTGCTTGTCTGTATTCCCGTGTAAGGTCAGCTGTTGAGAAGCTGTATTTAAACTGCTTTGCTTCACATTAGTACTGAAAATGTATATCAGGGCATTCACAACTGCCTGCATTGCCTTGCAGTCATACCTTAACTGAACAAAAGAGGTAGAGTATTTTCAACTGACTTGCTTGGTTTTAAACCCAAGTGTAATTTTTGAAAAGGAGGAAAGCTTTTCCATTTGTTGGGGTTTTTTGTTTGTTCCCCCTCCCCCATGCCTTAAAACCCATCTCTACGTCAAAAATACTTTAAACTATTTGAGTTGCTTTTGAAGTCAGTTCATACTGCTTGCAGAGGAGGTTTTTTTAGGTTTTCTTCATGGTGATTCTTCGTACATGCTTTCTTGGTCTGGGAAAGGAGTCTGGGGTTAGAGGAGCAGTTCCTGGCCGCTGTGTTGGTGGTTCAGTACTAGAGGAGCTGTCCGTCTGTCTGCTACGCTGGCTGGAGCTGTTCGGCTTTCGAGCCAGCATAGCGTGAAAATGTGAGGGTCCTTATCATAGTAGACTTGGCAGACTTAAGGTTATTTTAATGCTGATTTTATTTATTATTTTTTTTTAATTCAGTTTTACATGGACTACCTGAAAAATCACTTCTTGCAAGTGCTATAAAACACATAAGTACGCTTATTCCTGACTCTTAGTTACTAATGAGCTTCTTGTTATCCTATTATTAAATCCCTCATAATCTAGCACACCATTATTTTTACTCCACATCTGTGGTGCACGTATTTTACAGATATATTTTTTAGGGCCAGAAAACGCCATTATCCTTGTCTTAGTTTCTTCATTAAGCATGCTGGAATATTTGTGTTTAGAATTTCAGTGCATCTATTCCACGCTTTCCTTTTAGCTGTAGTTTTCTTTCTTAAATATAGATGTAAACTTAGTTTAAAGATTTTTTTGAATGATAGGGAGCTCAATGTGCCCTTTCTTAGTATAGTTACATAAAATCTGTTAAACTTTGCATCATTGCTAACCTGAACTTTTTCAACATTTAGATCTAGTTATGTCTTTTCTTGTTAAAAAAAAAAAAAGGCTGCAGAGCTATTTACTATCTGCATTATCTTCCTTTGTAGATACTTGTGATCAGTGCAGAATTTGACCTTTGAGAAGAACAAGACTGGAGTGTCTTGACTTTCTTGCAATAAGACATGGTTTTAGATCTTCAGAACTTTCCCTTGGCTTTGTTCTGAATCCTTTCCTAATTTTTCAAACTTAGTCAAGTGTGAACACCGTGTTCACGTAATAAATTTACTAACAACATGCACAAAGCAATACTCAGTAAGATGCTAAGACACAACTAAGCCAACCGTACAGTTTGTACTGGAATAGTATGCCAGCATAGGCTGCTAAAAGCAGTCCTCCTAATTCCTGAGCCACTGCTGTGGTGAGCTGGATGTGCTTCCTCCCTAGGTCAAAGTTTTTTTACTCTCAGTATTAAGAAAGTCACCATTGTGATCCTCTGAACCTGGAAGAGCTGCAAGTAGATTTTTGGTTGTATTACCCTAAATGATGCATAGACCTTATTTTTCCTTTCCACTCATTTGTTTTTTAAGTGTTTGGTGTTTGTAGAAATGAAATCTCTGTCATCACAATAGGTATTTACATTCAAGCATGTGTATATACCCTAATCTCTATGTTTAGAATTAAAAAGCTGATTAAAAAGACTGTCTATAATTATATATTTGATACACACAACAGGAGTGCACAAAATCACTGGCATTTAATGTGATGCTGGAATATTAAAACTTTATAATTATTTTAACTAAAATTTTGGGTAGTTCTAATAAACTTAGTGTATCCCAAATCACTTTGCAACTTTTATTGTTTCTGCAATGCTTTTATCTGGATTAAATGTTGGCTGTTTGTTATTGTAATGCATTATTGCTTAGAAAAACATTCTAATTTCTGGTTTTGTGGCCCTGGTAGTACGTACAGTACTGCCAAGCTCCATGGAAAAAGCAGGGAGATGTACCGTATTCCTTGAACTGTGGTGGTGTGGCAGGCAGTCTCTAAAATGCAGAACTTGCAGAGAAAACCAATGTATCATATTGTTGTCTTTATGGTAAAAGCTTCTGGACATCTCCATTGTCATTTTGATATCCTACTCATATTCTAACGCTTTAAGCTACAGAACTGCTGGTGTTAATAATTTTCTGCAGTGTGTTACATTAAAATAGGTAGGTTAGCTTTGAACTTGCCTAGATCAGGAATTTCTTTTTTGGACACTTGTTTTCCTAAATAAAGGTGCCCTTTTCAGGTTGTATGACTTTAGTTGCAGGTTAAGTGAAAACAAATGAGCAGCCTTATTCTAGCATGCATCTGTTGAAGATTAACTATCCCTTGTGGAAACGTCCTTGGCAACTAATGCTGTTTCGCACTGTTAATCTTACAAAGCCAGAAAGTAGTGCAGTAATGTTTTTCCGTCCATCACTTCTCTACCTCTTGTTTCTGGTGCCAGCCATCTAATGCCCTGCCCCACTGACCCATCATCAGTCTCCCGGGGAAAGCATCCAAGTTTGATGGTTAGCAAAGGATCTCGGACACTTCTGCTTTGAAATTGACACCAACCCCCTTTTAAAGCTTTGCTGCTTCTTGCCGAGTTTTGTTTCCGTTGTTGACATACCTTTGACTGAACTGATTAAACTTGATTCAAATGAATAAGATGGTCAGAAAAAGAGGAAGATTATCTTTTTTTTCTTTGATCTTACAGATGAAGTGCTTGACATCTTTCAGAATAGCAATCCATCCTGAAAACCCACAATCTCCTCTATTTGACAGTCCTGATGACCTTGCTTCTGCCTTTGCATCCCCAGGGACATGTACTTTTCCTCATGTTCTTAAACAGTGTGTGTTTATTAATCCCTGCTAATTTCCCACTATACCTTATGTTGATCTGGGGGGGAATGCAAGTTCTTCATTTTTCTTACTGTTACTCCTCAGGACTGCATTCCTGGTTGATAGCAGGGTACCCAGGTGTTTATGCAAACATGGTATACAGTATCTGATTATTAGTATGAAATTAAAAAAAAAAGGGGGGGAAAAGGCTGTAATCCTATGATACTTCTAGCATTCAGCTTAGTTACAATAGCTGAATTTACTGTGGATCAGGCCATAGTAGAAGCATGTTTCTTTACCAGTCACTCTTAGGTCTGCAACCCAACAAAGGTGGTATGTCAGAAAAGATGTGTGCAAGAAGGGCAACAGTATAGCCCAGGTTTGTCACCTTGTGTTTGACATGTAATTCCATATGTGTTAACTGTTATAGATTTGAACAGCTTGGGGGATACTGGGGTAGAGTCCCTCTAAAGCACCAGTGAGCGAAAAAACAGTTCCATTTCATATCTTAAACTTTTAATTTTATTATTGGTTTTTTTTAGTGAATAGAAACCTTCTTTCCATTATCTTTTTTAATAGAACTTTTTTTGTTTTAACACATGGTATAATAAGATGGTAGCAAACAAAATATAAGACGAAAAAAATAAGGAATGTAGGGCTCTTTTTGCTATTGCTGCACCTGTAAGTTCTTCAGCAGTCCACCCCAAACCAAAATGCCCTGTTCCCCTGGAAAGAGACAGTAATTAATTTTTTGTCTCTGTGGTATTCCCTGGAATGTATCCTCTTAGAGGGAAGGATCTCTGGCACTGTGAAGTTAGCAGGTTTACAACCTAGATACAGGGAAGCCACCGGAAAAAGAATTTGCAGCCTTGTGGACTCAGAAGTATTCTTGGAACAGCAGTTTCAAAGAGAAGCTGAAGGAGGGAGCTGGGAAAGTGAGAGGGAGAAGAGGATGCAATGCAAGGAGGAGTGGTTGCAACACTGGAACATAACTGGAAGGATAATGTTGATTTGAGAGAAAAGCATGAATCTGTGGAAACTCAAGCAGAAATACCTTTCCCATCTGGTAATGTAGTTGGTTCAAGCAGCTCATTCTTAGAGACATGTTTGAATATGCTAGAGCATGAAGGCTGTAGTCAGGCCCAGTTTTGTCCTGCCTGGCCCAGAAGCACTGCAGGGGTCCTACAGATGCAATGGAAGGGGCACAGTGAAGTTTTGATGCCTGCATTATACAGTTTGAACAGTTCAAGCAAACTAAGGATCCCACCTGCATTTGTAATACCCAAATCTACTGCCTTTCTGAACGAGGCGGTTCCACCAGGGCATAACTGACCATCCATCTCCCTACTTGTGAATCAAGCTTAGACAGCATGAACTAACTGCTTTTGTGACATTTTTGGCTTTGAACAACTTTGAATTGGTAGAAATAATAATTTTTAACAGTGTTTGTTACAGTTTCCTTGTCGTCAGTCGTGTAACATATTTGCAACTGCATCAAATAAGCAGCCACATGGAAGTATGTAGTTTGGACATAAAGCTTGTTCAGAATTTGTTGTGTTAAACAAAAGTGCTCAGCATCTGAAGCTGTTCTGTAAATGTGAAAGTAAAGGGGGGAAAAAAAAATCATGAATATGCTTTCAGGATTTATTGGGTAGTAAACTTACAACACTATACTTATTGCTATGGGGGGCGTACTGGCTTTACTCATTCAGCTGTGAAAGATTTAATATTAAATTCCACTTCTTGCCTAACAATTAATTAAGACTGAGTAGACTATGCATAGGTTCTATGGTTTGAAATAACTTATGATTTATGTGGACTTTCTGATATATTGCAGGTTCTTCAGCAAAAGCACTTGTGAGCTTGAAAGGTAAGAAATTAATGTGTTAGTTACTTGTACCCAATCTGACTTTCAGGTGTGCTTAGTTTCTGGCTTAAAGTTCAAGAAAATAACACTGAAGAAGGTGGGTTTTTCTGTTGTTTTTGTTGTTGAAATATGACTGGGTTTATTGTGGATATTTGTTAGTTCTATAGACTAATAATCCTTGGTGGTTGAAACTACATATGTTGTGGTGTATTTAGACACTACTCTTTCTGTGTGAAATTCCTGAAACGTGTTTTTTCTTCCTAAGTACTGCCTAGGTGTCAAGTTTGATGAGAAGATTGAGGTAATCTTTCCTCTCTTGAGGGTAAGATAGGAGAAAGATTCTTAGCAAAACCTGTACATATGACAAAATTTACATTAGGAAGGAATTTCATAATCTCATTGTGTTTTCTGTCAGCAAGTTGTGTGCTAAATCAGAAATCTGTTTCTTATATATTGTTCATTGAAATAGTCTTCATGAACATTCATACAGATTTTGAACACTTGTAATCTGCCCAACAATAAAAGTTTATGTATTACAAGGTTTCTGTTACACAAGGAGGAACATGGTTTGTTGAATATGTTGTAGCTAATAAGGTTTGTTTCAATAAGATTTGATTTACTTGTTGGCATGTACCCATTTAATAATTTCTTAGACTCGGAAAGAGGTCAGGTCTTGTAGAGCTCTACCTTCTCCAGGTTTCAGTTACAGCCACAGTACAGCTGTCTAGATGTGTGTCAGCCTGGCAGTGGAAGTAACTGATTCCGGCAAAATAGGTTTCAAGGACTCTAAATGTTGTGAGGAGTAAAAAAAAATGCTTTGTTCATGTTTCCCCTTGTACTGAAACTCTTTCGCGCTTCTCTTTAATTAGCTTTCAGAACAATTTAATAAAAATATTGAAATCTAAAATCCATTTGTAGTTGAATCCAAAGAAGATGTTGCCAGTAACAAAAATAAATTAGCAGTTGATGATGTTATACTAGCTTTTGGATAGTAGTTATGTTAAAACATACATAGATGTATGTAATGGTGTGATTTCTTCACAACAGAGGGAAGTTTGTCTAGTTCGTGGAATGAAAAGTATAATTCTCTGCAGAAAACACCCATTTGGAAAAGCAAGAATGCTGGTTCTACAGTGGAAATGGTAAGAAGCAATAAAAAGACAACTTCAGGATTGGTAAAATACCATAAAGTGAATCAAATTTAAGGATCCAAAAATTTGGCTGAGATTTACAGTTTAATAATTTGAGTGTTAAACTGTGTCCTCCACAAGCAGTTCACACAGTTTGAATATGAGATGAAAACACGTTTTATGAATGAATAATTACACAAATTAAATTGCTGACCTTGTTTAAGATAGCTCATAATCATTTTCTCTCTCTCTCTTTTTGGTAAAGCAAGTGCTGTGTGAGATGTTTGTACAGTATCTACCACCTTGAACATTTGTTTCATTTAATGAAATATCTCAGTTCTAATTAGGGCTGAGAACTTATACATAAAGAAAAGGAAGGGGAAAATGTCATTATGCACTTCCATCATGGTGCCTTCTGGGGGGGGCAGATTTCACAGAATGTCACTGAAATGTGTTCTGAGAAGTCTTGCAGGAGACCTTATATTAAAAAAAACCCTTGAGGTGGGGGAATGAAAGGTAATGAGCCTGCAGCCTCCAAGGGCATATGCCTGGTGTTTGGGTTGACCATTTCCCTCTCTCTGAAATAATTGCATTGTTGTTTCTTTCCCCGTTGTATCCCATTCAAGCTTTTCTTGACTATTTTCAATCTCCTCTCCCTTACCAGATGATGTGATTTTTGGTTTGGTTTTGCCACCGGCTATATCGTACCCCGTGCCTTGTTTGTCTGTATCTGTAATACTGCGTGCTCTTTATACTACACCCTGGACAGTGTATGAAATACTGTCTCAATTTCTAGGCAGATCTTTTTCCCATACTCTTTTGGTACCACCTTCTTCAGTAATTCCAACCAACTTGCCAATTATGACCTGGTTTTCACTCAAGTCTTTTTTTTTTCTGAACTGTTGTTCTATTGGATGGGGAAATACTACATTTGAAAACTACTGCACTTGCCTGCTCTGCACATAATCAAAATATCTGAACAGCGTTCAGTTTTGCATTAAGCAGTGTGACTACTATCTGTCATCTGCAGCTTGTTTTGTGATCCTCTCCCTGCAGAAAGAAACTTACACAGAGAAGGTGTTTATTTTGGTAGGATTCACGCAGATATGCACACACACGTTGCTGTGTGTCTGTGCTAGAGAAGATAAGGTCTACGAAACACAGTTCCAGAACTTTGTTCCTGCAGGAGTTCATGTCACAGTTTTCAGCTGTTTCCCTCGAATGCTCTATCTTCTTTCAGAAACAAACCTATTAACTTAGAACATCACAGAATCATCCGGATTGGATGGTTCTATGGAAGATCATCAAGTTCAACCATTAACCCTACTCTACGTATCCGCTGCTAAACTTTGTCCCTAAGCATCAATTGCATGTGTTAAAGAACAGAAGTTGCTAACCATGACATATGTACAAAAACTTTGTCAATCTTTAGGTAGGCTGGCTGTAGGTATTTAAAATAAGGAGTCAAACTTTGAACGTAGCTCATTATTCTGCAGAAAACTGAGAGGAAGATCAGGGCATGGTCTGATGTATTAGCAGTGGCCCATGGTGCCGAGACGTGATGTAGTCTGTACTAGTCTGAGTTCCCTGAACACTGGAAGTTTTGCAGAGATGTTGTACTATTAGTTGAAAAAGCTTTCCGAAAATGCCTGACCTATTTAGCTGGAGTGGATGATACCTATTTGTAATGCTTGATATTCTATTCTCATGTGAAGCACTGGCAATCCAGACTGATGAAATGCTCTTAACATTTAGCATAGTTCCTTGGAATAGAATTTGGCAGCTTCTGTTGAGGGTTGTAAAACAGCTCTCTTGATCTGGATCATAGCCTGAGCATAAGGTTGAAGGAACTCTTAAAGTTTTGTCTAGATTGCTTTAGCATTTGTCTTCCTGTGTTGTCACATGCTTTTCATCTGGCATAGCGTCATAAAATCAAGAAGAACTCTATAGACATGTGGCAGAAAAATGTTGTTCTGGACCTTGCATCTCAAATGTCAAGACTGAAATATAATTGCAAATATTCATTAGGAACGTGGCTCTTCATCCTGTGGGCAGAATGCTGTGATTAAAAAGTCCTGGAGCGCTGTGATGTAAGAGTTTTTATTGTTGGAACAGGATTGTGGATTTGTTTTCTTGCTCAAAAGTTAGAATAGTTCTGACCTTTCTTTTTTAGGGTGGTGGTTTGTCAAAGACAGCAGAGATATTATAAAAGAACATAAAGACATGGTAACTGAAATTTAAAATTGTTCTTAAAGCATAGCGAATTGGAAGATGTGAAGAGAACTCGACATATCTAGGTGAAGAGAGATAAACAACATCCCTAACAAGTAATATGATAAACTAATTACTATGTTAGTATGTTGTGGGCACCATTTGGTTACCTTGCCTAATATGTAAGCCCTCTGTCCAGTGTGTGTCTCTTTCCTGGTTTGTAACATCTACAAGGAATGGACATTTTCTTTTGTGTGCTGAATGTGCTTAGGTGTCTAGCACATACAGGGCACTACTGTTACTTAAATACAGTTGTGTAGAGATATCTATAAAATATGTATAATTCAGTTTAACACAGGCACATTTCCCTGGGAAAGCTCCAGCTGTTCTCAAGGCAGGGGACAAGAAGATTCTTTGCTACTGCTAATTAATTTAGTAGAGAATATATCTCTTCAAACAGATACTTTAATCAGTCACAAACTTATTAAATATCCTTCTTATGTGTAAATGCTTATTAGTAAAGTTTTATTTCATTTTGTTGATTTACTTTGTTTCTGACTCCTGTTAATGGCTTAACTTTGTCATTCGTATTCTCCACATTGCGGGTATAGTAGATTTCATACCCAAATCAATTTGTAGCACCTTCACATCTGTACTGAAAGAAGTGAAACCTGCATTTGTTCTGCTTTTACTCATCAGCTTTGTGAATAGTTTGAAGTATGCAGAATGCTACAGGGTGCAGACTTGGGGTTCTGCAAAGGAGACACCTTTCAGTTGGCGTCTGGCTCCTGTGCTGGGCCACAAACTCTTCATGGAAGAAAAGCTGCTTGTCGTCAGCAATAGCAGCCTGTCATAGGTTACTCTTTTGTCCTCCTTGAAAACACAAGGTTTTTTTGTCATAGGGTGAAACTTTGATGAATAACTAAATGGAAGCATTTTTTTCATGAGACATTATTTGCAATATGGTTTCTTGTGTTCTATCAGCCTTCTAATTCTCTGAGCTATAACACCTTAGCCTGCAAGTAAATTTAGTTAGCATAAATTCTGAATTCTGCTCTTCTGGTATTTTCACACAACTTGTTCAAGCTGTAGTTTTTTCAGACTTCAGCTTCTTAGCATTTTGTCATGTGGACACTTTCAATGAGTTAAATAAACAACATGCCCACAACACTTTATTAGACTCCTAAGAAATGATTGCAAAAAAAGTGTATCCAGCTAATGTTTTTACTGAGAACACACCAAAAGAAATATGCTATTAGAATAAACTTTTTTGAGCCAAAATTCAGAACAAACTATTTAACAGATGTGCTTATAACCAAAGCAAGGACTATTTTAAGCTTAGATACACAAGTGTTTAGACACCTAACTCCTCTGGAAACAAGTGGGAGTTAAGTTCTAAATACTTCCGTGGAACGGAGCCAGCAGTATAGTAATGGGTTATAGTTAGAACTGGAAAGCCTGGAAGCTTAAATTCCTTTTTTTCTTCTCTCAGCTCTTAGACCTCTGACTGCTAGGAGGCACTATTTATTGTGTACCATGTGCCTTAAAACCAATAGGTGTTAAGAGAAAAGACATTCTGTTTCTCTCACTGTGGATTCTGTGCATGAGCAGATAATTCAGATTGGTTTTTTCTTTTTCTTGTTTTTCATTTTTAATTTTGATACATGCAGCCCTTCAGAAATTCAAAACGGAGTCGACTCTTCTGTGAAGAAGATGACAGACAAATAAACACAAGGTCACCCAAAAGAAATCAGAAGGTTGCGATGGTTCCACAGGTACCTGCATGTATGCAGATATTTTTACCAAAAAGGGGAACAAGCCTATCTGTGTTAATTGAAAATTAAAATACATTTCTTTTTCAATTTGCATTATCAGTTTATGAATATTCGTGTAGGAAATCTGTTGCTAGGAGTAAGCCACGATTCAAAACAGATCTATATTTTTCTTCTTCATAACTGGGTTCCTCTGTTTGTTTATGGGAGTACCTGGTCTTTTTGATCCTGGACATAAGCATACAGAGCTAGAAAGGATTCATGACTAATTGCCCATCTTGCTCCCAACTAATTAATTCTGTAGTCTGCGTAAATTTATTCAGCTTCAGTTAAAAGCTGCCGGGGTTTCTTGCGCTGACTACATCATTTAGAAGGCTGCTATAGAACATAATGTATTCCAACAGTTAGGAACTTGCTCTAGATTTGTAGCCTCAATGTGTTCATGGCCATCTACACCTTCTTAATTCGGTAATGATAACGTCCTCCAATTCAAGCAGCTTGTTTTGCTACTCTTCCACTTGAGTGTCTATTCCTTGATATGGTATAGAAGAGCAGCTGTAATTTCTCTCGGCCTTTGCTGTTAGGCAGGGCAACATCTCTTAGTCTCAAAGAATTGGCTCTCTAGTACCTTTGTCATCCGCATCACTCCTCTGTACCACCACCTTATGAGCCTGAATTTGGCATGTTGAACAAGTACTATTTGAATACTGGTCTTATTTGCCTTCTGAACTGTACTGTGCAATGTCAAATGGGGAAGACCTAGCAGTTGGCATTTTGCTGGATCCATTTTGTCAGAGGTGCAGACCATGGCAATTCTTTCTATTCATTACCATAATTTCTTAACAGTAGAAAGGCCTGGATAATGAATGTTCTAAGCCTGGCTGGTTTGTACTTAAATGTCTGGTTCAGGAGGCCCAGTGATTGCTGGATAAACATGTGTGAGGGAGGGACTGCAGCTGCCATAGCTCACAGACCTTGCTGTCCTGCTAGGCTTTGTTGCCTGGAGTTCCAGTGGGAGAAAAGGGACCTGGATCTAGAAGGTAGTGGTTAAGCACAGCAGGAGCTAGCAAGGTGCTGACCTTATGCTTTATCCCATTATTGCTGCTACTGAAGGTCAAAATACTTTTGAGCATTTGGAGAAGAACAACTGATTATGGCATAGGGACCCAGTTAAACTAATATTCTCAAAAACCTGTTATTTTTTGCAAGATTTTCTGTTTGTCAGTTATGACAGATGTCCTTGGAACAAATTTATGGAATTATTTTCCTGCGGTCTTGTTCAAACACAGAGCTAAGTATCAATCTAAGACATGAATCTATATATGCAGTCTAAGACAGTGTCTTTTCTGCAGTTTATAAAATAGCTTTCAAATGTAATTAAAACTTCATTGCTTATGTCCATGCTAGTTCCTCCTGCAGTTGCCTGAAAAGCAGACGCTCTGATCAAAGCTTTGGCTGTATTATATTCCTATTATGTTCCTTTATCCTCAGCCAGAGTAGAAGCACTAGTCCAAATGAGGCAGTTGGCGTTGCTGGCATCTGAGCCACAACATCATGTATGCTCACTTGAGGCAACTTTCAGTGGTGCCTCAAACTTCTGAAGTCTGTGTGTACTTCAATCCCATGCTATGGTTACCAATAACGTAGTGTTTGTTGGAAAACATTTCTATTAGAAGAGCTTTGTATAAAGATAACTCGTATTGATCCTGCTAAAGTTTGCCATCTGTTATGTTTGCTTACATTGCTGACATAACGCAGTAAGAATTGTTACAGCTCAGCAACAAAATAATTGTCATGAAACTGTACATGCTGTTAAAATGTAACAGTCACTAATGTGCAAACTTTTATCACGAAAATCTAGTTTAATTATTTGAAAATTGAAGAATATTAGACTGTGTTTAACTGTTTCCTTTATTTTACTACACAGAAGTTGAATCCAGCAATGTCAACACCAGATAAGAAAGCATCACAGAAGATTGGTTTACGGCTTCGTAACCTGCTCAAACTTCCCAAAGCTCATAAGTGGTGCATATACGAATGGTTCTATTCAAATATAGATAAGTATGTTTGGTTTATATAATTATCTCTTAATTAGTATAGAAACAAGTAATTTTCTGAGAGTGATCTGCAAATTTCCATATATTGGTTAGATACTTCAAAGTTCATTCTTAAATTATTAGTTACTGAAAATTATTTCATTGTTTTGTGTTTGGTTTGGGTTTTTTACCCTCTCTTTTTTTATAATGAGCAACCCACTTGGGTAGTTCCTTCAGTATTCTTCTACAGAAAGCCTGCCTTCATGGAAATCTTCTTTTTAAGCACTTCTGCCTCTACCAGATACAAGATTTTATTCGTTATGTTTTTAGCATCTTAAGCATGAAGTTATCAGAACATTCAGACTTCTTTTGAACCCTTCGATCAGTGTTGCATATGGGGAGTGTGAAGGAGACTGCATCTTCATAAGGTGCAGCTTCCCTAAAAGGTGTAAACGTTGATTTTGGACATTTCTTCCCCATCATCCTGGTTTTATTGTAATCACTAACAGAGCTCTGAATTGTGACTATTCATCTGTCATCTAGTATCAGCATCTTTCTTGGATCTCCTGATCTAGCTCCTAGAATATTTCTGCACTTTGTGCCTCAGAGGCTTTGGCACTTGTTCTTTTACCACCACAAGCAAGGTTGTGTGAATTGTTTAAAAGAACCATTTTAATTTAGCCCCTAATCGTGAAAAACTAAAAATTCTAAAATATAAACATCGTTATTGGTGAATGGAATTTTAAAATCTTTACTGATTGACTAACAGATGAAACACTAGTATTTAATATTCTAAAGAATGACTTCAGAGTTAACAATCATTCTCTTCCAGAATTTATTCATAACAAATAATTACTGTTTTTCCTTCCTATTTTAATCATGATTGCTATGGCTGTTTTCCTTAACTGAGAAGGCAGTCATAGCAACAGGAAAACATTTTAGGATATGTTTATCACAAGTAGGAAAATTACATGTCCATTTTAGTTAGTTTTAAATTCATCATCTGTAGGATTTAATTCCTTTGAAAGATGTCATCTCTGTGTTTGGGAATTTTTCCCCCCTTATTTGGGGGGGGGGGGCAACAGGGGGCACACAAAGAAACCCACCACAAAACAAAGAACCCAAACCCTACTTATTTTTAGTAGTCATTTTATTAGATGACATTTATATTTATTAATTTTTTTTAATTTTTTTTTTTTTTACAACAGTCCAAGGACTCTTAGTTTGTTCTCAAATAATTGTCTGTGGAACTTTAGGTCTATCAGTAGACTAGAATTTGAGTTTGGCAGGTAATTCTGAAAACCTCTTTGATAATTATCAATATGTGCTTGTAATGTTAGTAAGATATGATCGTGTTCAGATATTCTGATATAATTGACTAAGAAACTACATATCTATGGAAGAAAAACTTTGATGTATTTTGTTTTGAGTGATACGATCTAGGCATAATGAGAAGCTTAAAGAAGTTGAAAGTAAAGAATGAACTGTCAACTGACAGAATATGGCTCACTGTACAAGTCTCAAAATGTTTTAATCGAATTGTCTCATCTGAAATTGAAATAATCAATTTAACTGCCACATCTATAAATTTTTGAAATATCTTAATCTCTACAACTATCATCTGTGGTGATTAGACTATTGAAGCTGTTTCAGTTGGGTTCTCTCTACGCTGCAGCAGAGGACTGTTTTCTGTAAAATCCCACTGACTCGTGACACAGAGAAACTTCTAAAGAGCTACTTACTAATAAAACAATCATAGGCCCTCAGAACCAGATGCAGCTGTAGCTTGCTTACACTGTTTCCCAGAGTTTCCAGTCTTGTGGATGCTGTGGGTTTACAGTTTGCCTGCTTAGGGAGAAATGATAATAAAACCAATAAATTACAGATGCTTTTTCTCCAAAAGAAGCCAAACCAGTTACTCTTTACATGGAGATCTTACATTAGTGACAGTAAATCTGGATAAAATAAAACTCTTTTATACACTTCCTTGGCTGTTTCATGAGTCTTATTGATCATTATTCGTGGCTTCCTTCTCACTTCACGCCACAGCTGCAGATCCTTCTATTGCAAAAATATTCTCTGCCATTCTTGGCTGAGTCTCCTTATATCCATGCACCTTTCCTCTCTGCCACTACCCCACATGTTCTTGTGAAAGCAGTGTTGCTTCCAAGTTCCTCTTTGTCCTGTGCTTGAGGATATTTCCTTCTAAACCCCAGTGCCCTGCAGAGAGCAGAGAAAAGTGGCTTTATCTAGGATGGAGTTACTCCTTTGTTCTCACCAGGTGAGATCTATTTCAGTTGCACATAGTCTTTTACGATTAACCTGCTATTAGATGGGCATATCCTTTCCTTCTCTCTTGTCTCTTCAGCCCAAGAAGGATGTGGTACTACAAAGTACAAGGCAGTCATAAACCATAGAGATACAGACAGGGCATAGCATCAAAGAGAAAATCGTAAGTTGTGTAGCTAGGGTCTCTGAACTGTCACTTCTATAACACTGATCCTCTGCTTCATCATGGAGTCACAGTATGATACAGTAAAAGTCTCAATGGTGTAGCTGTAGAGAATGACAAGTTGTCTGAGTTTGCTGTATTTTGGAACCCTCTGCTGACAATCAGAGTTATAGTTGAATTAATTTATGAAAAAGGTACCGTCTTTCTATTTCTCAGTATCACATTGTCCCTTCCTTTATTCTCATACCTTGCCATAGTTTTATGGTGTCCATCACTGTATTGCAGCATCCTCATGACATTGCGTTGGCTTTGCTGAAGTTTCATTTGGTGCCTTCATATATGTTACAAAGCGGGATAAATACATTCATTTTCCTTTAGTAACACACAAGTCTCAAATAGAACAATAGTCCTAGAAACTTTCTGTCTTGTTTATCCAACTAATTTATACTTTTTGTTTTCAATATATTTCTTATGATTGATAATTTTTTTGGAATCTTTTGACAAAAGTTTACTAAGTGTAATTAACAGAGGACCAATTATGTTTCAACAGACCGCTATTTGAAGGAGATAATGACTTCTGTGTATGCCTGAAAGAATCTTTTCCAAATTTGAAAACCAGAAAACTGACAAGAGTAGAGTGGGGGAAGATCAGGCGATTAATGGGAAAACCACGGAGGTAATTTTTTTCTTTTTTTTTTCTTTCTTTTCAGCTAATAAGTACATGTAGTTTTGATGTTACTGCAGTTGTTCCTTCTAGAATAATTTTGCATGCAGGTACTAAAGCAAACTAATAGCTGAGAGTAGAAAAACACTTTACTGAAAAGGTGTTCTGTGAGTGCACGCACCCCGCTCCCCCTGAGCCTATTCATTATATGCATGTGTCCATTCCATGTAGTTCTCATGAGACAATACTTGAAATGTTCTCTTCCCACTCAAGATAAATGAGTGTCCAAGGTAGGGTAGGTTTTTTATTGTATCTTCTATGCTGCAGTGCTTCCTGGCATGGAAGATAGGTCAGTTTTTCTTGGGGTTTTTTTTTGTTTGTTTTGTTGTTATTTTGGTGGGGTTTTTTTCCCCTGGCTGTAACTAGCTTTTCATAGGGGGAAAAAAGTGCACATATTCATCTCATTTATTTTATTATTTTATAAACCATTTTATAGCTCCTCAACTTTTTCTGGCTTGGCTACTAAAACAGAGAGAGGAGAAGGTATATTGCACATTGTAGAGAGGAAGCCAGAATTTAATGAAGGGCACAATTTTTTCTCTAATTTAGAATTCTTAATTCTTAAACCCCCCAATTCAGTTCAGCCTTTCCACAGAACCTGTACAATTTAGCCTAAAGAAGAGAAGGCTCAGGGAAGATCTCATCTCTGTCTAAATATCTGAAGGAAAGGCATTGAGAAGGGGAGGCCAGGCTTTCTCACTGTTGTCTGGAGACAGGGCAAAAGACAATGGGCACAAGCTGAAACACCAGAAGTTCAGCCTTAACATAAGGAAACACTTCTTAGTACTGTGAGAGTGACTGAGCACTGGCACAGCTTGCCCAGAGAGGTGGCAAAATCTCTCCACCCTTAGAGTTACTCAGAGGCCATCTGGACATGGTCATGGGCAGTCTCCTGTAGGTGACTATGCTGAAGGGTTTGCAGCAGAAGACCTCCAGAGATCCCTCCCAAACTCAACCGTCCTGTCATTGTGTAAGAAGATCAGGACAGAAATGTGTAAATAGTGTTGCAGAAATAAAAGATTGGTTTATTTATGAAAATACAAATATGAAAACACTGAATCCATTTCATAGATTACTGTAGTGAGTCAGCTTATATTTTGTTTGATGGAGGCAATTTCATCTCCTGTACTTAAAAACAACTTTACATAACTAAAAACTGTCAGTTAATGAAAGGCAGCAGAGCCAGCTTAAAAATAGTTCCTTCTGGAAAGGTGTTCATATCATTTAAGCTTAACTGAGATAGTTTTTCATTCCTTTATCATCATGCTTCCCAGCAAGAGGGAAAGGAGGGTGCATTTGGAGTTTAAATCATTATTTGACTTTTCCCAAAAGTGGCTTTTGCTATAAAAGATCGGCTTGCCTCATTCAGCAGTCTGTTGGACCACTGATAACACTTCCTTCTCTGGTTTTTGGGGTTTTTTGGGGGGGAGAGAGGGAAGGGGGAGCGTTGTTGGTTTTGTTTTGTGTTCTTTTGTTAAGCTGTCATACAGTTCACTTTTTAAAAAGAGACCAGGAACCTAAGGAACCACAGGTCTAAATGGGCAAGAAGTTGTTTTGTCTGAATTCTGAAGTACAGATATTTGACTGCATATAGAGTCTCATTCTGTTTGTTAACAAAGCTTTACAAGTTCTTGCTTTTTATCAACATAAATATTCCTGTTTGCTTTTTATTCCTTTAATAATTAACAAAAAAAATATTTATTGGTAACCTTTCTCAAGATGTCCAGAGTGGTCTTTGGCCTTAGTTCTAAAAGCTTTTGAATTATTCTAAATCATTTGAATGCTTTTGCAAGATAATTTTCATCTACCTCTAGAGCAAAGTTTTTTTACATTACTGTTCTGTTAGAAATTTCTTCTGTCTGTCCTCATCACATGCAAGTAAGCTCAATACCATGTCAGTACTGAGATTTCCCCATGAGGGTAGAAAAAAACCAAGACATTTTGCATCCACAGTGTTGATGGCAGAGGATAATAGTGTCTCTGTGTGATAGCTGTGCACGTGGTTGTTGTCTTTTTTTTTTTAATAATTTTGTTTTCAATATATTGTAATATTTTGTTATGTCTGCTGCTACTTTAAATGTCCTATCACACCATCAACAGTGTGGTTGATTGGCACAACAGTATTCTTCATGGGAGCCTGCAAAGCTTGTAAGATTCCAGTAGACTGTGGGGAAAGATATGCTCCAAGAAAAGGAAGAGGTAATAGTTAGTCTTGTGTACTCTGTATAAACTTAATTGGGGATCTGAAATAGCAATGGATATGAATTAAGCTCAGATATGCTTGTCCTGCCACTATGTGATGGTGATAATTCCTGTGTTAGTTCAAATTCTCATGACCGAGGTAGAAACTGAGAAGAATATTCAACCTCTTAAAAAGTCTCTACAGAAAACCAATGAGGTTGCAATGTGATCTGTACCATAGGTTTGGTTTGTTTGGTTGGTTGGTTTTTTTCACAGAAATGCCATGAAGATGGGATAACCTTTATTAAATACACTTGGGGGGGTGTGGGGTTGGAGATTTCCCTTAACAGAAGCCAGAACTATGTTGCAAATAAATACTTTCTATATCCATGACCTACAGCAATCAGAACAGAAGCTTTTCAAGAACATCTGAGCTAGCAGTAAAACAGTAGTTGGTGTGGTAGGGACCTTCCAAGGTCAGTGGTTAGTATATCACAATCTGAATGTGTATTTCTAAGAGCACAGGTCAAAGAAGGTCAGACAGTATCTGATGTTCCTGATGCAAGACCCTAGACATGATTAGAAGGACTTATATTGAAGTCTATATTGCTTTTTTAAAACTTTTTATTTTATTTTACTTTTGTCTTGCTGTGATTAGTCATTCTGCTCTCCTCAATGGAATTGTAAAGTTCTGACCTGCATTTCTCTACTTCATATTCACAGGCCATGGCAAGCATTATTTCACACTTTCCTCCCCTATAGTAAATATGAAACAAATAGCATCTTTAAATGAGAATATCCTAATAAGCTTTGTGTGTCCCAGCCATCGTCACTGTCTCTCTGCCATATCCCTTTCTAGATATTTTGAATTCCTAATGAGGATCATTAGGCAATACACAGCTCCAGGTAAACGCATCCTGCTCTTCAGTAGTAAACTGGTGAGTGGGGCATGCACCTGCAGTTGCTCAATCTACAACTAGTTTTTAGACTTTGGAAACATTAGTGATGACTTTTGCTGTGATAGTGATTAGAAAGCCTAGTAAAGGAACCTTCGGTGGAGTGCCTTACTGCACATACCTGACAGAAGTACAAAACAGCTTCAGGTCATTCCTTTTCGTTCTTCTGGGGTTTTTTTAATGTCTTGCTTAGGACTGCAGTCTCCTTGTGTTAAGACAAAACTAATGGTCTATGCCTCATATAGCCTAGAAACCCTGTATAAGATAAAAGGCAAATGACATGTGCATATAGACAGGCGAGTGTGAAACTGCTGGTCAGTCTGAAAGAAAGTGGTCTTAGCATCCTGGCAGCTTACTTTTTATGATCTTCTTGTACACATAGCAAGGAAGAGAAATTTTGGAGAACAGTGAAATGGCTTTGTGGAACTCTGCAAGTGAGTGGTGCACAGAAGCAAAGATAATAATATATATTTCAGCATATAATAAGAAAGTAGTAGAAGCAGACTTGGAAATATGAGTTGCCTGCTCGGTACTGAGAGATAAATAACTGAGGAAGATCTTGAAGGTATTTAAAACAGAAAATAATTTGCACTGTAGGAGGGGGAACTAGCAGAGGAGTTGTCTTCTAAAATAACCTTGTGAAATAGAACTTTTGATTGATCAGTAACCAATGTATAACTGTATGAGTTCATAGAAAATGTTTAGATTGCATTTGACTGCAGTAAAGCAATTAATAAAGGTAGTAAATTATTTGATAAATAACTGCTTCTGTAATTAAGCAGACCTGCAATGCATCTGTACTCTCTTGTTTAAGTTACTCGTTTCATTGACACAAGACTGATCAAACTTTTCTTTTAATAAAGAATGAGATAGGATCATGTCCATAACATCTTTATGCTTTCACTTTTCCACATGTATCATGCCTATTCAGTAGGTTAAATTTGAAAAGAATAAAACCAAGTGAGGGCCTTGGGAATAAGTCTTCCTTCTTTTAGATTACATTTTAAGACACACCCTCTCCCTAAAATGCAGGAGGGAAGTGCTGGAGATTATCTGATTTTGCACAATAGCCCAAGATCAAACAAATTTGTACTTTTAGTGTGATCAATCTCAGAACAATTCATCTGGATAAGAGAGATTTTTGTGGCTGAGTTGTACTCTGCACAGATGCAAGGAGATGAGACAGACAAGTGCCCTTTTACGTTCCAAGTTTGGTGCCCTTTCATACTACAGTACTTTAATTGAGCTAATAAGCATATGTGCAAGGGATCTTCTGTGTAACAGTAACTGATAGAGCCAGGGACCTCACAGTAAGTCCTCCTTACATGCATTGAACTGGTATTCAGTGTTAGACTGGATGTGGGGCCTGCTTTAGCTTTGTGGTGACACCAGGTGGATCCCTATAAGCAGAAAAAGTCCTAAAAAGTTGTTCTCTTCTGATATGCTAATGCATCAGCTAGCATTCTGGACTATTACTTTTAAGTAAATTGTTATTTTAGGAGTGATAGTTCTGGGGACTAATATTGTCTAAATCTGTTCAAATAAATCCTTTTCTCTTGAACGCTTCACCCCAAGATTTTTCGTTTTCCTTCACTGATTTGTAAACTAAGCCTATTTATTTGATGTGTGTTCATGTATGTATGTTTTCCATGCTGAATTTAAGTATAGTTTTACCTAATTGTATTCTAGGTGTTCATCTGCATTCTTTGAGGAAGAGAGATCAGCATTAAAACAGAAACGGCAGAAAATAAGACTTTTACAGCAGCGGAAAGTTGCAGATATTTCACAGTTCAAAGATCTTCCAGAAGAAATTCCATTACCACTTGTAATAGGAACAAAAGTTACAGGTGAGTTTTTTTCAAGAACAAACTAACAAAAAAATAGCCAAGTGTTTTGCAAGGGTTTTAGTGAACCATAATACGCATAGTGCACATAGTTAAAATAAACTTGAAACATCAAACAGTGTATGGTTTTAGTGTTAGATCATTGAGAAGATTAGCAAGTATTTTTAAAACAGTAAAACAGTTATGAGGTACAAACTTAGTGTGGTTTATTCTGCTGTTCAAATTGTAAATTTCTGTTTGGTTTTGGCTTTTTTTAACGTCTAGTATATCTCACAAATCTTGGGGAGGGAAATGCTTAAATGCAGAGAATTGACTGCTCTCTGAAAGTTTAAAATCTAATACAAAACTTGAGCTTCATTTTTTCATAATCTAAAAATATCTGTGTTGAAACAGTTCTATAGTTGATACTGCATTGCAGTTGGACACGTGTACTAAACATGACATTGCCTTACTGAAAAAAACTTACACGTAACTGGGGAACAAATATGGTAAAAAACATTCCACAAGTTTTGCCTAATTTTTAAAAAAACTTGAATTCCTCCATCCTGTCTATATGCGATCCAGATGTTTTTCCCTTAAGTGTGGTATCTCCCACTCCAGCCACTATGGTTTTTATTGCTTTTTGCAATCCTCAGGAACATTGCCCTTTAATTCTTGCTGAAGAGCAGGCATGCACAGCACTACCTCTCCTCGTGCTCCTAGAGCTGCAGCCTTGAGCTGCATTCCTCATTGTCTTCTGCTAAATATGCAGTTGACAGTGGAAAAATGATATGCAAAATCATCCAGAAATTGATTTTTGCCTGCAAAATCTGTCTGTCATAAGGTATTGAGTATTAGTGTTTATTTAGAGGATAAGTGTAATGCTAAGGATTAGACTTGGGCAATAGTTGACTAGCAAAGGTAACTTTGACGAAAATTTGTGTATTATTTCTATTGGCGTGCAGTTCTTTTTCTGGGTTTAGTTTTCATTTAATCTGTGGGTTTTAAATATCCATATAAAGGGTTACTTGCAAAAGATGTATTGTCTGTTTTCTTCAGTGGTATCAGAATATTAACACTGTTTGTTGTTCGGGTTTTTTGGTTGGGTTTTTTTCTCTTTAAGCACGTTTGCGAGGTGTCCATGATGGACTATTCACTGGACAAATAGATGCTGTAGACACTCTTAATGCTACATACAGAGTGACTTTTGACAGAGCAGGTCTTGGAACACACACGGTCCCAGATTATGAGGTTCTTGTAAGTATTAATGACACATTCCTAAAGTAGCTGTAGTGGAATATAAAGAAATCTACAATTGTATGCTTTAATCAAAAAGAAGAAAATTCAAAATACTGCATCCGAGTGGTGTTGTCATGAAGTAGAAAAAAGCATAACAGGTGCTTGAGAAATTCCAGGGGAATGAGCTTGTACTGTTTATGATTTTGTAGAACAGGATAACCCTCTATGATAAAAACATAATGGCTCAGGCTGGAATCATTCACTAGACTTACTCTTATAGGTTATTATAATAGCCTGAGTTTAATATAAAGAAACCTGACAAGTAGTGTAAGATCCCAAAGAAAATTCTGCTATGGGAGACTGGCAGGATTTGCAGAAAACCAGGCCCTTTGTAATTTGCTAATGTCTGGAAAGACCTGTGGTAGTTGCAAGCAAGTATTGTGAGTTGATTGAACCTCATTTTTAAACTTCTTATGGTAATGAAGCTACCTGTGGGGATGTTGCGTTGGTGAAACAATTTAGGATTGTTTCCTAGCTCATAGGCCTTATGAGCTCCAGGAATTGTTCCTGCCAAACAGCCTGACCTAGACTACAAGCTTTTCAGAGACTTTGCATTCCTTTTATCTTCTGTTGTGTTAAATCTACTAAGAGTCCAAAATTTGCCTGGTCTCTGTCATGATCTGAGTTTGGAGCCTCTGATGAACTCCTGTTCAGTCATGATTTGCCTGCAACTTGCCAATAGAATTTTTTGAAACGTTCTTGCTGGTCTTACTTGATGTGATTATGTAATACTTTGAAAACTCCAGCAATGGAATATGATTTTGAAGCTACTGCTAGCCCAAAAGCAAAATGTTAGTATTTTAACATTGTTGGGTTATGACTGGTCATGGCTAGTCCAGATGTCAGAAATAAATTGTGTATTCCAAAAGGTGTGTAAAGTAAGTTAATCTGACAGCTTCCTTTTCCTATCTTCTAGAGTAACGAGCCTCATGAAACAATGCCAATTGCTGCCTTTGGACAGAAACAACGGCCTTCAAGGTTCTTTATGACCCCTCCACGACTGCATTATACACCTTCACTCCAGTCTCCAATTACAGTAAGTTATTTTTTTTTCATGTAATATTAAACATTGAAGTATTTCCAAATACATGTTGAAGCTGTTAGTTTTTGAGATTAATTTTCTGAGGTTATTGAGCAAGACTGAGCAAGAAACATGTTAGCAAATCCTGCTAAAAATATGCCATAAAATTAAATGTTCTTTCTTGTATAGGACAATGATCCTTTATTAGGACAGTCTTCATGGAAGAGCAAAATTTCAGGCACAGACAGTGAAACACTAGGAGGCTTTCCAGTAGAATTCCTCATTCAAGTGGTAAGTGTTAACTGCAGCTCTTAATTTTGTTGTGTATTGTCCTTTTGTGTTTATTCTGCCAATTCTTCTGCAGTTACATGACCTTCTGTTGATTTATGGCAGATACGGTGATATCAAAAGTAACTTTTGAGGTGTTAATAATTGGTTTTAATCTCTCCCCCATCCCCCTCACATGTTCATAAGATTTGAAATATGTTGCTCTTTAGACCATGGAAGGAGCTTATGTCTCCAAAAGTCTGTCTTATTTTCCCAGCTCTACCACTTGGTCTAAAAGGAAAGGGAAAAAAAAAAAAAAGATATTATTTCTGCCTGCAAACTTTTTACTGTGTTAAGACTTTTTTATATTTTTATTTAAAATATACTTGCATTATGCAAAGAACAATTTGTCCATGTGCATTATCATATATTGTATTATATTTTATGTTATATAATGTCCTATCCTTTTGGGGAAGAAAAAAGGCACTCTTTTCTCTGAAAGCAAGCATATATCTTACAGAGAAGAAAACTTTATTTTTTTGTCTTCATCTTTGCGAAATAATTCCTCTGTGGTTTTTGCACATCAGTTCAGAAGAGCACAGAGGTAACGTTAGGAAGCTGAGATGCACTGAATATCAAAACTCACTGAAGCAAGTTACTCTTCAGAATGATGGAGGAATGTAATTGCTCATGTTGGCTTAGCTTAAGATCTATGATTGAGTTCTCTGATAATAAAAGCCGTTTTGAACATGCTGAAGGAGATTGGAATGATCTGGGTTTAAAATATTAAGAACTGAGAAATAATATTGCTATATGCTTCTCAAATTTCAAAGTGTATGTCATTGGTCAAAAGAGTGAAGTTGTGACTGTAGCTCCCATGAGACATTAATATTGTGGCCATTCAACATAATGAAGTTTATTTGACTGAATTATTTAAATTTTAGGGGTTTTTTTTAGGAGAAACATAATGTATGAAGCTGATTTTGAAAAAGATGGCTTGACATCTAGCTTAGCCAATAAAATTTAAAATAGGTGCAGTTGCTATAGGATAAATTATGTTAAAAATTGAAAACAAAAGATACAGTCTGTTTATGCTGCTAAACTGTATCTCCAGTTATCCTTTGGCTTGACTTGCTGAGTGTGATTGATGAAACAGGGTAGCTAAAGTGTATTGAGCCTTACAACGGTTTAGTGCATCAAGTTGATCTGTTTATGATATTGTTTCTGCATTTTAAATCCAAAAATGTGTGATTTCTCAGTCATGTTTGGTGGTATATTATTACTCATTATAAGGAAATCAAGAGTTTTAAAAGTATAGACATCTTGCTTGTATTCCAAATGGTGACATTTTACAAAGATACCACTACCACATTCATATGTATTTTTGCTTGAAGATTGTCAAAAGATTTTTGAACAAAATCAAGCCACAGATTTATGGCATTTGTTTATGTGTATGGCATTTGTTTACGTGAACAGCTTATGATTTTATCCAGGTTTTTGATAAAGAATCGAAAGGATTAAAAAAACACATTTATTGAAGGAGGGGGCAGTATTTTTAAGCCTGGCATCTTAAGCATTTTAAGCATCAACATTGTTATTACGAGTTTAAGGATAGTACCAGAATTTGGTATTGTGAAATACTGATTATTGATTGCACTGCATTTACAAGGCCCAATGTAGTTTTATGTTGAAAAACTCTGTTAAAGATGTTCTAGCCTTTCTTATACGCTGGTACAGTAAAAAGGTCAAAGCCCTCATTCTGATTTAGTGGTGCTTCAGGAAGTAAATGATCAGAAAAATCTTTGATTCAAAAAAAACTTTCTGGTGAATTATTGGCAGGCAAATATTAATATCATGAATAAACAACTTCATAAGAAAACTTTATTTAAAAAAAAAACAAAACAAAAAAGCAACCCACAAACGCAAAACAAACAAACAACAAGAACAAAAACCACACCGTACACCTTGAATAAGGTTTCAACCCAGCTCCTTGGTTCTCTTTTATAAGTTCTGAAATTCATATGGAACAAAAGGAAGCGTAGCCACAATAATGTGTAGACCTTGACAAATAAATGTTAGGGATATTTTCTTTAGGTCTAACTTGCAGTTGTAAGTAACTACTGGGGCTTGTAACAACTATTTTGATCCTAGTTCTACACTGGTGAGTCTTATTTTTTCTAAATCTTTATATTAATTTCAACATGATTACATTTTGGCACCAGACAATGCTATTCTTTCTAGGTTTTACTTGGGATGAACATGCGTATTATGAAAAGTGGCTCAAAAATTACCACTATGATGCTAAGAATAAAGTCAACAATAAACAAGTAATAAATAAGAAAAGTCTTTCATGCTTACATGCAATATGTAATGTATCTTTAAACATTTCGTAGGCTGTACTGCAGGGTCAAAATTGATAGATTACTTTCTAGTCAGTATTAAAATATGTAGGATGTTTTTCCAAGCGTTCACCTACAGCGGTTTTTTACTGTTTGTTTTATTTCTTCTCCCTTCCTCTTCACTCCACCCCCCACCCCTCCCCTTCTTGTTTTTTTTGGGGAAAAAAATTAGATTGGGAAGGAAACACTCGAAGGACAGAGCAGGTTGTTTGCAGGGTTGCTTCATGTCCAGTAGAGGGAGTGTGTTAATGCAGCACCTTCGGAAAAGTGAATTGATGTCTTGCTGATAGCTGTGGGTAAAGCAGTGATCATCTTAACTTAAATACAGGAGGAAAAATCGGAAAATGGATGGGGGATTTTGGACTATTTGCTACTTGGGAAAATTTTGAAAATATTCTGTAGTAAGTTATTGCACACTTTACTTTAAAATGCTTGTCATTCTTTAGTCAAAAGAGTATTTAAAACACATCTAGACCACACACCTAAACATACTGATTGGCTTGTTGCATCATCTCTTTTAATGGGGAAAAGCATTGTACTAAAAGCTCGTTTCCAGTTTAATAAGAACTATAAATTATAACAGTAAGCAGGAGGAGTTATGCTGAAAATAGAGCCGTTAGGCAAGAATTTCTCCAGGAAAATAGGGCTGATCTGAGTTAAAGCATTCACTGATGATAATGGCAAATGAAAATGGAAGTCTATGTAATAAAATGTACCGATGAGAGAAAATTGGTAGACATCATAGATACAGTGAAAGGTCAGAGTTTCTTGTAGAAAGAATCAGATTATCTGGATCACTGGAGTGTATCTGAGAATAGGATTAATACAATATAAAATTCAAGCTCATGAACTGGAGAACTAAGGCCTTACATTCTCAAATACATCTGGACATCAAAGCAGAAGTTAAGCACCAAGTACCTTGCAAGTTTTGGGGATAAACAGTATATTCTGCATTACGTTGAGGACTCGCCAGCTTCATGAAGTGTCAGGCAGTTGCCGGATGGTGATGACAGCAGAGCTTGACAAGTAACTTTTTGGCAGAGGTAGCAGAAAGTGCACAGTGCTTTCCTTTTTCCCAGGTGTTTTTTTGCCAACATGAGCATTTCTGTGATGTGTTAGAAACTAGCTCAGAGAGGTAATCCAGCTCACAAGTAACAATTTGAAGACTACTTCTTGCCCCTTCTGAATTTATTGTTTTGTCATTATTGGTTCCCTAATTGGGTTCTTCATGTAGCTGCAAAAATACAGGTGCTGGCTCCACATGGGCATTAGTGAACAGCAAAAAGACAGAAATGAGCAGCTAGAATTGGAAGTGTGATAACCTGTGCAGTATTACTTCTGTGTGGCTGACCGTGGCTTGCCCATACATTCACAAGGTGCACTGACAAAGTATTTGTGATAGTAAGAGAGAAGCATGGATGCCATTTTACAGCTCCAGTTTACAGGTCTGTCATTTAGAATATTGCTACAGGTTTCCTGTTGCTCACATTCAGGAAAGATGAATGAAAAAAGATACAGAAAGGACCACAAAAGTTTAGGCGATCAGGAGCCTTTTAGGGGTGAGGAAAGTGGAAAGGCTTGGGTTGTGATCAGTCTAGAGAAAGAACAGTGGAAAAGAGATGTTTTTACTGTCCCTGAATAAACAGGGATGAATACAAGGAGGGGGAGCCTATATTTAGCTGAAAAACAGATTTGGCAGAACAAATTACTGTGGAGTGAACAAGAATGCATTTAATATGGACATTCCAGGAAGATTCCTTAGCCAGAAGATGTCCTGGAACAATTTTCTCTTATGATTTGTGAGGGCAAGAAACCTGGCTGTGTTAAGACTGAACTTGAAAATCAACAAAGGGAATTATACATGCAAATTATATGTTGAACTAGGAGTTGTTGTTTCTCCCAGTCCCATGTTCAACTACTAGGATGCAGTCAGCCCCTTGGAAATTTATAAAACCTGAGATCTTGGCTCTGTTTACATCAGTAATAAAAGTGTTGCTGGTTGTATTGGAGCTAGGTTTTCTCTTGGGGCCCTAGAGGGTATGAATTATTTTAGGAGTGATGTGTGCATTGAGAGGACGCCCGGTGATTTCCACTTCAGCCTGCTAGGTCCCAAGGGCAGCAGAAACAGGGTATTCCCATTAAGAAAGGGGGAAATATAAAGCCCGGAGTTGTTCTCTATAAAATAGTTCCAATCTCTATACCAGGTTTTACTGTAGGAGTGTACACACAAAGGGCTGGTGCTCGGTCGAGGGCACAGCTGAGAACAGGCTGACAACTGTGTGAAAACAGGTAAGGTGTGTGATATTAATTGTAGTACATGATGGTAACACCCTTCACTTTCCTCCAGGCTGCAAAAAGTGAAGACTCGTGATTCTTCAGCCCCTAGCTGGTCATAAATTATATTAATCTTCCTATAGGGAATTTCAGCTGATGGATTTTAGCATTCTCCAATCTAGAGCACTTGAAAAATCTCTGGAAAATCCATCATTTAACTATAATTAAATTTATTTCTGCATCTTAACTTGGTGAACACCTGAGAAATGTGTTTTAAAATTATAAAAGAAGCACACGTTATCTTGAATTTCTATGGCATTTCAAAACTGCTTGAGGACCTATTCATTCTAAAAATAGTTCCTTTGTTTTAGACCAGGTTATCGAAAATCCTTATGATCAAGAAGGAACACATCAAACAATTGAGAGAGATGAATACAGAAGCAGAAAAGCTGGTGAGAATGTTTTCTTTTCAGTTTTTAAAACAGGATGTGCTTTAACAGCTAATGCAAATAGATACCCTTAAAACTAGAGTCAAGATAAAAATCTGTATTTTATCACTTTCTGTAATGTGAATTTTTTTTTAATTGATTTTTTTTAAAGGCAAGTCAGAGAAGTCAGTTGTTTCTAATATGATTCTCTTTTGGAAGTATATGCTTTGGAAACTGGTTAATGTTAACATCAGGATGGCATGTCATTTGACATGTAAAGTAAGGAAATACTGTGTACTTTGAGAATCTTGGGTACAAGTTTATATGGCAGGACATTAATCATGATTTTATTTTGTGGGTGGTAGGTACTTATTTATTTAGCTATCTGGCTAAAGCAGTAACTCAGTTCAGAGATTTTTCTATATAAAGCTCTGAGTGTCCTTGACTGGTATTTAAAATTACAGTACCAGAGCAGCTACAGCATAATTAGCAGCAGCAGAATAGTTTTCTTGCTAGGTTTTATCTAATCATCAGTTAGTAAATCAAAATTATAAGAATGCCTCTTCTACCACCCATGGCTATCAATCAACTTGAAAGTGGAAAGCTGTCGTCTCAACCTTCTGCTACCGTCCGTTACGACAGTTGTCTCTACAACACACAGGAAGAAGTCTAAAGGTTTGTGGAGAGGAAGAGGAGTCCTTTTTATTACTTGAAACCAAAAAACTAATTTATTTTTTTAATGTAAAATATTTGAATGTTTGTGTTAAGATTTCCTTCTTCATGTGCACGTGTGTTCTGTGACTCTGCTTCTCATTGCCCCATCCCCACGTCTTTCTAATTTTCTTTTGTGCTGTGACGCTGCTCTTCAGAACTTTATCATTTCAGTTACTATATTATTTTTTCCTGTGCCTTCATACATTTTGCCCTAGTTCTGCTTATTAAAATAGATGCAAAAGAAGTAAGATTAAAATATTCTATTGCAACCTGTAACTCTGATACTGAAAAACTGGCAACTCTTCTTAAAACTAGAAAACTTCTATTTTTTACTGAGGTATTAGTATTTTTGCATAGATAAAGGAATCCATAGGAATAACAGTAGCCTTTCTCTGACCAGAATCTGGATATTAACAGGTCACTCAGCTACAAAGTCATAAATTAACTGTGTTGTTATTTTCCTAGATATTTTTATTCCACAAAATTGAAAGAGCAAAAAAAGCTACAGGGAAAAAGGGGATCTAGAAGTAAACATTAAATTTGATGTATTTTAGCTCAGTTGTAGCCTAGATAGGGACTTTGAAATGCTTTTGAAATTCTTCCTTTGTACTGTTTCCTTTCTAAACCAGCAGTCATAAAGCAACCTCCATTACTGTTGTTCAGGGCTGTCCTGATAAAAATAGAGGGCATGATACCTTTCTATTGGGCCATATTCTTAGCCTGGCTTCTAATCTTCTTTGTCACTTGGCAATCCCATCTGTGTTTGTGCCCCTGAGTACATGTTGTTTCTCCTTTAAAATGTATTTTCTTTGAACAAGAATCTTTTTCTGACCAGCAGTGCACTTGAATTTCAATAACATGGAATCCTTTTAATTCATTCAGGTGTAGTTTAATTGTCAGAGTGTGATAACAATTCATATAATTGTGATTTGACAATTGTTAGAGTCACCATTGTTTGGTTTAAAGCCAACCTTTTATGGAGAATCTTCCCCCCCCCTTTCTTTATAGTGACTGATCCAATATAGAAATAAATTGAACTGACCAAAATCAGAAGTGGTACTGAATGTAGTCCATTATTATCTGGCAATAATAATAAATTTACGTCAGGCTAGGGATGCCTTCAGGGGAGCTATAAATACCTACAACTGCACATTCTCTATTTCATTTTTTTGAAAGGATGGCTTATTAATAGTTAAGCATCTTGGCATCACTATAGTAGTCTTGGTTGCAGGCTATAAACAAGTTACCATGTACATAAAACGGTAAACACTTTTCTGAGAGTCATTTGGATAAACAAATCTAAATGAGAAGGATGGCTAGTTTATTTTTTCACTTGACCTGCAATAAAGACAAGGTAAAGGTGATGCTGGTCATTTCAGAGCAGCATATTGATGCTCAATGACAGAGAGATTACCTGCTTCCATCTACTGAAGGCCACCTGTCTTTTGTCTGCCAGTTCAGCTGTTCGTCGGTTTGTCTAGATCTTGGGCTGTTCCCGGATCAGAAATAGTGCTGGTGCTGAGAAATACTTCTTTTTGTCACTAGCATAAGAATGCCCTTAGCCTTTCCTCTTTGATGGGGAATTCACAATTCTCTGTGGCTGTCACAGCTAACCTGTAGTAGTCCAGTCTGCTCTATAAGGCCTGGTGACTGAAGAAGGTCTCAAAGTTACAATTTCGCCTTGCATTCCAGAGCTGCAGGAAGTATGTCAAATT
The DNA here is from genome assembly GCA_024336885.1 of Actenoides hombroni. Classification (NCBI taxonomy): domain Eukaryota; kingdom Metazoa; phylum Chordata; class Aves; order Coraciiformes; family Alcedinidae; genus Actenoides; species Actenoides hombroni. Next base: position 1,028,224 of record WUAM01000309.1, read on the forward strand.
TAAGCAGTTGGCAAATTTATACTGTTTTCAGTTTGGTCTTGGATGAGTTCTGAAGTTATGGTGTTACTTTAAAACCCTATTAAATTGGTTTTCAGGCTTGTAAATCCCTGGAGGTCATTTTAGTGATTAAGTTTAATAGGGACCTTTGAACTGAACTGATAACTGAAACCTTAATTCTGAGTTTTGGAACTGGATCCTCCTGGTGAAGGCTCTTGACTTTGCAATTTGCTTTTTCTTGTGGTGTAAAACCTATAGCTACAGGTTTAATTGTAAGAGGTATATGTATCTCAGACTTGGAACTAAGCAGCAGTGGAAATACATCCAGTTTATCTTGCAAGAGGCTATTTGTGGAGCAAATTTTATAATATATTGTATGTTTTGTTTCACTTTTGTAAATATCTCCCAAGCAGTGCCAAGACACACTCTGAAAACAGTATAAGCAAAAAATTACTGTATTCTGGTATTTATTTCTTCTAGAAAATTGAGCTTACCCAAATTACTTACATTACCAAATATAAGCTCTAGTAACTTTCTTTTCTGTCAGAACTGTTAGCTGTAACAGAAGGTATGTAGCACCGTGTCATCCTCGAGTGACCACCAGCTTACCAGACAACTCTGCCTCCCATCCTGCAGCAGGGATGGGCCACTGACAGCATAGTTTTCTGTTTGTGCAGTAGGGAGAAGCCATGCCACAACTACTAGAGATAAGCAGGTCAGACCACAGTTGTCATCTGTGGTATTTACCACCACAGATTGCCACAGCACTTTATGAAGAGACTAAAAGCACGCTAGTTACTACACAGCTGTCACTTGGAGTTTTAAATAGTGATACTACATTTTAATATGTTGTATGTTAACATTTTTCTATTAAACACTGGGATTTCAGGTATCTCTGTATATAATACTATTTTCAAGTGAAAATTCCTTTTGATGACTTCAAAAGATATAAATGTACAGTATTGCATTAACTTTTAATACGCTTTGCTTTTTTCCACAGAAATCCTACTCTATGCCGATAGGCATTGAATTCCAGAGGAGATACGCAACTATTGTTCTAGATCTAGAACAGCTCAACAAAGACTTAAATAAAGTTTTGCATAAAGTTCAACAGTATTGTTATGAGGTAAGATTTTTGTTGGAATCTGTACATACTTGTTGGTTTTGCTTAACCTAAGTACAAAAAAATAAGGTTAGAATTCCCTGTGGGAGTAGAGCGTGGGTGAGAGTCACTTAGAAATGAACCTAGTAGTGGCTGCGTTGGATTTGTCCTCTCTCTGTCTCAGCCTTTGTCTGTCTCCATTTCTTTCACCAAAGGCAGACACTTTTGCTGATGCCAGTCGCCAGTTTTGAAATAGATGTACATGTACATAAATGCAAAAAAAATCCTGTGTACTACATACCAGTAAACTGTCTTTGGAATCAGTTGTCACTTCACGCATACACCAAATGCAAAGGAGACCCTTATTCTAATTTCTCTTGGTTAAATCCATGCAGCTTGCTCCTGACCAAGGCCTCCAGCCTGCTGACCAACCAACAGACCTGAGGCGTAGGTGTGAAGAGGAGGCTCAGGAGATCGTCAGGCAAGCAAATTCCTCGACAACAGGACATCTTTGTGTTGAGAGTGAAAATTTAACTGATCTTATCTCTCGACTTACAGCAATATTACTGCAAATTAAGGTAAAATGTTTGCAAAAAATAGTTTCTTCGATAAAATATGCAGTATTAAAGCTCTGCCAGGTTCTTTGTGTGGAACTGGGAGAACATTCTTTGTTTTCTTCTCCTGCAGTGTCTAGCAGAAGGAGGTGATCTGAATTCCTTTGAATTTAAATCATTAACGGACTCATTAAACGACATTAAGAATTCAATAGACTCCTCAAATATCAGGTATTAGTTTTTGAATATTTAATTCTTAATTACACATTTTGTGCCAGCAAGCAATTCTTACTGTATTTTAGAGGTGACCGTGGATTATAATTAAGGGGTTTAATCTGGTAACTTTTACTTATAGGAATGGTCCTGTTTAAAAGGGAGCTATCTTAAGGGGAGTGTGAAAGTAGCAGTTTTCTGTTTGAACCTATCAATGAGTAACCTGATGGGGGGGAAAAAAAAAAAAAAAAAAAGAAAGAAAAGAAAAAGTAAAAGCTAAATTGATGCAGCAACAACTAGACTTTATTGCTCTTCATTTATGACAACTAGTAAGTTATTTTGGAACATTTTTGAAATTACTTTGAAATCCCACTAGTTAAATGTAAATTCTTTAAACCACACAACAGCACAGTATTCTTTTTACATAGTTACTCAGCCTTTTGTCTGTTAACATCAAAAGCTGGCACATGAGACAATAATAGCTTCCACCCAGCTTCCATTAGCAATATTTTAAGGCAAGAAACAGCAGAACAGCCATATTGTGCCAGATCAAACTATTTCAACAGTTGTCACAAGCAGGTAAGCATTATAAAAATAGCAAGAACATGGTGATAGAAAAAATGTGTGGTGATACTTGTCTGGAGTACAGTGCAGCCTCCACCAATTTGTCAGGAGGATTTTTTGCATAGTTATAATGCTGCTAAATTATATAATTTAGAAAATATACCTGAAGGCTGAGTATTTCCTTATACCCTCCATACTAGCATTGCTACATAAGAATGGGAGGCTGAATTTCCTTTTTGGGTGTTTTGTGGGGTTTTTTTTTCCTTTGGCAAAGATGGTAGGATGGCCTTTTGATTTCAAAGTAATTATTGATAAATGCTGCTTTATAACATCTTTTTCAGTAGTAAACCCAAAAATAAACCCCAAGCATTAGTGAAACTTCTCAATAATGAACACAGCAAATTGCATGTTGGCATGGATTCAGCTAAAGGTTGATGTACACTGCAGAGCAGGTGATGATGTTTCCATTTCACTGTACTTGGAGCACTTTAGAACCTCTTCCAATATTTTTTATTTCATTAACTCTGGTTATATTAAAGTCTTCTTTAAAGTACCCAAGTCAGTAACTCTTGATTTCATACAGCTGTTTGTGCAGCTGGTATTTTCATGTGTGTTTCTATCCAGTTGCATTATGTACTACTCTCCAGTTCACCTGCACTGGCTGAGTTCATACCTTAACTTTCGCCGTAGAAATATTCAGACACAGCTCTTAAATGTGGGATTTAATACTTTCTCCTTCTTCTTTTTTTCCTGTAGTTGTTTTCAGAATAACGTTGAGATCCACGTTGCACACATTCAGAGTGGCCTGAGTCAGATGGGAAACTTACATGCTTTTGCAGCTAATAACACCAACAGAGACTGAATTTTTTTCTTTCAAGTGTACAGCAAGTAGTTCTGGAGACTCCTCTTCCTTTATATAGGCTTCACCAAATACCCTAACTGCCAGAAGATAAGGGAAAAGAAAACCTCTCAAAAAGGACCCTTTAAAATATATTCTATCTGCTTCTTAAGGAAACCAGCATTACTGGCCAGCATTACATTAGATTTCTCCATTTGTTATTCACATACAGTAGTTTTGCTAACTGGTAATCTCTTAGTAATTGCATTTATTATAATAAACTTGAAAACATACTTTCATATAATATGAACTTAGTTTTTAAAAGTTCAGAGGAAATCTGCACACCTCTTGCTGTTGGCTCTCCTGGAACTGTTAGAAGTGATGAAGAGGAAATGGCTCAAATTAGTGGCCACACGGCAGGTCATTGTTATGTAAAGCTACGCCCCTGTGTAGGTCCTGAGAGTTGTGTTCCAGCCTTCGGGTAGCGAGGTGACAACGTGGAGCGAGTGTTCCTGATCCTGAGGAAGAAGCAGCGGGATACGGACAGCAAACAAGCTGTCAACCTGAGGATGTTGGGCAGGTCTATTGATCAGTCAGTGTCGTGTTGGAACTTTTAATTTATCATAACTTATAGAAGGACTCTAATGAAGGAATAAAAAAATGTAACCAGTAACTTTCCAGAAAGAGATTGGTTATGGTGTTTTCCCTTCACACGAGGCAAAAGAATTGCTTTACTTGGTATTTTATATAAATGACTGGTTAAACATACTGTTTTTCCAAATTTTTGTTTGTTTTGCACAACTTTTAAATTAGATGACTGGTTATCCAACAATACCCGACATATATAAATATGAAGATTTTTATAATTAAAGGTAACCAGTGAGGTAAACCGCAAAAATAAAAAGTGACAACCTGCCTATGAGTACCTTTTGGAATGTTAATCTTGTAAAAAGTGTGTATTGGTTTGTTTAAATAGTCTTGTAAAGCTTCTGTGTAATGAATTGTTTCCAGATATGAATTTTCAGAGATAGCTGTAGAGATGTTTTTGATTCTTTTAGATGCCTCATTAAATGAGGTCTTTTATATGTTAATGTATAAAGAATATGTAAACAGGATTATTTTCAATCTTAAAATTTTGTATAGTTTAAAGATGCTTCTGTATTCTGTGTTGGTATTGTGCCACTGCAAAACTTTAGTGCAGAGTTTATATTTAGCTAAACTTGTTCTGTTAATTAAGAGAAATGCATAAAACTTTTATTCTCAATGAAATTTGTAACTCTGAATAAATTGACCTATGAGAGTTGATATATTTCACAAAAACACAAACTTCGTTGCAGATGGTCTCGGGTCTTTTTCCCTTTTAGAGAAGCTAATTAATTGCTGGAACTGAAAATAAAAGGACAAGGTGAGTAGCAATTCTAAAAGGTATTTAGAAACTTTACAAGGGATATTACAAAACAATGCTGAACACTAATTTTGCTGACTTACCCATGGAAATTTTCCACTCATAATGCAGTAGAACATTATAGTTACCCACTATTTTGTGGGGTTACCATCCATTTGGTAAAGATGACAGGAATGTCCCTTCCCCCCACCTTTTTCATTTAGAGAGGTGTCAGTGCCTAACTTGAGTCCTGTAGGGTCAGTCTGACAGTAACTAACATTAAGCTAACTCGGGGAAAAAGGAACTGTCTCCTCCCACCCCTGTCCTTGTCATCTGCTGCTCATAAAAACTGCTGGCAAGCTGGCTCAGGGAGCAGATCACCTTTCTTGTCAAGTTGCCCACCTCTGCAGCACCCTGAGCTTGCCCCTTGCCAGGGGCAATGGTGCTAGCACCAGGGAACAGCCACGACTGCCTTCTGCAGCAGCAGCTGCCTGGTGTATGGTGCCAACCTTGGTCATCCCTTACGGCTCTCAGGACTCCACCTGCGTACTTAAAAGTCAGTCATGTGCATGAATGCTTTTGTGGAGTAAGACTTCCTGATAAGAAACAGTGAAAATAAGGTGAAGAGTCTAGAGCTCAAAGCTTACCATGAGCAGCTGAGGGAAATGGCATTGTTTAGCCTGGAGAAAAGGAGGCTGGGGGGAGACCTTATCACTTGCTACAGATGCCTTGAAGGTTGTGGCAACATGGGGTCATTCTGTTCAACCAAGTAAGGAGCAATAGGACAACAGGAGACAGCCTTGAATTGCACCAAGGGAGGTTTAGATTAGACATTAGGAAATGACGGTGGTCGAGCCATGGAACAGACTGTCCAGGGAAGTGGTGGAGTCACTATCCCTAGAGGTGTTTAAAAGGCATGTAGAGGTGGATCTTAGGACAGGGGTTAGTGGTAACCTGGAAATGCTGGGTTAGCAGTTGGACTTGATGATCTTAAAGGTCTCTTCCAACCAGAACAATTCTTTGAAATCCTGAGAGGCTAACATTGCCCTGTAGATAGCAAGTCATCCAAACTGAGGAAGAGAGAAGTTGTAGACGCTGGTAGATACCACTACCAAGAACAGGGTTCAACATAGAGCATTTGGGAACTTGCTTTTTGTGACAATTTCTTTCTGGATACAGAATATAGCAACCACTACATTCAAATCTTAACACTGATTCCATACGTATGATGTTTTTAACACGTGGCTTCTTAAAGGTGCTCTTTCTGACACATTTTGTGGTGAAGTGTTTGTTGGTTTTGGTTTTTAACCATTGCAGGGTAATGTAATATAATAGGAAGATACATAATTTGTGATAAAAGTATCGATGTACTTCCATGTGTGTCCTGGTTTGAGCTAGAACAGAACTAATCCTGTTCAGTGATGTTACTTTTCAGCTCAGTGTCTAATTAACTGCACTTTCTGAAGTTAATGGCAGATTTTCATGGACAGTGTCTGCTTCTGGCAGTGATAATGCTCCATGGTTAGAGTTACTACCGAGGACTGGTGCGCAGACCAAGGTCACTTGTGTACCACGTTGGGGGTGCGGTAAGTAAGAGGTTGCCTCTGTGGGAAGGAGAGAATGGGACAGGTGACCCTAAACTGACCAACAAGGTATTCCATCCTATTTACATCGTATTCGGTACAAAGCTGAGGGATCATGATGGTCAAGCTCTTCAATGGCCAGCATTCAAGGAGGACTCTGACTATTCTGCCTTCAATCCCAGTCGGTGCTTTCCTGAATCCAGTTCCCATCTGCCACAGAGTCTAGTCTGGGATGGACCCTCTGCCTGTTCCACAGCATCAGCGGTGATGTAATTGCCGTTGGAGGGCTGGGTTCAATATTGGGTTTGTATATATTTAATTTTATCATTATTGTTTTCATTAAAGCTAATTTAGTTTTCTAACCCATAAGTCTCTCTCCCTTATTCCCTTTCTCTTCCCCTTTGGGAAGGCAGAGGGGTTAACAGAGAGCATCTGTCATTTGTCTAGTGGCTGGCCCAGCCCTAACCCTTGACAACAAGTCATTTGGCCAACATACACTGGCCATCTGAATGTACACGCTGCCTTACTTCAGGAGGCTGCATTTCCCCTCAATTACTGATACACTGGGTCAGGGTTAGTGTTGTTGACTTTTGATGAAATACTGTAAAAAATGTGACTGTTTCTGCTGAATGTGGCCTAAGATTAGTATATCTCTCAAGAACTCAACTACAGCAACTTGAGTCTGCAGGAGTAAAAGAAGTTAGTTTGGTTTGTCAGTGTCAGTAAGTTTGGATTCACCCTGTGCCCTCAAGAAATGATTATCTCCTTTTCTAGATCTTCCTGTAAGTACTTCTTGGGAGTCTTCCCAACCCCTAATGCAACAGCTCCTTAGGTACCCAAGTCCACTGGGGCCAGACAGTGTCTCATGTTGGTTGGTTGATTGATTTTTGCTTCATGTTATTTTCAAGGACAGCTCTGGTTTTTGGAGGGAGAATATTAAATCAGCAATCCTGCTCTGCCACTTAGCCTTGCAAGCTCACAGTTCAGCTGTCCCAGATCCTGAAAGCGCAGGTATGTTATGGGGTGACACAGATTTTATGCATTGGTAACCTTATTCTGTGGAGCAAGATTCCCAATACAGGCTATTTTTGGTCACACTTTCTGTGCTTCCAAACCACCAGAGCATCATGGCATGCAGGTGCTCTTCCATAATTGGAGTCTTACAACGCAGTCTGCAAGGCTCTGAAACACCACTTTGGAGGCAGGATGAACTGGCCTTATTCTCAAAACTACATATATAGTAATATATTCTTGCTTAAGTTAATTGCATTACAGGAGAGGCTTCTGTTACTGCCAATTTTGGTGTTACCAGGGCAGAGCCATTCAGCCCACTACTGATCACACAAATGGGTCCTGTGTAGTCCCTAATATTCAAATTCAAAAGCTAAAGCACCTTTATGGTGCTCACAAAATACTCATTTTCTGTATCTGAACATTAACCTTGGATTAAGCAGCAGATTTCAGGCTTTTGTCTGAGTCAGACAATGATTTGAGGGTTTGGGGTTTGTATTCCTTAGGCCATAAATTCACATTTTTGTTCAGGGATGGGGTGGGTTCTCAGAGCAGATCTAAAGCAAATACTGACAGGCATGGTTTAAGGCATTTTTTGTTACCTGTCCTTCAGGTCCCTTTGGTCTCTTAAACCTGAGCCACAGCCATAGCTCTCCAGGACATGGGAAGAGAATCTGCAGCTGGGGTATCCACCATCTCCATTCTCCACGTCAGCCAAGGTAAGAAAGCCTGTCCCTGACCCAGGTACACACACAACTAGAGCAAAAATGTAAACCTTTATTTTTATTTTTTTTTCCTCCGTCAAAAAATCCCAACAGCTCCCCCCCCTTCTACTTTTCCAAGACCAACCCCCACCCAAAATCATAGAGGATGTGGTTAAATTTTCTGGCTGTAGGTTAAATAGAAATACAAAAACGGGCTCAGGGAAACTTTTAAATAGACCGTAAAAAGATGCCCTCGGATGATGGAGCCGACCCGTATATTTCTTAAATAAATAGGTAAAATCAGTTATTACCAGATAAAGTGCAACAGTGGCAGAGAAGGGCTGAGGTAGGGCGGTGCGGGCCTGCTCCCCCGCCCGAGCAGCGTGGCTTTGGCGGGGGAGGACATCGCACCAAGGCCGAGGGATGCGGTGCGAATCCCCCCCAACCCGGGACTGGGTCTCTCCCGGGGCTGCGCTCAGAGGGCTCGGAAGACGCCGAGGGTGTTCTCCTCCCACTCCGAGCCCGACTCCGAGTAGCCGCTGGTGTCCTCGGCGTCCGACACGGGCGAATACTGCCCGCAGAAGGGGCGGCCCGGCGGGTACGGCGGGGCTGGAGGCGGCCCCGAGAAGGCGGCGGCCTCGGCGCCGCTGGGCTGGCCGGGTGAGAAGCCGTCGAAACCGGGGCCGGGAGGGAAGGCGGCGGGCGGCGTCCACTCGTAGGGAGCTGAGCCCTCCTCCTTGATCTGGACCACGCCGGAGAGGGCGTAGCGGGGCCGCTCCGGGGGGCGCAAGGCGGCGAAGCGGGGCGGCCGCGGGTAGCCCGGCGGCGGTGGTGGTGGTGGTGGCAGCGGCGGCTCGGTAGGGCCGGGCCGGGGCGGTCCCCGTTGGCGGCGGGACTTGGCGCGCCGGTTCTGGAACCAGACCTGGAGGAGAGAGGGCTGTGGTGAGGGAGAGAGGGCGGGCTGGCGGGCGGGCAGGGGCGACCCCAGGACGGCGCGGCGCCGCCGGCGCCCCTCACCTGGATGCGGGACTCGGGAATCTGCGTGGCGTCGGCCAGCTTCTCCCGCAGGTAGATGTCGGGGTACATGGTGTCCTGGAAAACCAGCTCCAGCGTCTCTAGCTGCGCCGCTGTGAAGCTAGTCCGCTTCCGACGCTGCGAGGCCGCTGGCGACCCCTCCGACGGCACCGCCGCCCCCCCGGCCCGGCCCGCCGGGGGAAGCGCCCTGAGGGCGGGCAAAGCCGGCCCGGGTCCGCCGCCCCCTCCTGCCCACCTGCCAGCGGGGAAGGCGGGCGGCTCCACCGGGGGCTCCCCGAAGTGCAGCGCGGCCATGGTAGTGGGCGAGGAGCGGGCCTTGGCCGTCCCGCCGCTCTTTATAGCCGGGGA
>WUAM01000309.1:1037608-1062044 GCA_024336885.1 Actenoides hombroni
AAGGTGGGCGCGGCGGCCCGGGCACCCCGCCGAGCCGCCCGGCCCCGTACCCTGGGTCTGCCGGTGGGGTGCCTGCTTGGGGCATCCCCTGCCTTGTTCAGCGCGGAAGCCTCAGCGCCGCCGGGGCACCGCAGCCCCCAGGCGTGCCCTAGGGGTGCGGGATGGCCGGCGGCCCTGCGCGAAACACGGGCAGCGAAAGGGAGAGCGGAGTGGGGTTTGCATCTGCCTTCTGGGGGCAAAACAACTCGGTGTTGGGGGGTTGGCACCCCGGATAGGGTCCAGTCCTATAGCTGGGTTATTTCTGCTGCGTATCAGCGCTGATGTAGTTAATAGAGTTTGGTCCTTCTGCCTGCTGGCAGGGGGGTGGGTGTTTTCCAGCAGCTGGCCGCTTCTGCCGGCGAGGGATCTTGCACAGTGTGAGACTCAAAGTAAACAGAAGTTATCTCTTCCCCTGGCCGCTCTGTTGGCAGTGCTTTGCTGCCAGCTGTGCTGTGCGGCGGGAGCGCGGCCTCCTGCTGAGCCTGCTGCTGCAAAAACATCTCTTTTTAAGGTGCAAGTCAAATGCTCCTGGAGAGCCCCAGCAGCAGCTCAGACGGGTCGGGGACAGACGCTGGTGTCATTACCTCTTCTACCGAGTTGCTACTGCCCGCATACTCCCGCTCCCACAGCCCAGGCACTTCTGTCATAACTGCTTCCCAGCTGGAGAGAGTCTCACACCAAAACGTTGACCGCATGCTCCAACAAGCTACGCCTGGCCATCGTCACTAAGGCGCTTTAAAACGGGTTCACCCTCGATTTGCTTGGCAGGACCGTCTCCTCTGAAAAGTGACGTTGTGTGAATGAATGGTGTTTTGATCGCTGAAAGCCATTTTTGGAAGTTTTATTCCTAGAACCTTTGTACCTTTGTGTTTTCACGTATGCGGCGATCCGAGTGCTTTTGTTAATGAAGTTTCTAGGTTGTTTGTTCCTGAAATTATGGCCTGTAGTCTGCAGACAGCAGGCAGAAGCGTAAGGCTTATACAGTGTTCTTAATTAGTAGTGTAATGAGCGTGCACGGGGGTGAGAAAGGGCACAGGTGAGTGGTGGCCCAGAAAGCATGGACAGCATTATCTTAGGTTCTTAACGAAAGACAGGGAGGGTTGAATTATTCTGCAGATTCAGTGCAGACTTAAAAGATGCCACAGGTGGCACTGAAAGGAAATTACTCCATATTCTTTTTACATAATTAATCTTTTACTCTGTTTTACATTAAATAACATTTGCTGAAAAGCATAAGCAGAGGTTTCTGTCCTGTGTAATGCACAATAGAGATGTGACAACCTTTAGGTTTCTGAAGGATTTAATCCTGCTTTGAATTATGCCCGTATAGGGACATTGACTTTAGATTCTGGGATTTGTCTAAAGTGGATTAAGTATGCCAGACAGAGCAGCTTTTTCAGGGAAATGTGTTTTTTCACACATGTACATGTGTTTTTCTTTCAGCAGCAGCCCAGGCTCAAGTAGCTGCTGGCACTGTAGGAGCCCCACTGTTCACCCCCATCCTGCTGCCTTCCCTTTAGCTGAGTGGCTTGCTAAACTGTATGTGGGTCCACACAGTGTGATTGGGGAACTAATCCAAGTTAAATTAACTGTACAGTAACAGCAAGGTTTTTTTGGTTTTTTAATCCAGATCCGGGATTCCTCACCCATGGGTCACCAGAAGCCCCCTGGGACAGCCATACAAGTGAGTGGGTAGAGCAGGAGGGAAATGAGGGGATCCCATCTGGGGGTGCTTCTAGGACTGCTACCACCTGAATCTGATGCTGAGCCAGAAGAGGACAAAACTGGGACAGACTGCCCAGGACCTTCCTGGTTCTCAGTGTCAGACTTCCCATTAAGACAACTACTTTATCAATGTATATTGAATACATACTCAGGAAAGAGTGAGTACTGGGAGCTAATAGACCTATTTCCAACTCATAAATCTGGAGATGGGCTGACTCTTTGATCTCTGACTGCTGTGACATCCTTAAGCCCAAGAGCTTTCTCAGTTCCTTTGTGCTTTACGGTACCAGAAGTGTTCCAGTAGCTATCTTGTAACAGCACCTAACATGCTTCCCCTGATGAGGGAATTAATTGAGATGTTTCCCAGGCCTGAAAGCTTTTGTTACGAGACACAGATAAAACATTTGTAGACCATAAAAAAAAAAAGGAAGAGAGAAAACTTTACAGTGGAAGAAAGACAACTTCTACATACTAATCTTTGCAGCAGTAGATCTTGTATGTGAGTGCGGTTTGACCGCTGGCTCTGCGGCATGGAATGAGCAGCCAGTGTTTTGCAGCTCTGTAAAGCAGCCCAGGTACACCTGGGCTGCTGTGACTGAATCCCATGGACAAAATGATTGGTGCCCCAAATGCAACCCAGAATTAGAGACATGGGCTCCAGGGTCTGGGGGTCTCTCCCAGTCACTACATTACCACCTGCAGCCAATTGTGTTTGCTGTCAGCCGTTCCCGCAGTTCACCCATGGGTGTCTGAAGCAGCTATAGGCAGAGTGGGTTGCGCTGCCTGGCTGCACACCTTTGGTGCTGACCTTGGTTTGCTTTCACTCTCTCTGCCTCAGTTTCCTTTTCTGGGCTGGCTGGCTAATGCCAGCCTGTTGATGTATCTTGGTGATGAGTCCTCTCTTCTGTGTACCAGCGGTAGGTGCTGGACACAAAAGCAGAGCGGTTCTGGGGCAAGATCAGAGCCCAGAAATTGTATTTTCCTGTTGCTGAAAGCATTATGCACCAGTTTGCCCTGTGGGATTCTGGTGGACACCCTTCTGTATTGGCTTGGTTTGAAAGGGATCTAAGATTGAAGAAAGGCCATGGGGACGGCGCTCTTAATTGTAAAAGAGCATGCTGTTAGGTGGAGATCAGAGTAGGAGACTCTTCTGCCAGGCAAGCAGGACAGCATGAAAGAAAGCTCTTTGCTTTCTTCTGCTGGTTGTCTTCCCTCCCAACGTTGGCACAGCTCTGCAGCTCCCACCAGTGTGTTAGAAGCAGTGTGCCTCTTGCAGCAAGAAAAAAAGCACTGTGTTTGGGTTCGGTGGAGTTTCCTTTTCCTCAACAAGAAGTTTTACATCCTGCTGTGCCCCTTGTGGTCTGACAAGGAGGTTTTCAGTGCCTTATAGGTTCCAGCATCTGCATGGAGTTATGCCTTGGTACAGGCTGGAAGCATTTAGGAGGACACTGAGACTCTTGTCCCTTCCTATTCTGCATACCTGCTTTTATTTGTGTCCTGTGTAGGCACAAAGAGGGATTTTACTTTCTGCCCTGAGGCACAGAAGCTATGACACAAGCTCAGAAGTGGCTTGCTTTTTGAAGTTAGGATGGCTAAAACTGAGATAGGCGTCTCTAAGGGGAGAGCAGACTACCTTGTGTAGATAAGAGATTACAGTCTGCTTCAGAGGCTGACTACGTTTATCCCCACTATATTAGTCAAGAGAGAAACTCCTTATGCTTTTATCCATGCTGGGTGTACCCCTGCACTGAGGTACCTGCGCCAAGGGGACTCTCACAATACAAAGTGTGCCTGTGCAGCAATGAAAACACAGTTTTAAGCTCCGGGTGGAGAACACAAGCCCTGTGAGGGGTTTGCTGGCCAGCTGGTTTTTCAGCCTTTTGCAAGCTGGGGAGGTTCTCTCAGGCTGTTGAGGGCCACAAAGTCATCTTTTAAAGAGGCAGATTAAGATCCTGCCTTACATGACTTGAGGAGCTGGGGCTTGGGAAGCCTCCTAGAATGCATGGTGTGACGCTCAGTCGTTTCTTTGCTGCCAAAACAAACACACCCCTTTAGACAGCTACCACACATGAGCAGTTCTGCTGCTCAGTCCTGGCAGTGGTGAGATATGATGGGTTTTGCCTTGCAGTGGTTTATAATCACTGGTACAGCCTTTGCTGTGTTCAAACTCCTTTGGCTTGTTACAGCACTTTGTTCCTTCTAGGACTCTGTGTGGAGACAGCTCTTGCACCGTATTTTTTCATTCCAGAAAAGATTATTTTTTTCTTTCTGGTGGCTGTCTTCGACATGATTTCTCTGGTGTTTAAACCCTAGATTGAAGCTTTTAGTAGTGCAAATTTAGTGGCCTCTTGACTCCCTGACTAAACTTGCAAAGACTTGGTATCTGGGAGTTCTCTATTTCTGTATCAGTTTTAATGGAAACTGGCCAACAGGTTCAAAAGCTCATACTAGGAAGCTGGCCAAAAAAAGGAGCAGTGGTCACGCAAACCTGATTTCATTAGCTTAGAGAAAGTTTCAGAGAAAACAGAACCACATTTTTGCTATTAAGACTTAGCTTAAGTTTAAGGTATATTGAAGAAGGAGTGCCTCTGTAACTATCTCACAAATGAAACTAATTGTAGACTGGACATGTTTGTATGGTTGCGTACATAACTACATTTGCTGCAGAGCTTCTCCTGGTATGAAAATGCTGTATACTTTCCAGCTTCTCTAGCAGGGCCCTGGTAGCAAAAATCATTAATGCGTGGTAGGCTTAGGTTTTGAAGTTTTTTTCGTTCTGCCTAAGAGGAAATCTTTAGATGAATGCTTAATTTCCCTCTGATTGCTTCTAGTCACTGTGACAAAGCTCTTTATAGCCTCCAAATGCTTTTAGAGGTTTATCAGGTCTTCCCAATATACACACACTGAGATCTATATATTGAGGCACATCCGGGCTTTAAGGTAGAGTTCTGAGTTCTCACGGTGATGTCATCTTTTTAATTTAAAGTTGTCATTCCATACTGTTTGGTTCTAGCCCTCATGGCTGTAACACGGAAGAACTTGAGAAGGTAGGCTGCGTATAGTTCTCACTTTGGCATAGTTTGCCGATATCTTAAAGTGTATTCTTGAGAGACCTGAGCTGCCTGTCCCTCTTGGATGTTCAGTTGTGTCCCCGAGAGCTCCTCCTCACCAGAGCACTGGCAGGGTGCTGAAGAGGTCCTCGCTGCCTCACCCTGTACATCATCCTCTGCTCCTAGGGGAGTCTCAAAACACATCCCAGCATCCCTGAAGACAGAGACCAGCACTCTACGGAGAAGAGAGGGGTTTGCCTCCCTGGTCAGCCCAGGAAGCATATTTGATGCAAAGGACTCCATCTGTCTCTTGGAAGGCCAGACGAGGTGTGGTCCCAGGCTGACAGTGTGACCTGTGGCAGTGCAGCGCAGTATCCTGAACAGTGTGACCTGTGAGCAAGGAGCTGGGCTGAACCCCTTGCAGGGCTTTTGTGCCGACAGGTAAGAAATAGGTGATGGAGCCCATCGGACTGGAGAACCAGAACGATGTCAGAGCCTTGTGAAATCAATCCCCAACACAGGATGCTGCTTATGCAGCCCTGCCCAGCTGCGGTGGTACCAGTTATTTCAAATCACACAGTAAAGGACCAGCCTTGCCCGACAGCTCTATGCACAGATCTTCTACGGAGTTAAAATAAGCACAGTGTGACAAGCGGTTGTGTTCTCTCCAAAAGATTACTGTCTTGCTTGACTAGGGTCTGATTACATCTATACATGCATGATCTATTTTCCTTTGAGAATTAAACTGCTGTCTTTCTTTGGTTTTGGCAACAAGGAACTAATAGTATCTTGTGACTTTAGCCCGGTGCTTAGGAGGGGGATGTGACTTGGTGGGGTAAGCCATTTCCTGAGAGGTGTGAGACGTGACTTCAAGACCTGGTGGTGCCATTCGTGTATTCTGTTCCGAGGAGTTGATAAGAGCTTCAGACACACAGAAAGCCTTGAAGAAAGTGGCTGTGGGGGAGGCATAAGAACCTAGCAAATGCATATGAAAAGATCAAGGGGCTGCATGTGCTAAATCCCAAGAGGACAGATTTGGGGCAAGATGCTCAGGTTCAGAGGGGACCCAGACATAGTAAAGGGGCAAGAGCAGAGTATGTCTGATGGCTGGCAGCTGGCTCCCTACCTTCTGAGGGAGAGGAAGATCAAGGATTTGAGAGTGGGAGGGAGATAAAAGCAAATGGTGGGGGTGGGAAGAGAGAAAGCAAAGGGCAATAGGGAGGAGGCTACCTGGAGTCAGGAGAGGCTGGTTGAAGGGGCAGGGGATATTTAGGGTTGAATTTGGACACTGTTGAACCTCAACCCACCTTTGAGTTTTGGGATACCCCAAGAATGGCAGGATACGTGTACCTGACTCTCACTGTTGCTTCTGCAGTGAGTGGGCAGTCCCACAGAGATTGCTGTGGCAGCAAGCCATAGGCTTAAACAATTCCTCATCGTGATTTATCTCTACACCCTCTCTGATTTTATAGCATGTGGTACTGTGAGAGAACCTAAGGTCTCTATTTAATAGAGCTCATTGTGTTGCTTTGCTTACTCGTATGCCCTGAATGAGGCCATACCTCATTCTTAGAGATATTTTCCTTAATGAAGAATTTTATAACAACAGTAGATGCAGCTGGTTGTATATATGAAATTACTGGGTTATCTGAACTCCTAGCAATGTTTAATTAATTCACTGTACAAGCAAAGAAAAAAAACCTGTGTATCTGCAGGTGAGAAAAAGCAAACAAAAACCCCCACACAAAACAAAACAAAACCACAAACGCAAAAAAACCAAAACAAACAAACAAACCCACACACACACAAAAAAAACCCCCAAGCCAAAAAAACCCCAACACAGGATCCTGTTTACCTCCTTTTCGTACAGCACCTACTTAGGAGAGGCAGCCTTCCAGGATGGAGCCAGACTATGCACATGCAGCAGGGCTGGCGGGAGAAGGCAGGGTGATCTATAGCAGAGAGGCCACATCCTCTTTTAATAGTGCCAAATAACGTAACAAAAAACTCTGAACAGTCCCCTCTTTTTCAGGTTCCTTCGCCTTAGCAAGCAGTGTTAAGTCATTGTTTTCTACCTTTTCTTGGCAGAAACCCTAATCATCATCCCCTGCACATGGTGAGGTCTTCCTTCTACCCTGACTTAGCAAATGACAGTCACAAGGTTCTCTGTTTTGGTCTTGTGTCTTGAGTGCGTGAGCTGCTGAAATTAATAGATTTCTAACATTCACTTTTTTTTTCCTTTTTTTTTTCCCTTTTTTTTTTTTTTTTGGTTACAGCTTATGTCTCATGGTTATTGAGAAAATGTGAAGCAAACAGCAAATTTTGCTCCAGTGGTTCAAAACTAGAAGGCAATACATAGAACCAGAACTCTCCTGGTAAAGTCAGATGCCTGTTGCAATACAAACATGGATCCCCTATCTTTCTCTGCCTCTGGCTGCTCTGGTGCTACTACACCCCTCAAGTCTTCCCTCTCTTGAGTGGTATTGACTGGAGATTGCTTCAGCTGGCTTTCCTGCGCTTCCCTGCTGCTGCTCTGGCACATGCCAAGGCCAGTGCTCTGGCTTCAGGTTTATCATTCATTCTAAATATTTCCCATCTTCTTTTCTGGTTAGTTTTGGAGACAAGGGACTGTTGGTCTCTTATGTATCGTGGCATTTACAATAAAACCATTTTGGTTTACTCTAGCATTTTGTTCTGGAGTGTTTCATGTCAAAGATGCCCAGGCCTGTGTAGAGTTTGGCAGATTTTCAGCTTTAACATGTAGGTAGAAGGTGGGAAGTTCCACCTAGTTGGGGATTTGCAGTTGATCATTAAATCAGCAGTTTCAGACAATCATAGCTGGGGAGTGCAGCAGTTACTATGCCATTTGATGAAGTAATTCTCCATGCATGAATTGAGTCATATTTCTTTGCTATTTAAAATCACACCAAAGAAAAGAAAAGAAAGAAAATACCACACAGTGAACCCAGTAGGCATTATTCCTGTGGGTTATCCTGATTTCTGTAAGCCCACGGTGCGATTTTCTGGTGTCTGACTCACACAAAAGCTTCACGCATTTGCATAGAAAAGTATCTGCGTCTTCCTCCCCACTATCCTGTCCTCCTGCTTCAACTAACCCAGCTAAGCCATCCGATACAATCCTGCACGTTGCCTCGCTCCTCTCTGCAGACACACTCGCTAGGGCATGTCCCTGACCTCCCCCTTGGGCTGGTGCACCTCTGGGCTGCCCTGCTCAGGCAGCTCTTGCCCTGGACTTTCAAAATGCCTCTTGTTCTCCATTTTATATGACAGCTGTTTTTCTTCCCCTATTATTCAAGCTCAGCTCCTGGGCTTTTCTTTCTGGCAGCATTATTTTTCTATTTGACTTTGGCCCCATTTGTCAAGGGCACACCCTTGTCACCTCCTTAGTCTAATCCTCTCCTTTGTTGTCTAAAGGTCTTCCCCTCTTTCCTTTTATTGGTACTTTTATCTCTTTCTCCATTATCTTTTAGTCCCCTTGATTCTTTCTGCCCTCTTTTGCATTTGACCAGGCTTGTCTTACACGTATTACTTGGGGGATTTAGGATTCTTCTCCTCGACAGCTTTTCTTCTGTGCCCCCTGGAAGTTTCTCTGTGCTGCTGAACACACGCCAAAGAGAAAATACATTTATTACTCTGAACGAGACAACTGCAATCCCAGATCGAGAGTGACTCCAGGTGGCAGTGATCGCAGCAGCTCTCTACTGCCATTTTAGCCATCCCCCATACCTTTATGAGACCACATTTTTCCTCTTTCGCTGTCATATCTTCATGTCTGGGAGGCTGTCTTAAGGTCTTTTGAGGTAAGAGAAGGTATAAAGGAGTGATGAGAGTTTGCTGCAAGGCTGAGCGATTAAAAAAGCACGCAGCAGCATCATACTGTAGGTTTCTATTTGTAGTTCCACTGCTGCTATCCTCTTGTAACCACCCTCGGCTCGTTCTCAATGCCTGAAGCATGACTGCAGACAAAGTCTTTATGAGGGTGGTTGGAAATTGCAAAACTGGGCACAGTATTGTGACTTATCACAGCATCACCTGGGTGTTTTGCATCAGTGTGTGTCTTGGTCAGTACCAGCAGCATTCATGGTCTTCTAGCATTTCAGAAAGGCCATATTTCTCTCGGATCTGGCCAAGATAGAAAATGTTGGGGCCTTCAAAGGGCAGAAGTGAGAAGATAAAGCATTTCTTCTGATTAATCTCTCTTTGGTTGAACTGTCCTTCCTCCGTTTTTTTTATTTCTTACCAGATAAGGCAGCAGGAGTCCTGGTATGTACAGAGCAGTCCAGGAGAAACAGGGAACCTGCTGACACTGAAAATCCTGACAGACCCAAGGCTGATCCTCCCTGCCCACAGAGCTTGATTTTGCCTCTCTTCAGACAAATGGTGATCTTTCCACTGGATGCGTGGGGCAGCCTCTTGCTGAGAAAGCACAAGCAAATCCCTTTATGTTCCACTCTTTCTTATATTAATGAAGTGTCCAGAATGTCTGTGAGCACTGACCTCCATCTCAAACAGATCTTTGCATTTCAGCTTTCCACAGCAGCAGGTTACCATTAACAGTGATATCCAAGTCTGGGCTGTCCAAACATTTACATCAAATGCCACTGTGACTTGCCTGTGCCTCCAGTCCTGAAGGGAAGATGCATGGCATACTGGCAAAGACACACAGGGTTGTTCCTAGAAGAATCCTGTTCCAGAGCAGGATCAGTGCCTGCTTCCTGCTCTCCAGGCCTTTATCTAATCTTGCAGCAATGCAGCTTCACCAGATGTCTTTGGCTAACCAAAGTTGAAAAGCTGCTTTCAGATGGGAATTTTACTTAGGACCATGTAAAATGCATATGCACAAAGAGCTGCAGAAGATTGCGTCACTGCAGGGCTGCCTGAATCTCTTTTCTCTGTCCACATTTCCCAAGGTCAGCTCTCAAACTCTTGCCAGTATTTTCAGCAGATGGAGAAACCATGGACCACATTGCACGGTAGGAAGGATTTACTTTTTCTTCGTAAGAAAAGGAGATCCTGTGAAATCCTCTCTATATCTGTGGGTCTGGGTTGCTGGTTTTCAGCATGTAGAAATCATGCATCATGGGAAAAAAAGGTCATGAAATGCTCTTTGGAGCACTTGCAGAATAACCATAGTCCAGGTAATTGCAATATTTTTTGCTGGGTGAAGTTTGGGCTGTTTGGCACTTGACCCTTGAGCATGATATGAATAGGAAGTGGAAAGCTAAGTGGAAAGGACCTTTGGTAGCAGTGCCTGTGGCAGGCACAGCAGAAATGAGCAAGGGATGTACCTGCTTTGGCTGACACTTCCCTGCTGAGGAAACACCTCCATCAGATCTATTTATTGGTGGACTACATTAGAAAAATACTCCTAGTGTGACTGTTGCTGTATAGAAAAGTGTTATTTTACACCTCCTTCCTGAAGAAAATAAGCAGTGCTTGTTAAACACAGAGATTTTGCTGTTAGAACTGTGTTTTTATTACGGCGCAGAAGAGTGGAGGGCAGCACTGGTAACATTGTGGGGATGTTGTTGGGCACCTCTCTCAGTTGCCCTGCATGAAGTACAGGGGCTACATGTGCCTTGGTCAGGAGATGGTGTGACACTCTCTGTTGGTCCCTCTGTGCAGTTCCAGGTGGGAGCACAGCATAAACAGGGCAGGCACAACCTTGGCTTGAGGCTGGAGACGACTTCTGTGGTTTCCAGTGTGTCACGTGTTTAAACAGAAATTCTCTTGGCATTTTGGAAGGGGGAAAGCAGTGCTGATCCTTCCTGGCTGCTGCTCTGGGTATGTGCCAATGCACTTGGCTATGAGGATGAAGCATTCTCCAGCATAGAGGAGGCTTGTGTCCATGCAGTTTTAAGGTTAAATTGTGCCCTGACACCCTTGAGACAGTAAACAGTGGCAGATTGTGAAAGGGGCTGTACCAGTAACCCTTACTCATGACATTTTTGGCACGCCATCTAACCAGTGCCCAGGGAGGGCTCTCAGACTGAGGTGATGCACTGTCTCCTCATGTTTTGCAGCCTTTCCTGGTGAAGGTAGGCTAGACATCCCTGGCTTGGCTTTTAAATGGGCTTCTTGCCAAGTCAGTGGGTCTCTGAAAGACAAAACGGGGCAGGTCAGGGAAAGAGTAACACATTGACGTTTTCCCATGAGGTGTTTTAGGATCTCAGAAGAAACTATAGCTGAAAACCAAATGATCTTCACTCACAGACTCAGAGGGGAGGTGCAGTGCATGTAAAGCTGTGAAAGTCACCTCAGGAAGCCCAGGCCATTCACGTGGAGTATGTCCAGCAGTATAGTAGTATAGATATTCAGACACATGCAAGCACAGGGTGCATTTAGAAAGTTTGGAGGCTAGATAGGCCTCATACAATCAGCACTGGTGAAACCTCTGCACTAAACCTTTATTCGACAGCATTTCAGCCTCCCCTATTTTAATGTATCCTAGTTTGTGTGTCCTGTATCACATGGGCAGTCCCCTGAGCAACAGCCTTGAAATTGAAGCAAAAGTGTCTTCTGAATATCCCACATGGAAGAAAACCATGTACAGCAGTCACAACAACTGCTTGAATTTTTCTGTCAGCACATCTGTTGTGAGCCACCAGATGTGATGATGGAAGGAGGAAGGGGAGCCTGGCAGGAACCTGGGCAACAATTTGAATACTTTGGGAAAAAATACTTGATTGGTATGTGTGATTTCAGCTCCATGGGCTGGCATCATTTGCTAGCTGGACAGAAATGCCATGTGGGCAGAAGGAAGAAGCACATCACGTATCCCATGTCTCTCTAGCAAGCAGGGGAGGTATGTAGCTTTTTACGTGCTATAGTAGCCCAGGTGAGTTCACAGAGCACTGCAGTGTTGGAGGGCTGTCCTAGCCCAGACTCTTTCCTTAGTCTGTAATCCCCTTGTGTTACCTACAGAGATTGCAGAGTACAGGCAGGAATTGCTCTGAATCAGTGTGGTGAGTCCCCGTCTTCAATTTTATGGACTGGTTTCTCAAACTGTTCTTCCTTGTGCTGCTGCAGAAGGTCCTCAGGGCAGTGGTGTGCCATACTGCAGGGATTTAAAGCAATGCAGGGGTTTCATTCAGGAAGTCTGTGCTGCAGCAGATGTCATCCTTGGGCACCATTATTCTCAGTATCCTCAAGTTCTGGATAAGCTTCCCTCACCCCAAACTCAGCTTGGTTGTTTTCTTAATAGTATGCTGCAAGACACATTCCTGAAAGCTCTGGAAGCTGCTTGTCTGGTCCATAAAAGGGCTTGGGTGGTGATGTTCCTCACCGATGTTTTTTACTGTGCAGCTGCATTTACCCAGGTTCCAGCAGCATCATGGTGTCACCAGTGGTAACACTGCCAGAAAAACTTAGTCTCTTTTGGTCTGGACAGTCATCTGTGAGACACTAAGGGACCTCCTCACTAGGTCACTACATCTGTTGGTCACTGCTGAGTTGGGCCAGATTTGAATGCTGGGCCCTGAGATGAGAAGTTTCACTCTGTGATTCTTCTCCAGAGGCAGCCATTCTTCCTGAAGAAGTCTTTCAAGAGCACTTCTAATGGCCTCAGGTAAAAGAAGAAAACACAATGCCAGGCTTTTCCTTCCATGTGACCCTCTCTCCTCCCAGCAATGCATGGCTTTAAGGTTGCATAGGCTGGGTGGAATATATTTTAGAGCAAGACTTTATTTAGCTGTGATGTCAACTGCAGCCAACTATAAAAAGCTCAGTAATGCTCTTTGAAAGTGTAACAGCTGGTGCTCTACACAGTCTCTGATGTATTACCAGTCCGTCCTATTTCATGTGCACACAACCAAAATAAAATATTATAGCAATCATCTTATTATATAGTTCAAGGAATTTGGGACACAATCTCCCCAGAAACCAGGAGGGATTTGAAGTTGGACAAACCGGGTAATTCTACACAGTTTGTTAACAGAAAGGTAATTTTATCCGGCGTTGCGGTGTAGCGTGACTTCTACCTCGCGCGTGACTGTGTGCTATCAGCGAGCCCTGCATAGCCACAACAGAACAGCAAACCTTTCCTCCGGGCAGTTTTGCTGGACCTTGTTCCTGTACAGTTACAAACCGAGCTCTTGCATGGGCTGAGTCCAGCAAGGTATTAGCCAACGTATGAAATCTGGTTTTGTCCTTACCTGGATGTGGCCTCATGTGTTTGAAAACACACTAACCAGGCCAATGGTTCCCTCAAAAGCAGGACTGTTTTAAGAAAATGTCATTTATTAATCTGGAGTGACCAGAGAGCAGTGAATGACTGTGGAATTGTGCTAGTGCTGTACATCATCGCTCTACTGGGGGTGGGGTCTCAGCTGGGTCTCTGTTAAGGACAGCCCTGAAACTGTGGATGCTGTAGTAAAGCCAGTTCTTTGCTAAAATCTGAACAATAAATGTTTAGGAGTAATCCTCACATACATTTTCCAGGGCTATCTCTCCGCTTTACTAAAATACGGGAAGGTTGAGTGACCTGCCTGTGGTTATGCAAAAGCCAGTGAGTGGCTCTGCTTCTCCCGTCCCCAGACACTACCAGCAGTCCATCCAGCTCAATTTTCTGCAACTAAATGAGACACCTCAAACAGTATGAGTCCATCTCAAACATTATGAGTCCAGGAGGAAACAACAGCTGCATAAAAAAGACAAGGAAATGTTTCTGAAAAAAATCACAGGACGGTTGATGACATGCTTTGACTTTGGCCGTTGGGAAGTGCCCAGTTTCTGTAGTGGTTGGATGAAGTCCTGCTGGACTGAACCCTGACTCATCAGGGTTTGTCGTGGGGACCAGCCCAGCTGAGGGACAGCACCCTCCTGCCTTCCAGAGCTGAGCAGATCAGCCCAAGCTCCCGGTCTCTTCTGCCCTCTCAACAAGACTAAGCAGTGCAAAGTGGCTGCCGTGTGGTAGGCAAGTTGATTTTGTTTTGTAGTGCAGATAGGGCCTTTGTAGTGTGGGTGAAGAACAGCCTGTTCCTGAGAGATGTGTAAACTTCTCTGACACGGGTTTGAAGCAGCAGTGAGCTCACCCGTCTGCAAGGAAATGGTTGGCTGCCAAACACAGCTGTTACCAAAGGTGACAGGACAGTTAGGCAATGTGAGGAGTGTTTTGGCATCAGACAAAGCTGCTGGGATGGAAACGCACACCGGGACGGGCTGGGCCGTGTCTCTGAGTGCTGGCTGCACCCATCTCCCAAGCAGGGATGTTTCATCTGCGAGGAAATGGGAGGCACCCAGAAATGAAAACAAGCAGCCTCCAGTCACACAGAGGGAGCCAGGGAGCAGCGTCGGTACCCAGGCACGGTGCTGTGGGTGCAGGCCCATCCTTCCCTGCCAGCTCTCTGGAAACCCCTTGAGGTCCCCGACTTTGCCAGGGTGCTGGGCTGCTCCCTGTACTGTGGGCAGGAGCGGTGTTAGCAGGATGAGGAGCGGACTGGGTGAGTTTCTTGCTTGTTCAAATACAAGTGCAAACAAACACCGTATGGTTGTTTAAATAAAGTGATGCTGAAGAAAGGTGACCTGTGTCAACAGACAGAGGTGAATTTACTACAGAGTGTGGCAACATGCTGTCAGGTGAGAGCTGGCACATATTTTGTGTCCAGCCATGTATGCATAATGGTATCACAGGGGGAGCCGCGTTGCTGTGGCATTCAAGGTTGCAGGTTTCTTTAGTGACACCTAAGAAACAGGATACTGGAAATCCTTGACTATTCAGTAACTTCCCAGCTGGAGCCTTTATTTGTCCTCTAATAGTCTGTAGATTACTTAAGACTTTGCTATATCCCTTGATAACTAAGAGCTCAGTTCTTTAGATACTGAGCAGCCTCCGTTCTAAATAGGGATGGCGGAGACTTTTTGCAAAGCTTTTGTCTGCCTTTGTCTGAGGCTTTGCAACAACTTACTGGTTTCTGCACTTCTAGAACTGAGATGGGTAAATCATTGACCATGAGCCCGTTTGTTGAAAGAAGAAAAGAAAATAGAAATACAGTGCTACATGGGTGACAAGATGAAGTTGTCTCGTACAATAGCCATAGAAATCTCAGGCTTCTGATGTTCTGACTCCCTGGCTGTGTTTTCCCACAATGACTGAGTAATTTATTTAATCCTTTCACTACCTCTTTGTAGCATCTTGGAGCTTTAGGGTGTCAGAAGGAATCATCAAACTAACTCCTGCAAGGCATTAGAAGGCAAGATCTTGCTATGTGTCACTGGGGGGAAAAAACCCCACACTTTTCTTTCAAAACAGATGTTTTCCCTCTAATATATTTTACAAGTTGAGGTAAAAACAAGCTCTTTCAAAAAAGAAAATGAAAACTTGAATCCTTTTGCAATGAACATGATGCTAAAGCTGACATCTTGTTTCTTTCACCTGTGGTTAGAGAAAGTTTCTTCTTCAGATCTTCAGGACTTTCCAGTCCTCATGAAGGATTTTCCTCCTGACTCCTAGGTGACTGTTAAAAAGATAAAAATTATTAGATATTTTGTAGTGCATTAAATTACTTGCCTCTAAATATTATTTTCATCAAACCAGTCAGTCCTATTGGATACTCCTACTTATTTTTGTGGGATTTGGGAATCCTAACTAGTACTGCTAAAGCCTGGGGACTGGATTATGCTGTTAAAGTGATCAATGGTGAGATAATTACATTTTGCACACAAAAACGTGGTCAGGGGGCCAGAACAAATACCCACTGACCCAAATGTAGCATTTTGCACCACAGCGATAAGGTTCAACCAGCAAAGATTGCTACTGCCCTCTTTTTGAATAGAGAGGATGATCAAGAACCAGCTGTCTGTCCTGGCTAACAGGTTACTGGGAGGTGCTGGGCACAGTACCAGTGATGTTTGAGACTCCATCTGGCAAGGAATTTCCTTCCCCAGGTTTTGATCTGGAAAGAATTGTCAGTTGCTGTTGTGAGTATCAGAGTCTGTTCTCTCTCTGGAAAATATTGTTATTTTGCTGTTATATAAATTTATATATAAATTACAATGATGGGCACTTTCTGGAGGCCTGTAATAAAAGCAACACACAAAAGGAGAAAGCACATTTGTGCATTTTTGAGACTAAGGGCTTGTCTACGCTAGAGATTTTATATTTTTTTTCTGTGAGTATCTCAGTGAGGTTAACGATTCACTCTTCCTGCCTACATCTGTATAGCTACATCTAAACAAAGGCTTTTATCAGCATAACTATGTCAGCAAAAGACCCAGCTCTTAACTCACATAATTGCACTGGTAAGGCTCCTTAAGTGGAGGCCAGCTTATACAGATTCTGCAGACGGAAGGAAGCAAGAGAATTGCTCCTTTCATCATGATAGCATTTTATCTCCAGGGCCTGGTGCTGACATTTTGAGTGTTGTTAACCTCTGCTATTTTAGGACTGGTGTGTAGGAGCACATCGCCACTGAATTAGGCTTTCAGATTCTTCTCTTCTGGGAATACGCTTCAGAAATGTGGCTGGGAAGATGTAATCACCTTGGTTAAGCTTTTCCTTTGAGAACTCTTGCCTCGTTTTCCCTTGATAAAACTTGCTCACGTGCCAGCCGTCCCAGACCCTGTTTTACATGAGATGGGGTTCCCACTAGATGACTCCATAACTACTTTAAATTACATGTTAATATGTTGTTCTTCTCCTCATTCAAAGTTTTCATTATCTTGTAGCAAAGCATGTGAAAGGAAGAGGATTCATGTCTTCCTATATTTAAGAGGAAAAACATATGACCTGTTCAGCAGCAATTCCTCTCAAGCATCAGCAAGATACGGACCAGAAGGTGTGTAAATAAACTGTAGAGATTTTAAGCTAAAGGGGCTGGGTCAGATAATGGGTGTACTAAATGTGCCAGTCTTGAACTCTGGCTTGATGAAAAATGAGGGTTTGGCAGTTGAAGGAGATCCTGCCTGCCACTCCCTTTGCCATCTCCGTCATTCGCACTCCTGTCCTTGCAGCCCTTCACTGTGACAGTTGTAGTAACTCAGTTGTTTACAGGGCTGGGCTGTGAAGCAGATCTGGGAATAAAGCCAGTTTAAAAAGAGAGGGAGAAAGAGGGTGAGATTAAATGAAGGAGGCTGCATTTCACTACAAGCCAGCATCGCCACCGAGACCCCATCACACCAAAGCGCAGCCTTCTGCAGTGGTGGGGGAAGGAGCTGCAGTCTCTCCAAGAGGAACATCTGCAAGCCAAGAAAAGGTACGGTTACTAGTTCAGCCCCTACACAAATGTAGATTTGTGACTCTGCCTTGCAAAAAAAGGATCTCACATTACTTTTGTAAGAAATTATGTTACTGCTCATCTCCTTTGAGGACAGCCTACTCATAGAGAGAGAGAATGGAAGTCCTGTCTCAGTAATTTGTCCTGGGTTGTCCATTAGGAAACCAGAGTGAGGAGGCTTTAGCTCAGAGTTTCCAGCTTTGTTCAGCAGCCTCTCTCTCCATAGTCTGCTCTGATTTTATTATCCTTGATGAGAAAGGAAAAAAAATTGAGAGAAGAAAATGATGTCAAAATACTGTTGCCAGTCCCATGGGACCTGTGTGATTCTCAGCAGTTGTGCCCCACAGTGGATTTCAGTATATGGTTGTTGCCACTGCAAACAGCTTCCAAAGTCCACAAGAGCCACAAAGAAATGGAAGTCAAGAGATTTAGTCCCACTGTGCAGGATCTGCCTCTCCAGTAGCAGTCCAAAAATCAAAAGAGGTTGAAATTGCCTGCTGGAGGACAATTCTACTTGCACAAATAAGGGAGATAAAAATACACTTCCTGCACTGGAAAGATGTTGATCAGAACAGAAGAGCACAGGTAGGGAAGCAAACTATCTGGTGATCCGACTATTCCAGTAACAGTTGGGTGGCTGGATTGGTGGAGCTCCTTCTTAGGGTGCAGTTTGGTATTACGGCTGAGGTGATCTACAAAGCTGGTTGCTGTCCACGTTTCCCGTTTGCGTTGCTTTGCTTATACTGCATCTAGTGGCTGTGTGGCCACAGGGTGATCTGTTCCTCTGGCTGATAACAGCAGCAAACTAACCATGCTGTAAAAATGAGTAGTTTTTAGCCAGATCAGCCAGCTGAATCGACTCACACTGAAGCCACTCTGTATCACTACATTCAGCACAAGGGAAAGTGTGGGAGAACACAGCTGGGAGCAGTGGTGGAGTGTGTCCACCACTACTTGGCATGGCTCTAAGTGCAAGCAGTCCCCAAAAGGACAACCTGCTCCCATCCTCCCTCCCCTGCCCCTGGCAGCACGTTCCTGCTGCCACCAGTGCCTCCCTGACCCCTCAGTGAACCATGTCTGCTCTCTAAGCCAGCAGAGACCTAACCTAGCAATCGAATAGTTTTCTGCCTGCTTGATAAAGTGAAGGGGATTGCCTGGAGATCTGACAAGCGTAAGAGCTGGCAACAAGGCTGCTGATGTGAGTGTGTGGTGTGTGTTTGGGAGCAGGCCAGGGTGGCTCCTTTGACAGCAACGTTTCACGAAACCTTACTCTCAATTTAAGCCAAAGCAAGGAAAAAACAAAACCAAAAACAAAACAAAAAAGTGAGCCACAGCTGAGCAGATGGGAAACAGCTGCACGGTCTCCATTAAAAAGAATATATCTGACAGTTAGATGAAGAGGGACAGGTTTAACGCGTGCTTCTGAAAGGTATGTTATCTTTCTGTTTGCTGAAGGGAAGGGGTGACGTGAATAGTGCCACGTATTGCACACATGGTCTTGCCCTTCCCAAGAAACAGGCAGGAGGGTTAGCAAATAGTTTTGTGAAGAAATCCTCTCTCTGCCTCTCATTTCCCATGCCACTGGGCAGCTTGGAGGCCCAAAGGTAGATGCAGTGCATTTGAAAGTAAAGCCAAAAGGAAAGGATGCAGGAGGGAAGAAGCTGGTACATAGCACAGCACAGAGGAGGATGTGTCTGGAGCATCAGATCCCATGGGCAGGGGCGTGTCATCTGTACCCCCTTTTGGGCACACATGTTAGTTGGGGTCAGGCCCTGACTCAGAAGCACTGCTCCCTTCTGGAGGTGTTTTAAAAGAGCATCCATAGGTGCTCTGAATTGCCATGGATGCAAATCGTTCATCTGGCTGTTGATTCATAGCTTATTTTTTTCTGGGCAGACAGCCAAAAATTCAACTGCTAATTGCATCAATTTCCAGGTTCTTTCTTCTGTAAAATCACTTTATTAGAGGAGTTGGTTAAATTCAGGAAGTGCTCAAATTCCTGGCTGTATTTTGTTTAGCAAAGACTTCTTGATAACAGTGCTGTACTACTTCTCCCAACTCATGTGCCTGTAAAAGGTGTGATTGTTTACACAGTTAGGCTGCTGCAGATGCAATCATAGCAGCATAAGATAATTCAACTTGTATCACTTATTTTATTAGACCAACCTGTTCTTTTATGGTTACCCGTAGCTGGTATAACTGCGTCCATGCTACGGGGTGTTTGCTGTCTGTCAGAAAGGGAAAATTTAGCGAAGATGGACTTTAGCACGTGTACGTTTCCTCAGGAGTCGCTCTAGCACTCTTGTCAATAAACCCAATTTCAGCAGTGTTTGCTAACACTGCTAAAAAGGTACTGCCAGACCCTAGATCCAATTAGCTGTTATTCTGCACTTCGAGTAATAACTTAGAGAAGTCAGTGTGAATGTCACCGTAAAATGACTCCATAAACGCAAGGCAGCAGCGCCGTGAATGGTGTTGGCTTCAAAGCAGTAACACAACTGTTGTCCACCCTGCTGTTAAGAGGTCCCAGAAGGGACCTCAAGTCGTCTGCAAAATTGCAAGTGTACTGCTGTCTTTCAGAGCTGTCCAACAGGATGTGAAGCACACAGCAGTGTTTGCTTTTGGGTGCCAGGCGAGATTAGACCGTGCTTTAAAGGAGACCTCTTAAAGGAAAAAGAAAATGGAAGTATGGTTATTTTCAGGCATCGACACAAATTGCTTACAGGTTTCTACTCAGAAATTGCATACAGGTTTCTCCTTGGAAAACTACTTTTAGATTTATTTTTTTTTCTCTCTGTTTTGGAAGCTTTCATTAGTTCTTAGAAAAACTGAAACTATTCAATCTAGAGGAGACCGTGATGGAGGTCCTGCAGAAATGGATTCAAAGTGCTTTCTTTCTTAACTGAAAAGTGAAAACATAAAACCCTGAGTTGGCTTATTTTTCTGCACAGACATACAACTTTTCAATAAACAGGTTTAAATTACTTTAGACTTCAGAGAATTTTCTCTCAATGAATCCTGTTGTGCCATTATACCCTTTGTTGTCCCAGATCTGCCAATCCCAGTAAGTCCAAACATAATTTACTGTGCATGCATAAATGCATGTTTGGAGTGTGATCCTTGAGTTTAATGTCCTGAGAACCTAATGAGTTACTGAGAGCTGCTGTCTGTCATATGTACAAGAGGGTCACCCTGGGCTCCTAAACTTCAGGAAAAGCTGCCACAAAAAAAAGGCAGCTTGGTGGTAGATGAGGTGGAGTGGTCGCCAAAATGGGCAACACTGGCAGATTGACTGAAGCTCCTGGGACAAAGACATTTTCCTGCAGGCTTCCAAAAAAACAAAAACAAAAACCCAAAGAAAATATATTTCTATAAAATTAGTGTGATCAAGAGAACTATAAGGGGAAAATGAAAATATTTACATGTACTCTTTAGTCTAGATTGTATCAGCCAGAGCAATGTAGAGACATAAGCACAAATCAGATCTGTTTTCCCTCATGTTGCTAGCAGAGTTGGGAGTCCACTACGTTCTAACAGTGCCTCTATGGGTGGTTCCAAACAGCTTGTACCTGTCCTTTAAGGAAAGGCAGGCAGACAAAGAGAAGGCCTGTAATTTAGAGTGAAAGAACTTGAACATTTTCTTCCTTCTGATCCTGGCCTGTTCCAGCCAGTACAACTCTCAAGAATGCAAAATGAAGACAGTAAAAAAAAGAAACAGAACTGTCATGTTCTGGAAAAAGGTAAATCCTGTTACTACTCACAAATGTAATTCAATTGCCAAACATTGGGGCATTTAGTTCTTCCATTAACCTGGTCACCCTCCCAGAGATACATGCAGCCTTTCCTCCCAGGCAATCCACTCTCTCCCAGCTACAGGAGCTCTGGGCTCTTGTACGATAAGAGTGGGGCTGGGAATGATGTTCACACCTGGTTTATTTAACGTAGCCATTCCTGAGAAGCTGATAACAATATTTTCACAGTGACTGATTTGCATTTCTGAGCCCATAGCACAGTGGCAGACTCAGCTGCTCCGAGATGTTCATTTGAGATAATCAAATATTTAGCAGCTGTTGCTCTAGGAAACACTGCATTAGGCCATGTCTTGCAAAGTGGGGCTCCTTCCTCTGTTCACCACCACCATGCAAGTGAAACTCGTCCAAAGGACAGCACCCGCTGCAGGAAGTACATGGATTTCACCCGTGAGTGCGTGGGAGGAAGGGCTGATGGTCTGGGACCTTCAGACACCATAAAGAGTAGAAGAGCTTTTTGTTTAAGTGAGACTGGTGCTCTATGAACATTTTAATGGTTCATTGTATAACTGCAGTGACTAGGTTGGTATTTTTAACTGTTAAACATTCACCAGCTTGAATTAAATAATTGATTTATTCTATATAGAGTTTCTATGTCTACATTTCTTAGCAGAGGACACTGTTGCTGGACTAGACTGTGTCTCTGGGACTTGTATTTCTTCTGTGTTTCTTTTCACATGCAGAGCCAGCTGTTACAAGAAATAAATGAATCATTTACTGGCTGATCTTAGCATTTTCATCTTATCTTTGAATTAAGCTAAGGGTTTTCTCAAGCACATAAAACTATTGGGAACTCTGGCATAATCATTTGGGAAATACTTCTTCATTTACAGGATTTATGAGCAACTCACTGGAGGTGTCAGAATTCATCCTGACTGCATTCCAGGGAACAGCCAGGGCTGGCTGCTCCCTGAGGTCCGGGAAGCCAATGGGGCTGGGAGTGCAGCCAGTGGGCCAATGTGCAGGTGAGTATCTGGGGGAGCATGGCCATAGCTGAGGAGGGGGCCGAGGACAAGAGCCTCAGCAGAAGCAGCTCACAGTGCCAGGGCTTGGTGCTGGCGGTGGCCTCCCTATCTCACTCCCCAGGTCTGCGAGCCCCAAGCCCTGGCTGCCAGACCTCCAGCAGTGGGAAGGTTGTGCTCAGGGCCTTGTGGCTGCCTGGACACATAGCTCTCTAGGTAGGTAAATAGGTAAATCTCTATTTTATACCAGGATTCCACGCTGTAGCTCCAATAACCATCTTTGCAAATTCAATGTTTTCTGCTGGAAATATACGTTATTGTTTGTTACTACGTTATCCCCAATCAGGACTTCCTAATATATCATCTCATAGCTGTTCCCTGTCCTGTACCTGATCATACACTCAGCTTGTCCAGCAGCTGCACATCAGAGCATTCACTGACACTGCCGTGTAACAGCAAGTTTCTGTATTGATAAATCCAGCTTGGAAGCACTATAGGAAACAGGGGAAAGTCAACGTAATGCGTCCATCCACTCTCACCAGCCAGCTGTGCTATGGGGAAGGCAGGTGGAGACCCACTAAGGGCAGCTCAGCACTGCCTGGTGGCTCTCTGAATGGCCTCAGTCTGACGCAGCACTGCCAGAGACATCTTGCTTTGACTCTCCAGCTATGACCTCTCCAAGAGATGACGCTGCGCCTTGTGAAGACACCTGCCCCGCTGGCGCCAGCTCGCATGCCTGTTGCATGGTATAGCAAACTGGCACGAGAAGAGAGGAATAGCCTTGCGTTTGCTAAACGTACCAAACATTTGCTACAGGAGAGGGAGCCTGTCAGGAGATAAATCTAGTTCCCTGTAATTATTCCCAAAATCAGCTCCTCAAGCAACGTGCTTCTGAAGCATTTTGGATTAAGCTTGTCCACCAAGCACATAGGCAAGCTAAGGGCTGCCTGGTTTGGGGCCAGTCTCCTACCATGAGGCAGAAACACCTCTGCTTTTGCTAGTATGTAGAATGAAGTATTTCCTTCCATTTGGATGAAACATAGCAAATCCAATAGGGATCAGCCAGAACTTCAGTTTCTTTAAGGATACATTTTAGGATAAAGAATTTAGAGTTTCTTGAAGCAGGGATTTTAAGGTTAATTTCACTATGGATTAAACCGCAGAATTGATGCCATAAGAAAATACTTATGAAGCACAAACTCCTCAAGCCAAGCACAAAATGTGTCAAATCAAAACTTTGAAAACAGGCAGTTTAATACAAGTGATTTTGTAAATGAACTAAAAAAAATCTTCAAGTGAAGTCTGATCTGATGCTGAAGTGACAGACTTGTAAAGCAGCATGCAGGCTTGTATGAGGAGATAAATGCTGTTAGTCTGGTCTGTGAGATAGCACCAAACAGTTAGTACAGAGAAATGTGTGCTGTGAAGCTCCAACTGTCACAAGAGGATGGTACACCCTTGCTCTGCAGTCTTTGTCAGGAAAAAGCAAACAATACAATGTTACATTTGATCCTCGATCGAAAAAAAAAAATATCAAACCAAAAATGCTACTAAAGAAGCTACAAAGGATTTCCAATTGGTTGTAAAATTTCTTTTGACTTTTATGTGGCTCATCATCTGAATAAAATTCTGCCGCATTTGTAGTAAAGAGTGCCCTGTGTGGCACTCAAGTCTCTCAAGAAATGCAAACTGGAAATTAAGTACTTTAAACCTTTACATTTCTTCTCCCTTTCACCCAGAAGCTTCAAAGCACTTTGTAAGTGCAACGATAAAATCTCTTTAGCTCCTAACAGATCAGCAGATTGATCTAAAACTACTTTGAACGGTAGATAAACTCCCAGGCAGCGTGACCAGCCTCAGTATATTAACCCCAGAAATGGGCAAAGCGCTGGGGACGGGGTGGACTCCCCACACACACTCCCGCGTTTCAGGAGGTTGCAGAGCTGTGTGGTTCTCTTCCTTCGCATCAGCTTCAAGGAACCACCTCGACGGGGAAGCGTCGCTTCCCAGGTGTGCAGGCTGTACCTCCGTTTGGGTGACCAGAAGGACTTCATGCCACTGCAGTCTTTCCTGAAGTCCTGCCCATGAGGAGGCCGATTTGTGCCAGGGACAAAACTCCTCAGCTGCGTGTGGGAGCGACGCTCTCCCCTTGTGCAGCACATGACCATAGTATTACTGTGAACGGTGTTTCACGGTCACAAGGGAGTGAGCTAATTGCAGATAGAGCCCTTGGAGAAGCAATTGTCTTGTACTTCCATTTTTCAATTCCTCTGGCTCGTTTCTTTCCTTTCGTGTGTGAGGCCCGAAGCACATTTCCCGAGCAAGCAGCAAGGGAGCTCAGCGGCAGACCCCACGCTGTTTCCCAGCTGGAGTGACAGCCTTTCAGCCTGTGATACAACTCTGGGGAAACCATTATTCCCTTCTAGGAAGCAACCCAAAAGCCCATGGAGAGTGCTGGCCCGCAGCTGCCCCCGAGCACTAACGCAGCCTCCTTCCTGCACCCTGGGATTTCAGCGGTGCGGTGGAAGAGGGCATGCGATCAGCGACCGGGACCGGGACCGGCACCGAGAGAGAGGGGCCAGGGCCGGCCTCGGGGCCGCCTCCCGCCTGAGGCTGGG
>WUAM01000309.1:1062199-1075324 GCA_024336885.1 Actenoides hombroni
AGGAGGTGGAGGGCGGGCGGGAGGCGGCGGCGGCGGTGGCGGAGGAGGAGGATGGCGGTGGTGTTGAGCTCGGACCGGCTTGAGGTCTCGGTGGACGGGCTGACGCTGAGCCCCAACGCCGAGGTGCCGCGCTGCGAAGCGCAGCCGGGGCAGGGGGAGCCCGCGGCGGGGCGGAGCCGAGCGGGCCCCGGCTCCCCGGGCCAGGTGGAGGCCGGCGGCGAGGCGGCGGAGGAGGCGGCGCTGAGCCCGGAGCGGCGCTGGGGCTTCGCGCTGGAGGAGCTGTACGGCCTGGCGCTGCGCTTCTTCAAAGGTGAGGCCGCTCGGCGACGTGGCCCGCGCACCCCCCGCCGGGACCGGACCGGAGCGGCGAGGTGGGAGACACCGCGTCCCGGGAAGCCCCGGGCGCTGGCATCGTCTCCCTCCCTGCCGAGCCGAGCTCCGGGGAGCAGGTGGAGCCTCGGATCCCCCGAGAGTCGCGAAGTGTGGCGCCGGCAGCGCCCGCGGCCCCCGGGGGTCGATATGCCGGGTGCGGCGGCGAGAGCGGGCGGGCGGAGCGGGGATGCGCGTTTCTTGGTGCGAGAGCTGAGATGAGGCGGGGGACCGGGAGAAGAGCTGGAAGGTTACCCCGGCCTGCCGTGTGCCTGCTCCGCGGGACCGGGAAAACATTTCCGACCCGAAAACGCCACCCGACCGAAAATGGAGAGGGGGGGGGGAATTTAAAAAAAAAAAATAAAATTCCTTGCTTGTGGCATGTGAAGAAAAACCTTGCAAACGCGGGCGAAGAGTGTGCCCATTGAGTGTTGTTGGATCGTCTGACAGCCCGGATACTGGTGTGAGATGTCGTGCCATCTCCACAGGATGTTAACTTCAAGTCTGGCTTTGCTGCTTCGTGTGCTGTTGTGACTCCAGCCGGCAGCTGTGTGAGGGGGCCGTGAAAAACCCAGGGCATGCATCTGGAGCATTTGTCTTGGGATCCCCTGTAGCTAGGTTCGTTTCTGCAGGAAGCCGGAGGTACCTTGCCACGCTTGCTTTCCTCAAGAGGAGGAAATCGACCGTGTGGTTTTGGAGGAAGAGCGGCGTTCACTGTAGCGTTACACTGCGCTGCAGCGTTTGAGCACCTCATAGTGATGTTTCACTCCACTGGCTTTCAGGCAGCTGCTGCCTAACGCGGGGCACAGAGCAGGGAGTCTTAGCCACATACCTGTGCTATAGGAGATACAGCTCTGTACTGGGAAAAGTCAGTCTTGTGGTGGTCAGTTGTTGGATGACCCCCCTGGAATGCTGCCTTTTCTGAGAGCAAGCATACAGGCAGGTGGAAACTGTGCTAGAAGGACAGAGTTGTCTATTTTCTTCACTTTGGCTGACCAGGACCCTGATAGTTGTTAGCAGCATGTAAGGCCCTAAGCAGTCTCGAGTCCTGGTTCTTTGACCCCATTCTGATGCCCTTCCATAAAGCAATTTTTCCATAAGGGTCTTGATTTTTTTGTTTGATTCCCACCTCCCCACCCCCACCCCCCCCAAGCTGCTGCAAAAGGGTGTCAAGTTGCGGGAGCGTTGTAACTCTTGTCTCTTTCTCCTTTCTGCAAAACAAGCTGCTTGAAGGGGTACTGGTTTGGTTTAATGAGTGTTTGTTTTTAAAACTTGATGCAGAAAGAAATGCTTTTGCAGAAGCAAATTCCCTCTCTCAGTCAACTGTGGTCTTATTTTGTCTTGGGTTTAATATTCTACTGGAACCTGTATTTACGGTCTAAAAATTACACACTATGAATGAGCTTATCTACATTATTGCTGACCTGTGTTTATTATATCTTGTATTTTAATGAAATTTATGTTTTACCTTCTCTTTAGTGGTGAAAAGTCAGTGAAATGTCTTGGTTCCAGTTCCACATGTTGTATTGACTCAAAAGTGGCTCTTTTTTTTTTTGTGGTTGTCACCTTCCTTTTATTAGAAGCTTAATTTCAACATGTTTCAACTTACTACTGCTCTTTTTTAAACTTTCTGCAATTTCTTGTAATGCGTGTTTTTGCTCATAAGTGGAAAATTTTCCACGTTGAATGGAGCTGTCAGACTTTCCAAATGAAGACCTCATGCCTCTGTCCTTATGGCTGGAGTAAGTCATGGGAAGTCGTTGCCTGTGTTTTCGTCTGTATTTTCTTTTGCTCAAGGTGACATAACACAAGGATTTTTATTTAGAGGTGTGGTGGTGAGTTACTAGAGCTTGTAATACTTGGTTTACTGAATCTGCAAGCTTGTTCTGTATCCATGTGGCTCCAAAAGGAATTGATCTCGTTTCCAAATGATTTTCATGCATCCACTGTCAAAACAACCGTGGGAGCGGGCCTGCTTGTTTATCAGCCTTGTAGATGCCAAGGAACAAGTAAGGATTCCTTCTTTACTCCAGGAAGCAACATGTGAGGGATCTCAATGTTGATCCATGTTAATGGGTCAATACTGAGATCTGGTTTCTGATCATTCTTCTTCAAACTATACCGATTTGGAGATGGGGAGGTGTTTTTGAAAACCTTTGTCTTAAAGGTAGTTGACATCCTTGTATGATATTGCCCACTTGCACAGCTACCATGGAACAAACAAGTGATTCGGGGCAGCACTTGTTTGGGAGAACAATGGTATCTGGATTGACTGTGGTGCTTGGGATGAAAGGAGCTCAGGTCAGGATGCTGGAGGAGTCCCTGTGTGAGGTCAAAGGGTAAACAGCAGTCGCTAGTTAAGCAGCTTCCTTTCTGCTTCAGTGTGCAGGCTGAGTTGTCTGGCTGTAACTCGTGATGTACTTCATTCCTAGAAAACTTCAATCTGATCAAAATACTTTGGATTTGCTTATTACAATGACTACTAACTCTGCTCTGTGGTGGCATATTGCATGCAACAGAATTGCTCAAAGACAAGACGGGGGAGAGTGCATATAAACCACGTGAAAAGCACAACTGAAACTAGGCTAGGATATTAAAGAGACTCAAAGCTACTTTATTCTGTCTCTTGATAAAGCAGCAGATCTAAAATGCTTGACCCTGGGTCACTTCAACCATCCGGCCTTAGGCTGCACAGGAGATGCTCACTATTTATTTTTTAGCATCTGTAATGGCTTGCTAAGAAAGCTTTTTAGAATAAGAGGCATAGAAAATAGATGGTTAACAGCGTTCCAGCCCGTATTTTCTGTTGAGGAACAAGAACCTTCCTTACAGTACGCACTGTTTCCCTTACTGCTCTCTCGAGCCTAGTTCAGGTAGACCAGCATTTTGGCTGCCATTCAGAAGCTGCTCTGCTGTGCTGGATGCAGTGTACAGTAGAGAACGCAGCCAGGTTACTGAAATGGGTGGATTTCTTTGTCTCTTGGACTGTCTGTAGTTGTGTGCCCCGTGGCAGCTGGCAGAATAGAAGTGTCTCTGATGGCTTATTCTGCTTGTTGAGCTGGTACAAGCTGAGCCAGGGAAGGCAGCTTGTTTAAGGTGTGAGCTGCATCCTTCAGTAGGAGAGGGTGGCTTGCATAGCTCTGCCAGTAAATTTCTTCCAGTATCAACCTGTCTTTGTGGTTTTCCACATCCTGTCATTGAAATACCATTGCATTCAACCTTCAATATATGACAGTCCCTGATGTGTTCCTGCACTGTCTAAAGTGATTTACAGTGCAGCACATCTTGAGGAGACAGTATACAAACCATATCATTTTGGTATCTAAAAGCTCTCTTAGTATGTTAGGTATTCTAATTTTGTTTGACTGCTCCAAGTTATTTCCTCTTATCCTAAGAAGAATGCATCCTCAACCTCAGCAGTGCCTCATTCTGAATTAATTGTTTGACCTCATCTTTTTTGTTTGTTTGTTTTAGGGCTAGTTTGATGACGTGAAGATTGTAATTTGTAAGTTAAGTAGGCTCTTGTTTTCAAGACTGTGAAAACCCTTGTAACGTATCTATGTTTGATGTGAAGTTGAGCTTTGATCACATTTAATTGGTAAGGAAGGGTAGGTTGGTAACTCTTCTGCTGATGAAGACCATCTTCAGGAGGGGAGAATTAGGAGTGTAAGAACACGTATTGGGATCTGCAGGCAGCAGTTCAGTTCTTGTGCTTCTGTTTGTCTCGCTCATTAAAGTTTGCAAATGAATCACGTTAATATAGTTGACTTCTGCTTTTAAAAGCTATGAGATGAAAAAATGGCACTTCACAAACTGTTTTCTAGCTTTTTCTAGATGACTCGACTGAATGCTGTCCCATGGGAATTAGGCATTTAGAGTGAGCTCAGTAGGTGAGGTTGGAGTGGAAGCTGCAGAATGTTGTGCCATGTTTCTTACGGGGGGGAAAAATGAGACGGTACCAAGCAGTAACAGCCTCTTGCACGGTGCAGTCACTGAAGCATATTTCATAAACTCTCTTGAGTCTAAACTTGAGGGGTTACACCGATTCATGGTGATTGTACCATGTCACAGAGTGACGTAAGCCTCTGTTACCTGCTTTTCATTACTAGTTACAGCTTCATCTTTCTGTTGTGTTTGCATGCTGACACAAACTGTGGCCTTCCAAGCATACAGCTACTTACCTGTAGCACAGGGAGAGTTGTCAGTGTGTGAAGTACTGGTTTTGTCAAGTAGGCAACTGAGTTTCTCTCAATGGGTCTCAGTTTTGTGGGTATCTGAACAAAGCAGCCACTATCGAGGAGAGCAGTAATATGAAGAGCTGATCTGAGGTATGCAGGGATTTCCCTTCCAGGGGTGACAGCGTGGTGTGTCGTGCTTTTGTGGCACGTCGCTGGGGCCTGAGCGTTGCAGTGAGTGGGGGCCAGTCTTTCTCTGTGTTCTGCGTAATCTGGTTCATCTCATTAGTGAATTACATGTGTGGGGGTGTATATATATGTGTTGATATATGGGCCTTTACTGCTTAAAGCATTGTAGGTCCATAGCCTGCTTGTTCATGTAACCATACCCGTAATCACTGCTTGAGTTTGAGCTGTTGGTGGCTGCCATTTAAATGCAGAGTTTAGTTGACTTGAGAAATTGCCATTTCAGGTGAGTGATGGTTTGAAGTATTGTCAGGAAAGAAGTCTTCCGATCTTCTGTAAGAAAGCTGAGCATTTCTCTCACCTTGTTGGGTCAGGCATAGCAGTGGTATAGGGAGGCTTGTATAGTTGCTGTACTACTGCTGAGCGCATGTTTTGAATTTATCAATGTGTTCCCTAGAGCTCTTTGATGTTCTTGTGCTTCCTGACAGCTGTATTAGATAGGTGTGTGGGTAATACCGACTTAAATGGTACATTTACGGTTGCCTGAATAAATCTGGCACTTCTGCACGTCTGGACTCACTAAGCTGTTTTGGGGCATGTTTGACTCTGCAGATGGCTTCAGGTCTTCTGGTTCAGTTTAACAGCAACAATTCCAAATCTTTGGGATAATTATATAGCATGCCTCATGCTGAACAATTCAACTGAAAAATAGCCAGTATACAGCTTTGTCTTGACTGGCTCCAAATATTTTGCTGAGAGTATGCTTCTGATCTGCATTATCTACAAGTCACTGAATGCCTGTCTCATGTTTTTCTCATCTGTCTGTTTTCATCTCTCATTTAGCTTGTTTGTCATCTTCCCTTGGGTCACCATTCTTTGTAAATGCAGATTTTGGCTTCTCTTGATAGTTAGGGCACGAGGTCTGACTTTGTTCTGCGAAAATGCAGATGTGCTGTGTACAGCATGGGAAACAACTTCTTTTTTTTTCCCTTCTCTTTATTCCTCTTCAGAAGTGAGTTCAAATACTGACGGTATTAGCTGGCTTAGCTAGCAGTCAAGTACAGCAAATAGCTATGATTTTTGGCAGACAGCTGTTAGGTACATAGGTTGGGCGAGGCAAACTATGCTATAGGGACCCCCTTGAAGTGTACTTCACTCAGAAGCCTGGCAAAACTCCTCTGTAGTACCCTTATCAATCGACTTGCTTTTAAGCATGCTGCCCCAGGATATTATTATTTCAAAGTATGTGCTATTTATTGAGGCTAGTGTAAGTGCTTGCTACCTAATGAGCAAGTTCAGAATTAAATGTCAAGTGTGAAGAATTGAGGAAAAGCCAAAGGGCTCTTTAGGCTGTCTGAGAGCAGGAGACCTGAGCCCCAGGGGAGAGAGATGCAAATGGTGATTTGCATCTCTTAAGGATCACAGACTTGGGGTGGAAAAGAATTGTCAAGTTTAGCCCTCCTGTTCAGAGCAGGATTCTCAGACCATGTCTGTTTGAATTTTGAATATCTCCAAGGATGGAGAGACTTAGTCTCTGGGCAACCTGTTCCAGTGCTTCATTACTCACAGTATTTAAAAAAAAAAAAAAAAAAGGCCACCTCTTTTGCTTAAGCAGAATTTCCTAATTTTCAGTTTGTCCGCTGCCTCTTGTTCTTTCACTGAATACCATGAAGTAGACTCTAGTTCACACTTTACATTCCCTTCTTTTCCACCTCAGTAGGTATTTTGGAAATAGGTATTTTTGTGGAGAAAGGCTTCTGTTTCTTGAAGCTGAAAGCTGTACTTGCTGTAAGATTGCGTGACATTGGGAGAAGAGTAAACACTTGAGATTCTGGAAGAATGAAGTGGACCTCTAGGAATGGATAAGAAATAATTGTTTACCTTCCTAATTATTTGATTCTGTCTTCAAAATGAATGGCAAGTATATAGTGGTTCCTTGTGATGTTTTAAGTCCGTCCAGTAACGTACTGAACTTACTCTGTCAAAAATACAGCTTCTTGCTGTGACTTGCAAACACTTTTCCTCTGGGGTTGTTTCCAATTTTCAGGAGTATTTGTTCCAAGTCTCTCAATAAGCCATAGTAAGAGGTATTTCCCCTCCTCTTTTGTTCTGAGATTTGCATCTTTTCCTGTTATTAGCTGTGTTCACAAGCGTCAACTGAGCAATTTTGCAATATGTAAATAGTCAGTCCTAAAATTTGTGTGTGAATTGGACTGTTCAGTTAGAGGCTGTAAACAACTGGCTCCACAGGAGAGCTGGAAATGAGTGGCAGCTCTGCCAGCAGTTCCTGACTACACGGAGAGCAGGTACTGGTACAGTCATGTGAAATTACTGTTTACCTCAGGTAATAGCTTCCTCATTTCAGACCTTCCATAAGGAGATGACACTTAGTTTATTTTCCTGATCAAGAAAAAGCCCTTTTCTTAATGAACAGTGTAATTACAGGTAGTAGTCCCTGTTCCTTTGATTTGTTTTGACAGTTCAAATGTGCTGAAGTAAGCCCTAGCTGACTAATTCGTGTATCATTTTAAGTCAATGCAAGTCTCTTCTTACCAGTAAATCCATGGCAGGATCAAACCAGGATTGGTTCAGAAGGCGTAGATGTTGGAGCCATTGGAATTCTGATTAAGTTCAGGCTTACGTTGCCTACATCTGATGTCCAGAGCGCTCTGTACGTGTTGGTGCTGATAGTCACCTCTAAGATTTTCATTGTGAGGGGTTATTCCAGCTGCCTTGGCAAAGCGCAGCAATCAGATTCACTCGAGGGAAAAGTCTCCCTTAATTTTAATTGTTCCCCTCTGCAGTTTTCCTTGCCTTAAACCTTGCTTGTTCTGCTTTCCCCATGAAAGGAGAGCAGTCTATGAACGTCTTTCTTTGTGGAAAGCCCTTCCTAGCTACACTACAATAGACTTGGCAGACACTTCTGAACTCAAGGTTTTACAATATTTCGGAGGTACAGATCCATATGGTATGATCAACTAATTAAAACAGCTAGTTAAGTTATCACTTTAATATTAAAGATTGACTCTAGATGATATGATGAAAACACTTTGCAATTAAGTTTCAGCAGCTAAAGTAGATGTGTTTGGTTTTTTTTCTGGACAGATCTCTATTTGAATAAACTGACTTAATTTGTCCAACCTTTTGTGATTTACCTTTTTTTATTCCTTTTTTTTTTTTTTTTAGGGAGGAAAGCATGGTAGTGGTTATACAAAATGCTCTTTGCTGTCCTGTGCTTAATCAATTAATCACAACAGTGAAATTTTCTCATTTTCTACAGAAAAAGATGGCAAAGCCTTTCATCCAACATATGAAGAAAAACTCAAACTTGTGGCATTGCACAAGCAGGTTCTCCTGGGACCTTACAACCCTGACACTTGCCCTGAAGTTGGATTCTTTGATGTGCTGGGGAATGATAGAAGGTAAAAGGGCTGGTGATCTTGTTGGCTTTAACTCTGCTTTTCTCATCTGAAGATAACATCATCCACTTCCTGCAATAAGAAAAGTATGTGGGTTGCCTTGATATGTGCTCATGGTAGTGGAAAGTGAGAGTGGCCTCTTCAAATATATTTTAGAAATCTGAATCACAGTTCAGTAAAGGAGCTAAGAGAAGATTGTGTTTTTTCAACCACATTAGGAAAAGCTGCTGTGCCAACAGTCCAATTTCTCATAGCAGTTTAAGACTTGGTTAGCTGTGCATTAATGTGCAGGTCCACGCGTGACAGCTGGGGAGAGCCTGTTTACAAGGGCATGTAGCAACAGGACAAGGGGCAATGGTTTTAAACGAGAGAAAGGTAGATTTAAATTGGACATTAGGAAGTAGCTCTTCACTATGAGGGTGGTGAAACACTGAAACAGGTTGTCCAGGGAGGTGGTGGAGGCCCCATCCCTGGAGACATTCAAGGTCAGGCATGATGGGGCCCTAAGCAAGCTGATCTAGTCGAGGATGTCCCTCCTCACTGCAGGGGGGTTGGAACTCCGCAGCAGGCCAAGCCTTTTGACAATGACAGCAGCTTTCACCACAGCTTTCGCAATGCCAAAGATAGCTTCTGAAATCAGATTCCTGATGGATTTGAACTCTTGAGTAAATTTTTGAGACCTGGGCAGTCCCTGGCATGTTTCTTGTATTGCCTGCAGATTTCAAGCAAGCAGCTCAGTTACGTCTGTTTGAAAGAGTTGTTCTGGTACAGGCAGAAGTGAGCACTGTGCTGTCTTATGGAAAAAGTTGTTGATTCTCTGAAACTGCATATGATGAAGTTTGGCCCCCGGTCTCACAACTGCTTTTTTTTTCTTTGCTGCGTTCTCAGAGTTCACTACTGACTTGAAAAGAGTTGAGTCTTCTGTTATTTCAGCTGATCTCTCTCTTGCAGGAAGGAATGGGCTGCCCTTGGAAACATGTCAAAGCAAAAAGCTATGACAGAATTCGTTAAGCTCCTGAATAGATGCTGCCACTTGTTTTCAACGTATGTCACCTCCCACAAGATAGAGAAAGAAGAACAAGAAAAGAAAAAGTAATGTTTGAGTCCTTTTGGTGTTGGAGTATATTGAGTGTATAACTCTTCACCTAGGGACAGTGCCACAGCTAGTTGTCTTGGGAAGAGAAATGCTTGAAGTTTAGGTGGTACCATTTGATCTCTTTAAGCCTTTCTTTGCCAGTAATGGATAATTGTCTCTGAAGTGAAGACACTGAGAATATAAGGAGTTTTTAAAATTTTGCATGTATTGTCACCTGATTAAGAAATACCCACTTCCCAAAATGTCTGCCCTGATATGTCTGTGAACATGAAATTGTCAGGTGCTTTCAACTCTTCTAGTATTGGGTTAGCAACTTGACAAAGATGATCTTCTTCTATTGTTTACATATCATGTGCTTATTAAACTATAGTATCCATGTAATTATTGAACATATGTTAAAGCTTGTTTTAAGATATTTTTAACAATTCCAGGTATTTTTTTTTCTGCTATTCTGTGCTACAGGTAGTACAGTAACAGGTTAGAATGTTTATCAAATTATAACACAGAATTTACACTAGTTATATAGCACGGTGCAGTAAAACTAAACAGTAATCTGTTTTCTTCTTGTGTCCAATAAGACAATTCTCCAGGACAGTTTAAACGGGAAGAAATGATAGCAAACAAAAAGCTGTGTTGGGCAAGAAAAAGGCAGGTTACAGCATGTTGAAAATAACTCACCCTAGGATTGTAGGAACGTTGAAGTAGCTTATTGGGTGCATGTTGCAGAAGAGAAGAGGAAGAACGGAGGCGGCGTGAAGAGGAGGAGCGTGAGCGTTTGCAAAAAGAAGAAGAAAAACGTAGGCGAGAAGAGGAGGAAAGACTGAGGAGGGAAGAAGAAGAGAGGAGGAGAGTAGAGGAGGAACGTCTTCGGATGGAACAACAGAAGTGAGTAGCTGAAACAACACTTCAAAGAACTTAACTGCCTTGCACTTGAGATAATTGTATCTAAGTGTTTAAAGAGTTATGTTAGAATTGAATACCTGAAGTTGGGAGCACTCAAGTGTGGAAGTGACATTCGCATCCTTAGTTAAGGGGGGCACAGTTTGCAGAGAATAATTATCCTAGCGTGTTACTATGTACAGCCTTCTCAGATGAAAATGCCAGAGAAGCTTCATTTAAAGAGAAGCTCCGGAGATTTTTGGGCTCAATGGCTGCACCTCATGAAAACTTGGGGCTCTGGTTTTTAAACGATTAATGCAGCGCTCAACTGAGCAGAGTTAAGTGTCCAGCTGGAAGTGTTGCTTGAACTGTGACTTAAAAGTTTTTATCATTTCACAGAAAGCAGAGCCTTAAAAAAAGGATGAGTGTGGTTCAGTGGGGTGTTTTGAAGGCATGGCTGAAATTTTCTAACTTAGTATTTAACACTACCTCCCTAAAGGTGCTCTCTTTCTAGAAGTGTGAAGTGTCTTCAGATCTCATTTGTATGCTGGCAGCCACTGGATCTTACCACCTGCCTCAAAGGAACTTAAAATTCACGTTCAAATGCGCTTTAACCTCTGTTTGTCGCCTTAACTAAATTGTTTGCTTAGAATATGCAGCTCTAGTTATATTTCATCGTTCCCATCACATCCAGATGCTGAAAACATGGGTCTAGCTCTGCACACGCAATGTTTAAGAGAATAGTAAACCGCCAAAGCTGTTCCACACCAGTCAGCAACTATTTCCCGTAATAAAAATGTCATCGCAAGGAGTGGCGCCGAAGTCGATCCCATGCTTGCTACCTAGTGGTTTTGAAAAGGGAGCAAATAATTATTGCACAAGTTTTACTGGTTGTTTAACGTGAAGAGAGCCAGAGGAGTGTAAAATACAGACATAAATGAACGGGGCGTACAATGAAAAAT
Source organism: Actenoides hombroni (assembly GCA_024336885.1). Taxonomy (NCBI): domain Eukaryota; kingdom Metazoa; phylum Chordata; class Aves; order Coraciiformes; family Alcedinidae; genus Actenoides; species Actenoides hombroni. The sequence continues at coordinate 1,073,286 of WUAM01000309.1, forward strand.
ATTGCCCAGTGCTCAGTAACAAGAGGTGTTGGTATGCCTTCAAGTTCAGAGAGGATTGGTTTTCACGTGAATAGCAGTTGTGTATTAAGTGTTGTAGCAGGTTACAGAGATGAAGAGTATAGACAGAAAAGGAAATGTGGATGTGTATGTACAGGCCGAGCGTATCTAAACTGATTGTAATTTGCTGAAGAGTAGTAAATCTTGCTCTTTAGGATACTAAACCAGTCCAATATTGGAGGGTTTAGAGGGTGATTTCTGGGGAAGGAATGAATTACTCCTGCGTTTGTGTGATACTGCTTTCTTCCTCTGAATCATCAGTAGCTGCTCACTGATGGACATAGGACACGAGACCAGCTGGATCTAGCTAGTAAGCCCTTCGTAGAAGGGCTGCTAGACGGATGGTTTCTGCATGTTTTCTAGCAGAACCTAATGTGGGGTTTTTCTTTTGCTTTTTTGAGAAATTTAGTCAAGCATTTTTTCCTAGCAGTACCTTTTTATCAGACTACAGATTGAGAATTATGTAATAGCTCTTGTTTTGTTTAAACATTTAATGTTTCCAAACATTGGGTAGAAATTGTTGCTCCCTTCTTTATATTCTCAGCATATTTTTTTAGGTGAAATTCGCAGTTGCATTACCTCTGAGCTCTGCTCTGTTGCGTAGATTTGTTTTAATTGATTTTTTTTTTTTTTCAGGAATTGAATTAACTGTCTTTAAGGCCACTTAAATCACTTAAGTCCAGGGATTTCCTCAATACCCTCAGCTCCTTGTAATTTTTATACTCTCCTCCACCAATCTAGGCAGCAGATAATGGCAGCCTTGAACTCCCAGACTGCCATTCAGTTCCAGCAGTATGCAGCCCAGCAGTACCCAGGCAACTATGAACAGCAGCAGATCCTCATTCGGCAGCTCCAGGAACAGCATTATCAACAATACATGCAGCAGTTGTATCAAGTCCAGCTTGCACAGCAACAGGTATGGCTGAACAGCTGAGAAACTTAGATTTTTTTTGTGTCCAGGACTGTCTCTGGGAGATGTTAATTTGTCTGACATTATGTCCTTGAAAAGGTAATTGCTACAAGGAGAGATAGTGTCCTACTGACTAATGCTGCTTCAGATTCAAACACCAAAACCCCTTTATTTAATCTTGTCAAATAGTTTTCTGAAGAAGCTGTTAAGAAAATTCTAAGCAGCCGTTACTCTTACTAATTACTTTGTTCAATATTATTCTTGGGAAACCAAATGGGAAATGCTCTGCAGCAACTATTGTGTGTCATTTAATGGGGTACCCACCACTACACCTGAGCACGAACAAACAGTGCCTGGCTGTTGGTATCACCCCTGCAGATCTGTGCAGAGCAGCAGGCTTTGGTCAGCCGTGTGTCTCCAGGTGAACGTGCACACGGTGCTGCCCCATCACTGCTGGGTTTGAGATTGCTTCTCCCTGGCAGCTTGAGCTCTACTGACTTCTCTCTCCTTTTGCATCTATTGTGTGACATCGGTATCTAATTAAGTTGCTTGCCTGCATTAGACTGCCCTGGATTTGAGTGGGAGGACAAGACTTTCACGTTACTTCTTTGCAAGGGTTTTGTGCCTGGGCTTGAAAGGCCACTTCTCTGTTCAGGGGAATCTTGCATCTCTGGCACATGTGCTGCCTTCACATCTCAAGCTATTTTTTTGCAGAAGACACTAAGTTGGGGGGGACTGTTTATCTCCTGGAAGGCAGGGAGATGCTGCAGAAGGACCTGGCCAGGCTGGGTTGATGGGCTGAGGCCAGTGGGATGAAGTTGAACACGGCCAAGTGCCAGGACCTACACTTTGGCCACAGTAACCCCAGGCAGCGCTACAGACTGGGGGAGGAGGGGCTGGAGAGAGGCCCAGTGGAGAGAGACTTGGGAGTGCTGGTTGACAACCAGCTGAACGTGAGCCAGCAGTGTGCCCAAGTGGCACAGAAGGCCAATGGGATCCTGGCTTGTATCAGGAATAGTGTGGCCAGCAGGACTAGGGATGTGATTCTCCCCCTGCACTCAGCACTGGTGAG
>WUAM01000309.1:1075424-1102178 GCA_024336885.1 Actenoides hombroni
GAGCAACGAGGCTGGGGAAGGGACTGGAAGGAAAGTCTTATGAGGAGAGGCTGAGGGAGCTGGGGCTGTTCAGCCTGAAGAAGAGGAGCCTCAGGGGACACCTCATCACTCTCTACACCTACCTGAAAGGTAGTTGTAGGCCGGTGGGGGCTGAACTCTTCTCCCAGGCAACCAGTGACAGAACGAGAGGGCATGGCCTGAAGCTGCACGTGGGAAGGTTTAGGTGAGATACTGGGAAGCACTTCCTTATGGAAGAGGTCATTAGACACTGGAATGGGCTGCCCAGGGAGGTGGTGGAGTCACCATCCCTCATGGTGTTTTAAGTAAAGATTGGATGTGGCACTTAGTGACATGGTCTAGCTAGGTGGCATGCTGTCAGGACTTAGGCTGGACTTGATGATCTCAAAGGTCTATTCCAGCCTTAATGGTAATTCTGTGTGATTCCGTGTAAAGTTCAAGGATGTCCATCTGTAACTGTCTTAAACAGATGTAAGCCAGACCTCAGACTCCGGTATGTCTGACCTCTCTGGGCAGGACCTGAATCTTGAACGGCCTGTAACTGCCAGCTTGAGGTCTGTTGGTCTTGAGCTAAAGACTTAAAATAGAGTAACTAATTTCCTGTTAAGTCATTTGTGTTTTGATGAGGCTGATGCCCTCAGCAAAGAACTGTCCAAGGAAGGAACCCATGTGAACCTCATGAAGTTCAAAAAGCCCAAGTGCAAGGTTCTGCATCTGGGTCAGGGCAGTCCCCAGTATTGTTACAGACTGGGGGTGAATGGTTTGAGAGCAGTGCTGTAGAGGTGGACTTGGTGGATGGAAAGCTGGACATGAGCTGGCAGTGGACTTCTGCAGCCCAGAAAGCAAATTATGTCCTGGGCTGCATCAAAAGAAATGTGGTCAGAAGGCTGAGGGAGATGATTCTGCTGCTCTTCTCAGTTCTCATGAGACCCCGTCTGGAGTCCTGTATCTAGCTTTGGAGTCCCCGGTACAAGGAAGACATGGACCTGTTGGATCGTGTCCAGAGGAAGACCACAAAACCGGTCAGAGGGCTACAGTACCTCTTGTATGAGGAAAGGCTGAAAGAGTTGGGAGTGTTCAGTCTGGAGGAGAGAAGGCTCTGGGGAGACCTTATTGCAGCCTTTCAATACTTAAAGGGCACCTATAAGAAAGACAAAGACCTTTCCAGGGCTTGTAGTGACAGGACAAAGGGTAATGGTTTTAATCTGAGATACTGTAGGTTTAGATTGGATGTAAGGAAGAATTTTATTTATTTTACAATGAATGTGGTCAGACACTGAATCAGGTTGCCCAGAGAAGTTGTGGATGACCCATCTTTGGAAGTGTTTAAGCTCAGGCTGGATGGAGCTTTGAGCAGCCTGATCTAGTGAAAGATGCCCCTGCCCATGGGAGAGGGGTTGGACTAGATGATCTTTAAAGGTCTCTTCCAAACTATCATTTAATGAAGTGGTATAGGAAAGTCAGAGGCTTCTTGCCCTCTTGTAGTTCCTCTTTAAGCTTAATGGTAATAATGACTTGGTGTCATAGTGGTCAGGAAAAGCTGTAGCCTCATCAGTCTTGTCCTCATTGCTTTCTGTATACTGATACTACTCCCTGCAGATGGAGGTGTTGGGAGACACTGCTGCCAGTTTTCTTCCATGCTGTCTGCACTGCTCCTTTCAATCATGGCTGGCTGCTTCCTATGTACAGGAGACTAATGCCCTCCAAGACCCAAGCAAAACAGCCTTTCCTTTATAGTGTCTTACAAAGTAATAAGTCTGCCAGGCCATGAAGCTTGTTTTTCAGATCTCTACTTGGACAGCTCTTGTAGATGAAAGGATGAAAAAGAAGCATGTAACAGAGCTAAAGTTACCTACCCCTGACTTTCCTGAAGTCTGAGGTAGCCTCTGTAACGTGAGGAATAGTTTCCTTTCAGGTGCCTGTAACACAGCTGCCTTGGGATCTGTCAGTGCAGTTAAAAAGTGCTGTTCTGTCATGGTTGCTTACAGATCAGCTTGTGGCACAATTCATTTTGGAAAGGCTGTATGAAATAGTTTTCTAGAAAAGCTCTCACCTCTATGTTTTCTCAGTACATAGAACTGCTGAAAGTGCACCTAAGCAGCATCTCTACAATTGCTCAAATTTGAAATCTAACTAATGTTTGACTATATTGTCATCTTACTAGTTCAGGATACCTGTATTCCAGTCATTCATCCAAGTCATGTGCTTATTAGGGGGTTCTTTAAAGAACAGTACTGTCAATTATACCTTTTCTCTGTCCCAGTAAAAAAGCCTATGTAATCTGTCAGTACTGGTAGCAAGGGAATAAGCCTTGAAGCTGAAGGGGTAATGCATCCTGCTTAAATCCAAAAGGATGGTTCTTACCTTGAATAATCTCGTTTTAGGTGTATTTAATCCTTTGCACAGGAACAGCATGATAAATTCTGTCTAAAGAGTTTCAATGTACGTAAGTCATGTTCTAAAAGCAGCACCTCTGAGTTTTAATAACTCTTCTCCCAGACCACTTGCAGTCCTTGTGGCTCTTGTGCTTTCTGCTTTCATATTTAATAACTGCCTTTCTTGGGCATTGTGGATTTGATAGAGAACCCTGTTGAGCAAGTTAACTCTCAAATTGGCAGGTACTTAATAGACCTTAAATGCTTCCAGCTCATTTTAGACCTGGATGAGCTCAGGCTGGAACTCTTTCAGCCCACTGGTGAAAACCAGCAGACAAGTCATCTCTTTCAGTTTTGAAAGAAACGTTACAAGAATTACTGAAATGCAGAACTTCTGTAGTTAAGTGCAAGAGTTTGTGCGTGCCCTGATTAACTTGAAAGTTGAATATTTTTGTTAAGGTTGTATCCACCAGCCTAGAACAGAGTGACTTCTCTTCCCCTGATACTTATGTAATTCTCCCTAGGTAATGTGTGCTGCTTCTGGTCTTTTGTCAAGCCTGCTCATGGGGTGCAGGGGGAGATTTTTATGTTTATAACTTCTGCTGAAAGAGGGAGACATCTGGAAAGGTTTTAGCTTCACTTGACTTAATTTCTGTCATTTTAGGCAGCCTTACAAAAACAGCAGGAGGCCGTTGTGGCAGCAACAGGGACACCTCTGACTACTGCATCGAAGGTGAATGCACCTGCCCCAGGGGACACCCCATCTATTAATGGGCAGGCCAGTGCACACGCAGACAGCCCTGAGAAAGAGCTGGATCCAGAGGCTTTGGAAGAAGCACTGGAGAATGGACCAAAAGGTAGGACTAGCTAGATTGCTTAATTAAAAATAAATAACAAAAGCCTTTCTCAGGATTCAGGTATCTTAAGTATGGTTACTGTGGCTCTTTGTTTGGCATCACTGGGCTATGTAAGAGCTAGGTTCAATTCCCGGGTCTGATTTCTCTCAAGGGAGAACAATATTGCACAGGCAAAACTCAGCTTTGGGAGGAGGGAAAGAGGAAGCAGCAGAAGCACATCAGACAAAGTGGATGGGATCCAGAACCTCCTTTCATGCTCTACTTGAAGCAAAGGAGCATAAAAGTTCTAGCAGAAAGCTGTTCTGTGCAGAAATGTGTTCAATCCTTTTTGAACTCAGGTCAAAATGGAGTGATTTAGCCTTGGAGATTAAAACCAAATCCTTCTTTCTCTGAATGCTGCCCTACATGTGGCTTAGCCCTGTTCAGTGTGCAGTCCAGACTGCTGTCCTCTCACATGTCCCATCTTCCTCAGACAACTTCTAGGAAGCTGTGGAAGCAGAGCAGGAAAAGTAGCCTCTCAGCAGCACTCTCATCACTTGTATTTCTAGGTTTTACCTCTGTACTTTCATCCACAATCAGTAGTCCTCAAAAAACTCGCTTGGATCCCAGTATGGGACCAGCACTAGCACAGTCCCTGTCTACATAATGAGGTGTTCAGTTATTTTAGTCAGTATTTGACAATTTCTAGCCAAATCCACCATCTCTGGTTCTGTCCCATCAAAGATCCTTTCAGTGAAGGAGTTCTGTGCAGTGTAACCCCATCACCCGTAGCGGCGCCTCCGTCTTCTGAGCCTTTTCTGCGTAAGCGCTGCTGGTTTAAGCGTGTCAGGTGGGTGAACTGGTAGGATTGAAGTGCACAGTGTTACCTCTAAACCCGCACTGCATTTCATGCAAATTTCAACTGTAAAAAGAGGTTTCTTCAGTTAAAAAATAAATAAATTTACTTGGAAGCAGCTCTGATGCTTGTGATCTTCAAGTGCCCCGAAGGCACGCTGAAGTATGCAAGGTAATTAAGTGAAACAAAGCTTAACTGGAGCGTTTCCTCCCTTCTCTCCAGATTCTGTTCCAGTGATAGCTGCCCCATCCATGTGGACACGACCCCAGATAAAAGACTTCAAGGAAAAAATCCGGCAGGATGCAGACTCTGTGATCACAGTGGGCCGAGGAGAAGTGGTTACAGTTAGAGTACCAACTCATGAAGAGGGGTCTTACCTCTTTTGGGAGTTTGCTACAGACAATTATGACATTGGGTTTGGGGTGTATTTTGAATGGACAGACTCCCCTAATACTGCAGTCAGTGTACATGTCAGCGAATCCAGTGATGATGAGGATGAAGAAGAAGGTAAGGATGCTTATTTACATAAACTGTCAGTCCTGCAGAGCTTGCTGTGGGGGAAAACCCAACTGATTGTCTTGTGTAGCCTCTTAGTTCCCCCAACTTCCATCTAGCTGGAATCTTGACTTCAATGTTGAATAGGAAGTGTAATTCTGAGAGTAACTTCAGTCACTTTTATTTGGTTACAGATGGGTTAAAGCAGTTGAAGGTGGGGAAATCTTTCTCCCAAGTTTTGCTTATTGTGCCCTCTTGTCCAATTCAGCTGCTTAGTAAACTGGGTTGAAACTCGTGCTGTAATAGAGCACAGTGGGTCTGCACCCTGAATACCTTAAGAAAAATCCTGCCCTGTTGTTCGTGATCTTTTTCTAGGGAGGAAGTTTCCTTGAGGCTTCAGCAGAACTGCTTAAAAGAGTGATTCCTGATAGTGGCCAGGACACAGGTTGCAACCTTTACCTATGGGGAAGTGTTCTGAGACGAGCATGGGATTTGATTAGTAGGAGCTGTTCTGATGTAGGAAGGAGTGGCCTTCTGGATATTACCATTAAGTAATCAGTAGTAGTAAGTGTGTCAGATCAGTAGCAGTCAACATGGGGTATTATCTTAATGAAAACTATCACTTGGCATCTCTATGAACTGACCCAGTTGTTCTGGGGAGATGAGTGTGGTGAGTTTAATATCAAATTACAAAATTAAAGATGAGCATCTACTGTTCCTCCTGCTTTTGAATGCTTTAGCCTTGGTGTGAAGCCCTTTGACCCATCTGGGTTCTGAACTAACAAAGAATGCCTTGTCCACTACAGATGTGTCTGTTGCAAAGCATCCACCCATGTTAACTCACACCTTTTTTTTGTTGTTGTTGTTCTTGCAGAAAATACTAGCAGTGAAGAAAAAGCCAAAAAGAATGCCAACAAGCCTCAGCTAGATGAAATAGTGCCTGTGTACAGACGAGACTGTCACGAAGAAGTGTATGCTGGCAGCCACCAGTACCCAGGGAGAGGAGTGTATCTTCTTAAATTTGACAACTCCTACTCTCTATGGAGGTCAAAAACAGTTTACTACAGAGTTTATTATACTAGATAAAGGTGTGGCTGTGTCTGAGGCTGGGCTGTGCAGAAGATGTCATTTTATTTGGAATTTTCTTCAAACATAATGGATCCTTTTGAGTCTGTGTTTTATCTTGTCTTTATCTGTATGGTTTGTGTGAACTTTAACAAGTAGACACTGGGATCTTCCTGTTCCATGACACTAATGCATATTGCATTGGGCTTAACACAGGATCTCCCAAGCCCTCTTGGGTATTGGAGTTAACCGATGGAAGTCATTGGCTCCACTGATAAGGTCACATCAGTTGCATTTGTTAAAGCCTCATGAAAAAGTGGGGAGGGAATTGCTGGCTCACTGGCTGGGTGATCTGATGTTTCCAGGTCTGGATGCTTCGAATAACTTGTTAACAGTTAATTTAAAGGTCCCATCAGTAACTGGTAGATTTGGATGCAGTTTGCTGTGTAGCAAGTTTCTCTTAACTGTAACTGAATGTCAGATTTTTACACCATTAAAACTTGAAACTTTTTAAGTTGATGCAGTTTAGAAACGAATTGTCTCGCTTCTGTCCTCTTCAAAGAAGAAACATTCAGTTCCTTGAACCAGTGTAGCGACTAAAACAAGGATGAACAGCAAATATCCTCTTCTGAAGATGTAAACTGAATGATAATTAAAAGTACATGTAACAAGAAGAACCTTCATCTCTGCCCTGCTGCTAACCCTAGAATAAAAAGTCGTCTTTTTTTTTTTTTTGAGGCAATTGACTTTGAACCAGGGCACAAACTATTTCTAAGTTTGGTGGGTTTTTAAGGGGGTAGACTTTAAAAAATTAAAAAAAAAATAATAAAAAAAATAAATTAAAAATCTACAAACCTGAAACCAGTTTTCTGGACAACATTCTGGTTTGTCTGCTTTTGTAAAACCTGAATAAGCACGTTGTGCATCTGAAGAACAGTAAGTCACTTTGATAAAGTTATAGGAGTTAATGTTGCACTAATTATGGAAATCACTGCCAGTCCATTTTAGTCTGAACTGGTGATACTGGGGTGCAAACTTTCTGCTTTAATCTGTAACTGTCTGCAGAAAGGCAGAGTGCACATATAGATACTTAATAATGTAGCTTTAATCTCAATTCCATATAGTTTGGTTGGGGCATTTCATATTTTGTATAGTGGAAAAATGCAGGTGGCTACGTGACTGGAGGCTGCAGTAAGAATCTGCTCTCCTTGGAGCCCTGCACCCCAGGGGTGGTGTCGACTTGCCTGAGCATCTGCATGGGTAATGCACTTTGTTACTGAAAGAAAACCAACCCCTTGTTACTTTGGCTCCCTCAGATCAGTTCTCGCAGTAAGACTTCCATTGATTAGCTGCAGCGTCTGCAGTTCCGGGGCAAACGACGTTGAGTTTGTGGGATTTGTTTGAATGACCAGTTTGTACATACATGATACTTTACTTTTCTCATACCAACCGTGGAGATACTTCTCCTAGAGTGCTTAACTTGTCATCTTGCGTTTGGTTCAGCAACACCGTACCGGCTTAGAGCTAGTTAGTGCTGCTTTATCCAAAAACACTGTACAATGTTCTGCTCTTGTGTACATACAGTATATAAACCATGACTTTAGAAAGTACCTTGCTTTTAAAGAAAACTGTATTTAATGTAAAAAAAAAAAAAAAAAAATCTCTTTTAAAAAGGCAGGCACTAATATATTTCTTTCGGTCTTCAATTTAAATTTTTTTTTGTCCATACAAAAATGTTACAAGTTTTTCCTCTGAGAATATCTGTTCTTGGGAGCGGTGTTTGTCGCTTTAAATGGCAGCACTTACTGTCATGTGTTGGATGTTAGAACTTTAACATTTTCAGACTTTTTTTATTGCCTCTGGCTGTTGATTAGTACAGTACAAGTGCGATTTCAAGATACCTTGAGATAGTATTTAATCCTAATTAAAATACATTTATCTGTAATGCTGTTGCCTTTTTATTAATTTGGAAACGACATTGCTGTGTATGGCTGTTCAGCTAAGATAAGCTTGTCATCATCCTTCTTATTTAAAAAAAATCAGTACCCTGTGGTACCATTCAGACTGTGGTCTTAGCAGCCAAATCACTTGGGCCAAAGGCTGTGGATGAGAAGTGTCACTAACTTGCTGGATGAGGCTGTTTGTCACCAGGAGAAGAGCCCAGCTGGAACAGCATAATTGCTTCAGGTTGTTTTAAAGCTTAGCAGGAGTTGGATGTGGGCAGCTACAACTTGTAAAAGCTGTTTTCTGCCTAAGAGCAAAGTGCTAAGTTTTCCCCCTGAGGCTTTAATGAACCCAGCCCCAAGGGGCAGCAGGGGCTGATTGTGTTGTCCTGGAAAACCCTTGGCTCAAAGGGTAAGAGACAGGCGGGACCATGTGCTGTTTAGACTGATCAAGAAGAAAAGCAAGAGCCTAGAGGCAAAAAGGCAAGTTATGCTAAGGTTTCTGTTGGCCAGTATCACCCTTTGTTGCTTACCCAGTACTACTACGTAGCCTGTCCTGGATCTGAGGCCAGAAGCGGGTTTTGCACTAGTTTGATCTGTGGTCCAGGTCCTGTTAGCTTCACCTGCACCCATAGACAGTGGCCTCTCAAGCTGGTGCTTCCAGATCATGTCTGAGGAGCAGATTTCTCTTCAGTGAGAACAAAACAAGTGCTGTGCTGTCAGAAGCGAGATTCTGAGTTCAAGCTACCTTATAGCTACAAATTAGTTTCACATGAAACGCACTGCAAACTAGAATAATTACAGAAGCAAGCCTACCCTATTTTACCTGTCTCAGGTATGTATAAATTCCCCTTTCTCCAGTTAAAAGTGAAGCGTTTAAGGCAGCCCTCTTCCACGGGAGAGTGAGTGTAAATGCATCCCGAAATTAACTGAGTCACTGGCAATAAATCTGGGTGATGCAACATAGTGTGGCACAGCTCAGTTCCAAGTATACCAGTCCTTTGAGAAAAGCTAAATAATCTGAGCGACAAATCATTGTTAGAAATGACCATCAACATGAATGTTGCTTATGCAGCTGCTTCTTCAAGGCAGTTGCATGGCAGAGACTGAGACAAGGTCTTCTCTGACTCTGCTGTCCCAGCAGGATAAGCAGTGCAATTGAAACAACTCACTAATTAAGCCACTCGGCTGATCTGTGAAATTATCGTATCTTGTCATCTTTGCTGTCCTTCCCCACCCCTTGGCTTTTAGCACTTTCTGCCTTGTACTTTGCTTTTTAAGTCACAGATTAAGCCCTGTGTGATTTAGAGCTGCTGCGTGCAGCCTTTGAGGTAACTGTAATGGGCAGGGTTAGAAAAATCAGCTGTCCACTGTCCAAGGAGGTTTAAGGGATAGTTATACAGCAGCTTTAGGATTTGTAAGAGTAGGCTGCATAGATCTGCTGAAGTACAAAAAAGCTGAGTAGCCATCCTTCACCTGAGTGAAGACTGCTCAGGGAAGCTGTCAGCCTTATTAATCTAAAAAGAGCAATGTGAAGGCTGCTTTCTGACAACCTCTCTTCTTTCTAGCACCAGATTCTGTGATCCACACCCTCTTTTTTTCCAGACCCCACTACCTTTGCAGTGAAACAACTACAAGGGGAAGCTGAAAAAAGCCTGCTCAAGACCTCTAATCCCTCCCAGCCTGCTTCACTCTTCCTGGCCTCGGTTCAGGTCCTGGAGCTCCTGCCCTTCCTTGAGCTCCTCTGCCATGTTTGGCTGCCTCATCCGTGCGCTACAGGAACTCGGCCAGTACCCTCCATACACGTGGCGCTGTGAGGTGCCAGCTAGAGCAAGAGCCCAGCTAAAATGTGTGTACCTCCAGGGCTTCTGGAAATTACAGTGTCTCTCTTGCAAGCCGCTACTCCTAGCTGTTGCTGCTCTATCTCCCCCATTCCACCTCCCTCCCAAAGCATGGTTCAAATGAATAAGCCCAGCTCCTGCTGTTAGTTTGTTTGCAGGCCAAGCTCAGCGGCAGGAGCTTTCAGCTCCTGCTGCCAGCCTGTCTGTGCTTCTGCTCCTACTCACTGTACGGGGAAGGCGTGCAACAAACGGAAATCTTTTGGGGTTGAGGCACTGCTTTAGTGTGTGCTGGTGGAAAAAAGATTTGTCACAGAGATGTGCAGGTCCCTGTGGTAACGTTGGTCCCGTGCTCCGTGACAGCAGCTTGCTGGCATTGGGCTTGCAGTGTTTGCACCGTGGGCAGGTTTGATCAGGCAGGTTGCAAATATGAGCTATGTGCTTTTGGGTCCGTTGCCTAAAAAATATAGAACTTCTAACCTTGCCCTGCAGCTTTGTTCAGCACCACATACTGGAAGATTAAGCAAAGCATGAAATAGGATCCCAAATCTTTCTCCAAATACCACTCATCTGAGACCTGCCGGTTGCATGTCAAAGGCTTTTCAAAGGTGTTGAATTGAAACAATGTCAGCTTGGCATAAAGGAGTATATTAAACCATTTGGATTAGTATAGATGCTATGATATCTGTATTGTAATACAGATTTTGCAATGCAATAGAGATACTGCATATGCAAAGTTACAGTTTGGTATCCTGAAAATAAGAAACTTGCAAGGAATGAGGAAAAAGAAAGTGACACTTGTTCTCTACAACAAGTTCTCCTCCTAGCCTCTACTATTTTCATCTTGTACCATGTCCATATGAAACTGGTGAGAAACCTGCTCCTTTTAATTAGCGGGCTCAGCACTGGCACACCTAACTGGTGCTCAGATTTAGGGAAGTAATCCCTTATTTCAGCCTACACTTCCTGAGTTTAGTGTGTTCCTTCATGTTGGACTTCAGGTTTCATACCTTTCTGTTTTAAGAGAGTGGCTGCTCAGTAACAGTCACTCTTCTTGCCTGACCTGTCAGCTGGTCTATGCTGAGGCCGGGAGGAGGTTTGATGGTATCCCTCACAGTGTGTTTGAGCAAAAATACCCCTTGGCTGTGCTCCCTTGACAGAGTAGCAGGTCTAAATGAAAAAAAAAAATTCCCTTGGCCTGGCCAGGTCACTGTTCCCCTTCCCCCGGGCTAGTTGAGCTCTCATGCCACCCTGCCAGGCCAGCTCATGGCTCCTCTCCTGCCATGGCTGTGTCCCCAGTGCAGCACGGATGCACTGGGGAAGTGTGACCAGGGTTGCTGGCATCTCATCTGTGCAGGGAAGCTCATATGCAAGCTCTCCCCCAGCACTCTTGACAAACTGTGGGCCAGGAGGGCTGCCACTGCTCACCCAGCAAAAGAAATGCTTGGCCTTCTGCCACTTCTTTGTTTGTAGAACACCTGTATAGCCATCAAGCTGCGGCAAAGGAGGCAGGGGACAGAGTTTAGGGCATGTGGGAGTAGGCTGTGCAGCATGTATTAAGGGGCAGCTCTCTCTGCACAGCCATGGGGACCTCAGCAAAAGCTTTCCTGCACCCCAGGGCTAGGTATGGGCTGATTAGGCTGCAGCTGCTCCTTAATCTGGCTTAGCCGTAGCCTTCAAAATCTTCCTATACCCCACGAGCAGTCTGGCATGACCAGGCTAACTTTCTAGACCTGCCTGGATAGACCTCATGCACTGTCTTGCCAGGGAAAAGTGACTCCTGAAATTACCACAAACTAAAACTAAAATTAACACAAACTCTGATATTTATTACATCTTGCAGCATCACACTGAGAAAAGTCCCTGCTCAGGCCCCCTTCCTGTGAGCCTGGCCTCTGAGCCATGGAGCTGAGGCTGTGCAACTCGCTACACCCCCTGCCCCAGCTGAGAGACAGCAAGGGCTCAGTCCCCCTGGGCCACACACCCCTGCTTTTCAGGGTAGATCCCCCTTTTGAGGAGGGGGCACTTCAGCCTTATGGGAGGCGATCCCTGTTCCTCCTCATCACCAGGTTTTTAATCTCACAGGAAGCTAAAGTCGGTGTGTCTCGGCTGGCACTCGGCAGGGGCTCTGAAAAGGGGTCTCTGAGCTAATACAAGCCATGCAAGTTCTTCCTGCCCTTTGCAGTGCAGCTGTAGTTTGCGTCGGAGGGCTTCAGCAGTCACTGCCTCAAATCCGATTTCTCAGGCTCTTATCTTTGACACGTGCTGTAAAACACCAGGAAGGTATTTGCAGCCTGCGTCAGGACAGTCGAACAAGATCGCAGAGCGATTGCAGAGCAACTAGCAGAGCTTTACATGATGCTCGTAAGATTTACTTCTGGTTTACAGAAAACAGAGATTTTTTTCTGTTAGAAAAAAAGAAAAAAAGAAAAGAAAAAAAAAAAAAGAGGTCATTAAACCTTGGATTGATTCATATGCATGAAGAAGTGACTTCAGTGCAGGCCCAGTGATGGGAAGAGCAAGGCGGGAAGTGTTTTAATGCGTATTTCGTCTGTGCCCATTGCCAAACCCAGCTGCCACCAGCCAGTGTCCCCAGGCTGGGCTTTGCCCTGGCGCAGCAGAGCACCTCCAGCACCACAGCATGTCCCTGGCATGGGAACCCAGGACAGGACCCACCCCTTGCTGCAGCCAGCTACACCCCACGAAAGCCCTTCTTTGGCCTGATGTATCTCTCAGTGGGGAGCAGGGGCCCTCAAGCTTGCACCAACCTGAGGCGAGGCAAGGTCAGGTGGGTGCCATGGGGTAACACCGAGGAAAAAACACCATCCTTTTGCAGGCACCTCGCTGCTGGTCAGTGATAAAGCTGCACTGAATAAATCCCAACTTGGCTGGGTTATCTTCCCCCAGGTGAGTAACACTGTTTCCCAAGAGTCTGGTGACAATATTTTTTCCTTTGGCAAAGGCTTTCTTTGGGATTCTTGTGCCAAAACTAATTTTTACAGGTAGTCTTTTGTAGCCAACCTGCCAGTGCTGGATAAAGAGGGGACCAGGTCAGTGAGCACCCCCTCCCAGCAGAAGGGAACCCCACAAAAAGCCACTTTCTGTTCCCCTCAAAACCAGCCAGCCTGTTGGGTGTTGTGCTGGGCCTCCATCCCCAGCTCCACTGGTGGGACTTGCAGAGGCCACAAAGCAAATGAAAACTGCAGGTGAGTCACCTGCACGCCCAGCCCAGTGAGGGCTGGCTGGTTCTGTGGGTGTCAGCCCAGCAAGCCACAGCCACACCAGAGCAGCCTGGTCCTGCCCCAGCTGCAGAAGGAGCCTCTTCCCCAGCACCAAGGGAAGGGCAAAGACCAAAGACTAAAGACCAGTGGAAAAAAGAGAAGTAGCAGAAGGCTCTGGTGGTTTGCTTGCCATATTTCTGTGCTTTTGCAGGCTAGTGCATAACTCAGAGCTGGGCTCAGGCTGTGGGAGAGATGGGTCTCACGCTCACCGTGGTGCATGGTCCAGGGCCAAAGGGATGATGCCCAACCATACTCTATGATGCCACTTCCTTCCCAGGGCCCACATGCCCCCAGGGCTCTCCAAGACCCCCAACACCACCATTCCCATTCAGACTCAGGCAGTGTGAGGGTGTTGGGAGCTGTGTTACATGGGACCTCAGGGCACAAACTCATGCATGGAAAAAGTGTTGGCTGTAACCCTGTAGCTGTTTTTTGAGCAGGGAGCTGCAGTCCAGCAGCTGGGTGCCCACTGGCCAGTCATCCTCAGTATTTGCCATCTCCACGCCATCAGCAGCCCAACTCCTGAATGCGCGTACCCAGTCAGGCCAAGTAACACACACAGGGCTGCGGATGCACGCACCGTGCCAGTACACTCCTTGAAACACAAGTCCAACATGGCTAAAGTGTCCCTGTACCATCACGGAGGGCAGCAGGACATGTCCCACCCATTTGCCTCTCTTCCCTCTAGGCAGATGCAGCTGAGCAGTTGGGCTTTCCATCCTGCTTCTAGATCATCATGACATCACGATTTGACTCTGGATGACAAAGTCATCTGCGTCTTTCTTGTGGCCTTTCATATTTTAACCCTAGCTTGAGCTTAAAGTCAATTATAATCACTCTTAGATAAAATTTCTGTTACCATTAAGACATCCATGAGTAGCTCCACATGTTTATGGGGGTTCAGCCCAGGGAAGCAGGTGGCTGTATGGGCAGTATGCCCTGAGGCCAGCTTTGCTGCTCTTTTCCCTTGCTGGGAAGGGCTGGGAGGCAGCCGAGGCCCCCACAGCTCTGCCTGGGATGCAGGGAGACAGGATGGAGTGTCCCACATGCTGCTGCTGCATGTGTGCTCCTGAGAGCGTTCAAGGGACCTTCCAGACAAGGGCTGGCAGGCACCAGCAGGGCTCTCTGTTAAACGTTCTCCATTCATCACAGTGCCGTTTACATGCACACAGGAGCACCTAATGCCAACTGTGATGGGCACCTTGTGCCTTCCCACAGCCTTGGTGGGAGCACTGTCAGTCTCAAGCTGCTCCTGCCCTCAGCTCTGCATCTCTCTGGTATAGGTCCCCATCAGAAGATGTGCCAGATGGCAGCCCGGGCACAGCAGAGGACCTCAGAAGAGCCTTCAGGAGAGCCAGCGCAAGGCTTCCCTAAGTACAAACCCTGCTGCTCCCAATAGCTACCTGAACTGGCCCCTGAGCCTCCCACCCGGCACAGCCTGTTTGTGCAGCAGGAGCCAGAGCACAACATGCCCCAGCAAAGTGGCTGTGGACACTGCTGGTTTTTTTAGACCAATAAAAAGGGAGAGTGAGGGGGGTGAAAAAAGGCAGAAGGGGGAAACCATACTGGGGCTGCAAGGAGCAGGAAGGGGGATGGCCGGAGCCATCAGCATGCCCAGGCATAGTGACAGTGTCAGCCCCCAGTGCTGCTGTGTCCCCAACAAGAAACATTTGTAGGGCTGGCTCTGGCCTGGCAGCGCTGCTGGCATTGCCATGGCACGCCAGAGAGAAACCCCCAGCTCTGAACGAGGCTTCGCATCCATCCAAATGCCAGCGTTGTACAGGGAGCAGCTGGGATTGTACCATTAGATGGGGCTATAGTTAAAGAATTAGGATTTGTAAAGTATATTTCGGACTCCTGACAGGACTTGTCTGGGGGCGGCAGGTAGGTATTGGCCATCCCTGCCCCCATCTCCCCATCTGCTGCGGGACAGATGAAGGCTTGTGGAATGTGGAGGCAAGGCAGGAGGGATGGGAGTCCCACAGAGCCCGTGGGAAGCTGTAGGTAGGAGAAGTTACCAAATTTGCCTGTGTCTATTCCTGTTGTTGCAAAATGTATTCATCCTAATTCCCCTGTAATAGCCCCTATTTTTTCCTAGTGCAGCACATAGAGCATAGAAATGGGAAAGGCCCCTGGAAAAGGCAGAGAGATGATGCCTGGTGCTCATCTGCCCATGGGCTCCTTTTTGGCTTATGGGAAGACTTGGCCTCATCAATTTCTGTCATAGATCAAGTAATTGTCAAAGCTTCAAGTACTGGCTACATGCTTAGGGGAAAAAAAAAAAAAAAATCCAACTGAAGACTTTGGAGCTCCAAAATGATACCAAGCCTGGTAGCCCCCCGGGGACATCAACATATGCATGGCACTGATGGAGGGGATGAGACATGGAGCAGACCTTGCCCAGGGTTTGCCAAGCCACAGCAAGACCCTTTGCCATGACAGCATCCCACCTCTGCTTCCACACAGGCTCAGGTGGCTTCATGGTGCAGGAAGGGACATCAGAGGCAAAGGAACAGGGCTGGCCCTTCCCCCAGCAGTGTTAGCATCTCTCCTACCACAATACGGCAACTGCTGGATCATAAGCCATAAAACCAAACTGCTCTGTGCCATCAGGCTGACAAACACATCCCTCTTGATAGTCCTTGCTTTCCAGCCCTTTCAGCCTTGGAGGACACAAGTGCTCAGGCCTTCATCTGGGCTTCTGGTCCCACAGCTGCTCCTTTAGGGCTAAAGAAAATGAAATTCTTCTCTTTTGTTATAATCGACAAGGGAAAGCCATAGACTTCAGATATATTTGTCCCACCCACTCCATCCCATCCCATCCCTGAGCCAGAGCTACCAGTGGTAGGAGCTCTGGTTAAGGCAATAGGGGAAGTGTGATGCCTGGGGCCAGGAGCACAGGCAAGGGAGGGGAGCATCTGCAGGAGGAGAATTAAATCCCTCCCTTACCTTAAGCAACAAGAAAGAAATTTTCCTTAAAGGGTGCTTTACTAGCAGGAGAACATGCTTTTACCGAGCTTAAGTGACTATTGACCAATCTTGGGAAGCTGCTGCCCTCCCAGCAGCGGCTGGTGCCGCAGCTCATGCAAACAAACCTCACAGGCCCCCAGGAATTTTGTGCTTAAAAAAATCCCAGCCCTAAAACTGTAGTGTTGGGGCTGACTCTTCATTTCTTTTTACAGCAGGAGAAGGAAACTGGGAGCAGCCTCAACTCTAGCTGAAGCAAGGGGAAGAGGCGCCCTCCTGGGGCTATAGGGTGAGTATCTTCCCTTGACAGGGGCATGCAGAGACCTGGACCTACTCTCATAGTGCACAAGTCAACACTCTGGAAAGGGCTCAGAAGGTTTAAATGTTTATCTGAGACACTGGGGGATTCCAATTTTCAAGTCTTCTTATTTTTTTGCTCACTAAGGCATAGTGCTTACCACACAAGTCAGGTCAAGCAGGACAGGCTGCTGCCCAAAACAGATCATGGTGCAAAAACATTGGCCACAGACTTTTCTTTGTGACTCCAGATTTGCCACATGTACTTGGGCACTTGGGGGTGTTTCCAGAGCACCAGCTAGTCCAGAAAGTTATTTTATTTCTTTTTTTTTTTTCCTTTAATAATTGACCATTTAATCCCAAACAAAAGAAACCAGAGGAAAAGCCACAATGCTCTCAGAAAGGGACAGGATTTTGGCAGCACTGGCAGCATGCCACCTCCCATTATTCATGGAAATAAAGCCATTTAGCCATGTTGAAGAAGGAGTCAGGCCCTCAGCCTGCACTCAAAACCCCTCTGCACCTCTGCCACCTAAAGGGGAGGACATTCTGCAGAGCAAGGGCCACCTTGGTCTCAGGGAAGGATGGAGCAGTGTGGCCAAAATGGTCCGTGCTTCACCAGGGACAGCCCTATCAGTGCCTGGGCATACCCATAGCGCCCAGAATAACACCAGCTATTAAAAAAACCCAGCCCTTTCCATCTTTTATAAATTATAAATGACCAGCTACAGACCCAAAAAAGGAGCACAGGGCCGTCCGAGTCAGCAGCACATGCGCCTGGCTGGGGGTTGTGAGCAGGAAATAAATAGGAAGCAGAGACAAAGAATTTCCGCAACATCCCCCCAAACCACTTCCCGCACGTGAGGAGCCAGGAAACATTGATGGGAGAGATGCCCAGCCTGGGCTGAGCAGGGCCGGGGCCCCAAACAACCTCTAGGGAAACAGATTAAAGCATGGGGAAATAATGGAACCTCACAGTCCACAGCCACAGTAAAAAATCCCACCTGATGTGTCAAGAGCCCTGGATTTGGGACTGATAAACACATATATGTTACACCCTAGAAAAGAGATGGACCAACATCTCCAGAATTCATATCTACATCCACTCCCAGCAGCAAAACACCTCCCAACAGCCTGGTGAGGAGCCAGCCAGCCACAACACCACCCATCCCCTGTGAGCTTGTAGGGACCCTCATTTCAACAACCCCTTCAGTTCCAGGAAGAAAAGAGAGACGCAGGTTACTCATAAATAAGGTTGAGAACGACCATGCGTGGATAAATAACTTGTTCACAACCCAAGGGTCAGAAAGGCTGGAACCCCAGGACATGCTTTTTAATTTCTTGTGGCAAGCCAGAAGGAGTTGGAGGCCACCTGGTGCAGTTCCCCGCATCCAACAGCACCAGGTGGCATCTCACATGCGCCAAAACCACTGCTGACCAATGAACAGCTTTCAGGCAAATCATACATAGCATTTTTCCTGCTTCTATGGAAATGTTGGGATTTACTTGCACTGTTAGGAAGCAGCACTGCCCAGCACGTTCATATCCTGACCCCCACAGCCCTGTCTGCTGCGGGCAGTGCCTGCGGCTGTCAAGCCCTCATGCAGAGGCAGGGTCTGGCATTACAAATATTTGACCCTTAGATGTTGTAAAGGTGTGCTGTGAGAGCATCATCTACTCTGGTTAGTACATGTACATCTGAAAAATTGTGACTGTTTTTTGCCTTATACTGAAATTATGCTCATTTTATGGGCTATTTGTTTTGAAGTTCTTCTGTTTTGTGTGTTTGGCGACCCTCTGCTCAATGCCACTAACTTAAAGATTTCATTGGGGTTTGTTATATAAGCTTCTTCCTATCAAACTATAACGGCTTTTTGTTTTGGTTCGTTTTTTTCAGTTTATTCCCACTAACCAGGTTCACTTTACTCAGAGTGCTTACACTTCACTGGTGGCCAAATGCATTGACCACTGACATCAGGAGCATCTCTCACATGCAGGGTGGGACTAGCTGACACCATTAAAGGCAGCAGGGCACAGTACAAAACTGTGACGTGGGATTATGCCTTTTTATTTTTTCCCTGATCTGTTTGACAGTAGACGATTAATGCCTGTAGACGAAAGGGTTTCATTAGACAGCTCATTAGTTAAACACGCTTGTATGTATGATTTCTCCTGTCCCCACACATGTGACAAAGGGAGCTGATGAATCTATGGGAATTATTTAAATCACTCACATCCCACACCTAAGACTTAAATATCCTGACAGGCAAAGGAGCATTAATACCTACAACTTCCTGGCATTATTCCAGTGTCGCTACTGTATACCAAAATATTAATAAGCCCTACGGCAATAATGGTTCACATTTTAGGCTAGTTAAAAAAGGGTGAGTTTTTTAAGCATTAATTTGTCAGGAAGATGACAAGATCATATGCGTTGTCAGAAAAGTAGCTCATTAAAGCCGCCAGCATGCAAATACTTGGCCATAAAGCATAAAGCAAGGGGATTGCTCTCAACAGCAACTTATCGCAACATTGCAGCGGGAGGGTCACAGATTGGCTGAGAGGGAATGGATGTATGGCAAGGGGCTGGGATCTTCAGCAAAAAATCTAGGATCAAGTGAAAGCGATGACATTTCAGCTGCTTGGATTTGCTCAGCCTATTGGCCAGGACGTGCCAACCGTGAGCTGACAAGATTTGTTGCCTTATAAGTGGTCCCCTTTTCCTTCACGCAATAAACAGCAAAGACGATCAACATGGTTGAGTCCTGTTTCTAAGTATGAAGATGCAATTGACCCCAGATGTATGAAACCTCACTAGCGTATAGCCCCCCCCCCCATATCACCTCTAAGGCATCCAGCCATACATACAATTGAGACAAGAAGAGGTGAACCACGATGGAAAGTGCTCCCCCCAGGGCTTTACTCAATGACTGAAGGATACCTCAAAATTTCATCTTTAAGAGTAACCTTGACTATTGTAAAATATAACACCCCGATGCTGCAGTTGTGCACATTTTCAGCAACTACATTGCACTCTTCTTACACCCCCTGCACCCAAGGCATACATTTAGTTTTGAAGGATCACATGCCGCATCTTCAGTGGTCAGTTAGCAGGCTCGGAGGTCCTTGGGGAGAAAAAATAAATCTGGAAACGTGATTTGCGCTGGTGCATTCCCCTTGTGTGCGAGGGAGGGGAGCAGCCCCAAGTAGCGGCAGCTACGTGAAGACCTGGCAGATGCCGCAACTTGGATGCCTGTCATAAAGAGAGGTCCTAACTCTGCTGCTGGTCCCAGTGGCACTACCCCTCTTGGTCACTTGAGGGCAGAGTGGCGCACTTAACCGTTTCTAAATAAAACTGAAAGTTGCCCTTTCTAACCTCTTTCTGAATTGCATGGTCTCTGCCGCTCTCCATGAGCCCCAGCACTGTGTCAAGGGTGTGCTGGGACTGGGATGGGACGATGGGCTGTCCCAGTGCCAGATGGGCACCCTCCCTCCCCCATCTCACCCCGAGAGTCACATTATTTGGCATGGGGCAGCACCATCCACTGGGCAGGCACTTAGTGCCTTTGCTTGTTAAGTGCACTGAAGTTGCTCCTCACACACAAGGAATGCTGAGTTGAAGACAAGCCTGTAGCCTCCACTGCAGCTCCTGCCTCAGGGCTGGGCTTCCCATGGGGCACCGTGACCTTGTGGCAGAGTGATCATCC
This sequence comes from Actenoides hombroni, assembly GCA_024336885.1. NCBI lineage: Eukaryota > Metazoa > Chordata > Aves > Coraciiformes > Alcedinidae > Actenoides > Actenoides hombroni. Next base: position 1,095,103 of record WUAM01000309.1, read on the forward strand.
CAGGAAAGTGAGTCTGAAAAACCGGTGGTTTTACCCACATGACTGCAGAGATGGATCCCAGAAGGGCTGCCCAGGACCTCACAGCAGGCACTCGAGCCACCTTCATCCACTTCCCAGATTTTCATGTGGCCCCCATTGCCTCTGTCCTCCTCTCTGTGTCCAGCACCCCACCTCCTCCCAAAGCATACTCACCTGATCACTCGCTTATCATCCACGTGTCCAACAACTCCTGCCCTACTCAGTGGCTGCTGCTGGGATGCAGGATTCTGGGATGCTGAACTGCCAGGTTTTGCTGAGAACTTTTCAGTACCCAGGAGGAAAAAAGAGGAGGGACTGGAGTCCTGGTGAAAAATATGACGATGGCAAAGTTCTGTTATAGCCACAACACCTAGTTATTAAGGAGAGGCAGGGAGAGGCAACATCTTTTATAAGACCAATTTATAGTGTTGGGAAAACAGTCTTATGGGCACAGGCGCCCTCTCACAGGAGAATATATGTGCTTCCTCTCGGGCAACATCCATTAAAGAGATGTATTTGGATGGGATGGTGAGAAGCAGCAGCACAAAATCCTAAAATAGACACGACAATGCTTCTTTCTGTCTGGCTCAGTTTGCACCAGAGTTTCTGCTGCTCCTCTAGCAACATGCCCAAGAAGGGATGTCTTCCCCTCTGACCCCCATACCTGGCTCCATCCCAAAGCTGGCCCAGCACAGTGGGCACAGGCTGCAGAGCTCTTTCTCTGTGCTGTTCTGTCATTTCTGGAAGCTTTATACAAACAATATACCCCTCACAGGGCTTTCATGCTTCTTATGGCCCCTTGTCAGACCTTGCAGTGTGCATGTAAATTCAAGTGATGCCTGTAGCAGGAAATTTCACAGCCCAAGGGGTAGGAAAATGTTCAGGAAAAACCCATATCACATGTCAGGGAAATTAGGGGAGAGTGGGAGGAGAAGGTGATAGGTGCTAAATTCTGACTTACTTAGGAAGTCAGGCAGACAACTGAGTGAGCAAATGCAGATAAGCAATGCAATGAAACTAGAGGGCCCTAAGGGGGATCACAGACCCCCTGGGGATGACATCCCAGCTTTCCTTTCCCAACCCTGTCTCACTGAGCTATATAATTTATTTTGTGGTGGCTTTTTTAAACTCTGTTCCAATATCTGTGATTCCTGGCCCACTCCCTGCTGCCACCATCAATCCTTGCCCACCAGAACCTGCCAGCCTCAACCCAGCAGGCAGCAACACCTTGGCCATGTTCATACATGAAAGACTTGGCACACTCCCTGCCACACTCGGGCAAACCAAATATTCTTTCCTTTGATTTGTTTCAGACATACCAGCCATAAACCTCAGCCACTGGCCTCCTGTTTTCGTTTGATGAGACTGGCTCAGAGGAAGGAAGGGATCCAGCTTTCACTGTGCTGGGCAGCCTCAGCACATCTGCTAAGCAAATACCCTCAGTTTCTCCCCCCGCTACTCAAAAATCATCCTCTCATCCCTTCATCCACTCCTTTTCAGCCCCGATTGTCGGGTTCTCTTTGCAAGTGATCAGCACCGGGTGCTCTGGTAAAGCTTCAGTGGCCTTTGCCGTTACTGGGTTCAAGTCACCACAACATCCAGAACCCAACCAGGTGGGTACTGGGATGGCTGCTGCCCTCAGAAGAATTGACAAAAGGACAAGCTCCTGTGAAAACATCCTCCTGGGCTTGAGGTATTCCAGACTTTTGGAAATTGAGCCTTATGTTCTGTAAATCACCTTTTTCCCTGTGTGCGGGCACCCCATTACCTCTCTGAATTGACTCAACAACCCAGGCAGCTTTCCTCCCAGATGAGTCCTTTACCCCCAATTCTTATTGTCTTATTGCTGAAAGAACAGAAAACTGCCCAAAATGCCTCCGTGTACACCAAATAGCCAACCCTATCTCCTCGCTAAACTCTTCAGTATCACTGCTCCCAAAAGAGATGTGTAAGAGGCAGGAGCAATTTTCAACTACATTAGAAAAGTAATCAGTCAAAGGGGTTTTTGTTGGTTTTGGGTTTTTTTAACTTTCCCTTCTTCCTCACTTTGTAAACTGTTTATTCTTTTCTGAAATGTGGAGATGGGAGAACAAATTGAAGCTGAGAAAGCTGTTTGCCTCCTTCAGTGGGGTCTGAAATGAGTCCCTTATGCCCAGTGAAGCTGCACAGGCTTATTGACTGGATCCAGGGACACTGTTCTACGTGGACATAGGACTATGGAGAAACCTCAGTATAGGAAAAACCTTTTAATATGATGTGAAGTTGAAGCATTTACCCAAAACAGCTTCCACCATTGTCATCACGACTGATGCTCTTTGATTTTTTTCAGCAGCTGAGCAGAGGAAACCATCCTGGTGGCTGTCACTCCCGTGGCATCCTGTAAAACACAGACTCTGCCTGGGGCAGCCCTGAGATAATTTTCACTATGAGCATCCCATTGTGATAACCATTGTGCTGCTGCTGAAAGGAAATTTTTTTCTTATGAAGCATGAGGATTAAAGCAGTTCTGCTCTGTGATGGATTTATTCTGGAACAGCCTGAAAAGGGCACCACTGCCCTTCCATTTTCTTCCATAAAATACTCAGAATTTACCAGTCTGACGCACAGATGCTCTGCCCTCCAAATAGCTCTCGGCTATAATTTTGACTACTGTCTTTCTTGTACCTACACAGAAGTCATTTGTGCTGTTAAAACAACTTAAATAGAAACATGAGGGGTTATTTGAGCAACTGTTTGCATAGATGAAGGTGGGAAGGGGGTGATTAACCTGGAATGGAGAACATGCGTACAGCCCAGGTGGACTGGTATGTATAGCCTCCCCAATTAACTAGAGCACATTTACACATTAATTAGCTCTTGCTTTGTGCCTAGGAATCCTTCTTATATTAACAACGCTTATTACAGCCCTCTGTCAATAGGACATTTCCCCATTGGTGCTGCCTGTGGGTGAGGGGAGAGGTGTCTGGATGGATGCGATAAAAGGACCAAGAGCCAAGATGGCTCAGCTCATTCTTAGGGCTGTATTTTTACCACAGAGATGCTGCGTAACCTCGGAGAATAATAACAACAACAGACAATAATAAGCCTTTCATAGAGGGAAGTTATGAAAAATTGAGCTGCTTCTGTGAGAAATAAATATGAAGGAGAGTAGCTCAAAGGAAGGTTAAAACAGGCAGCTCAGGTGTGACAGAGCCTGATAACCCCTAAGCTTCCAGCGTATTCTTTCAGCATTTCTTCAGTGGCTCTAAAGTGTCCCTTAGCCCTTTCCGTCTCTGCAGCTGGAGCCAGCTTCACACACGCTGAAATATGCTGGGAGGGAGCATCCCTCCAATCCAGCCAGCAGCTCAAGAACAGCTGTTAGCACTGAATTCACAGGCTGGCGTCGCAAATGCAGAAGGTTTGCAAGGGCATCATTGGCTGTTATGGAGGAGAGAAAATCATCCTCTTCTCCTTCATTCTCTTTTCTGCCTGCCTGAAATGAGGTCTAGATACTGAACATCTGCTTAACGTACCAGTCAAGCAGGGACATGCTCTCCTCCCTGTTTATTGCAGAGCCACAGTCACAGAAAGCCTAGTTTTGATGTATAGCCTGGAGACACACACGTGGCTCTGGCTTCCCAGATGGAGCTGCAGTGGGGCAGGAAAAGGAAAGCAGCAGTGAGAAATATGGGGATGCAGGGTACGGCACAGCCTCTATGGAATAACTGAAACCATCCGCCAGCATGTATCCTCCAATGGCACCCGCAGAGCCAAGTGGATGCTGCCTGCCCTAGCTGGGGTTAGTCTCTGTCTTCTGAAATCAAAGCCTGGCATCACCCAGGTACGAGGAGTCTCCTCCGTCACAGTGGAGACACAGTAGCAGACATCAGTGCTGAGTTCGTTTAGCAAAGTATAGTGACAAAGAGAGAGTAAACGGCCCGTTGCATGCTAATTTCCCATGAGAATCAATTAACTGTAGTTAAAAAAAAATATATTTTTAACGTCATAATTTTCAACTGTCATGGGCTGATTTCAGTCACAAAGTTGAGCTAAAATCCTCAGCTAAAGGTGTTAGTTCCTCATCAAGGAAAAAAAAAAAAGGGAAGGGTTGTAACAGTTCAGCTACTACACAGCCCTGTACCAAACAGAGACACAGGAATTGGCACAGGTGACACCAAGGGCAGGTCTAATGCTAAAAGAGTGTTATGAGCATTTCATTAAATAAAATATGCTTATTTAGCTGCCTTTAAATCAGGTGGGTGTATTTCCTGCTGTTTGAATTCAGCAGTGCAATAATATCATTATTAGCATCTAGACTAGCATTTAAAGCAACAGGGAGCTCAGCGGTCTTGCTGAAAGCAGATTTCCATCAGCAAGAGTGTGCTTCTCTCAGAGCTGCCCAGGAGAGACCTCTTCTAATACTCCCACCTGAATTCTGGCTCTGCCAACAGTGGAGCATCTATTCCAGCTTTCACAGGACCTGTAATAGGAGGAAGGGGCATTTGGGGGGCTAAACACTTCACCTCCAGGGTAAACCTCACATCGTGGTTGTTGGCTCTTTGGAGCATGTTGCAAACAGTAACAGTCCTTCCAGCACCACTGCAAAGGCATAAAAGCAGCATCCTCATTTTAGGAGAGAAAAGAGAAGTCCAGAAGTCATGTAACTTGCCCAGAGCTGTTGAAAAAGTCATTCTTAAAGCAAGATCAGGAAGGGAAAGCCTGATCCCAGGATCACAAAGCAAATTTGGGTGTCTGCCCACTGCTGACTGCATCTCAGGGCAGTTCTTCCCCAGTTCTCGTCTTGGGCTTGTTTGTGTCTCCACCGCACTTCTGCTCCACCCTGTGGTTTGTTGTACTTGGTTCTGGGTTTATTTGATACAGAAATGCTTCCAACACGCTCCTCCTCAACCTGTGAAGCACTAGTCACAGCTGTGGAATTGTATAAGTACTGATGGGTAGAGGCTTGATTAATTTTATTTAATTTTAATTTAATTTTAGCCTTTGCCCCAAAGCTATAGCTCAGCATCTTACTAAGTTTCACCCAGGAGCTGAGGTTTCACACTGTGGTCCAGCAGCTCCCAGCGTCCAAGGGATTTAGCAACAGGTACCATTTAAATCTTCTCAACACTGGTAAAAAAGCAGCAGCATCTCAGGACCAACATATCATAACTAAACCAACTGGAGGTGCAGTTGGTGCCAGGCTACATCCTGAGGATGACAGTAGCATGGTGGTGCTAAATAAAGGCAGTTCTGTGTGGTGCCAAATGGCTTACTGTGGACCTTGTCTGCTCCCTGTTTACCTTGCTTAAAAGCAAGCTCCAGACTGTGTCCAATATTTCTCCCACCTGGCAAAGCCTGCCTAAGCTGTTTTCGGGAAGAAGAGCAGTACGGATGTGATTGGAAGTGAGATACAAAGAAAAATGAGTGGAGAAGCACTGGTGTAAAACAGGATTTCAGAGCTCAGGAATCACAAACACAGCTCACACCATCCCACCCACACTATTTCCCAGTATCTGGTAGATAATGTTTTGTTGCTCTGCAAGCCACGGGTGGGCTTGCCCTGGACACCTGCAGTTGTTGCAGGCATGAGACCTCCATGGGTTGTTCCCTTGGATGGCCAAGAGGAGCAGACATCACCCAGCCACTTGGCGAGAGGGTGCCAGGGTGGGTGCTGGGGGTGTATAGGGACCATTTGCTGATAGCCCAAATCCCTAATGGGTCCAGGGCTAGGACCAGCTTCAGTTGAACCTCACAACCAGTACACGCATCTTACATCAAGGGTCACCTCTAGGTGTTACTGATACTACCTTAGCCAGACTGTCTGGGGGTGAGGCTGTTTTACTGGTAAAGCATCAAGAAGGTCATTTCAGCTTGGTGTTTCACTTTACTGGTAGCCCAGAACTAAAACACTTTTCCTACCAATTTCTACCTTTTTTTTCATGCGACGGAGACCCTTTGTGCAGGTTTAACGGTTTAATAGCACTGCCTTCCCCTCATGTGTATCAGGCAGGGACATGGAGGCAGAGAGAGAAATGACATCTACTTGCACAAGCTCAAGCTTGAGCAACTATATGTATGTTTCTCAAGCTAGAAGAGGAAAGTGTAGGTAGTTCTCTTGGTCCTCAACTGAGGCCGCCTTCATCCATCTCACAGTAAAAACCACAACTATGCAGCAAAGCCTTTGCTGGCACAAGAAACCACATTGTTGTGTGATGTCAAATCAACCCAGGAGCCTGCTGAAACTGGACGCTTGCTCTGTCACCGCCTGTATTGTACCCCAGTCCTCCCCTCCCTTGCACACCATCTCTGCAAGGTAGAACCTGAGGCACACACCTTGACTCTGAGCTGCTCTGCAGGAAACATGTTGGAATCTCAATAGGACGGCAGGCTGTTAGAGAAAGGAAATGAATCTTCTAGCATCTCATGAAAGATACCGAAGAAAGGAGGTCGTCATTAGGGCTGTGCTTCATCTGCCTCAAAAATGCAAAGGCAGCTCCTGAAGAAAGTGAGGGGAGGGCAGGAGAAAGCAGGTACCCGCAGGTTAGGGTGAGAAAACACTGCTCTCTGCATTGCAGCACATCATGTCCCCTAAAGAAACTGCCTGGGCTGGCCCATGGTGGCTGTAGCCTTGGGAATAGCCACGAGCTCCATGGTTTCATTAGTGTCATCATAATACCCCGTACCTCTGTAAAAATGTCTCCTCTTTCTGAAGGATCCACTTAACTTTCACTTCTTAATAATAATTAAAAAAAAAAAAAAAATACTGAAAAGGCAACATTGACAAGTACAACTAAGGCAACTTACCTTTATCAGCCCTCCAGAAAAAAAACACAAACAAACCAAACAAAATGAATATATAGATATATAAAACTAGCAGCAGCTTTCTGTCACAGTACTCAATTCCTCTCACCTTGTGACTTTGGTATGAGTTTGAGGAGATGCTTTTTAATATGCTTAAATGTACGTTTATAGAAAAAAAAATATTATCATTTGAGCCCATAAAAGGTATCTGCCTAACCTCATATGCTTAAATAATTACATATTATATTTTATGTGTGCATATATACTTATATTAAAAT
>WUAM01000309.1:1102196-1112331 GCA_024336885.1 Actenoides hombroni
ATATTTACATTAAATATAGTCTTAAATGCACTATTTCTATAATATATACTTAATATATTATTTATTTATAATATGCTTAGAGTAAATAATGCATATTATTTCAGCATATTAGAAAGCATCTGTCAAACCTCATACCACAGTCAGAGATGCAGGGAATCAAGTACTATGAGGGAAGGATGCTGCCAGTTTGAGAGGACGTGGCCTTAGCCGGCCAAGTCACTGCAGCTGCAGTGGTACCTGCAGAAATAAGGCCTCTCTTCTCTGCCACACAGAAGGCCAGGAGCTGGGTGGATGTGGTGGCAGGAGAAGGAGGCGAGGGAGTTTGTGCACGAGGAAAGATGTACTCGCTGCTCCTTTCCGACAGGGTGTGTAGCAGTGTTTCTGGTTTACTGATTTTAGGTGGGTAGAGAGCAGGAAGGCTACAGAGGTGTCAGAGGAGCAGGGTGATATAGCAGGGAAGGGAAGGAGCTTTATAGCGAGAATGTAATTATGCCTTTCTTGTCTGTAGAAAGAGCACACAAGTCATGTTGACACAGAGTTTGAGTGACCCACGTTTCCCTGTATTCAGGGACATAAGCTCACTGCTTTCCATGCTGGGAGCACGTGCCCTGCCTGCACAACAGTTGGGCAGGAGGGAGATCAGAGCAGCTGCAGGGAGCAAGGTGCCAAGGTCAACAGCCCCCTGGTACTAGCATCATATTTTATAGCTTTTCCTCTAGCTCAGGTAACTAAGACCAGGGGGATGAATTTGGGCCTCACAGCAGCAGGCAGTGGAAGCAGAGCAGCTCCTTGTCAGCGTGGCAGGGAACAGATGTGTTTCTATGGAGCTGTTACGCCCCGGCTCCACGATGCTCCTGGGTGCACTCTAACCGCTATCTGCACCCGTAGCCAGATTTTTTTACATTACAGATAGCAGCTACTGTGTGGTGTGCTCTGCTAGCAATAGCAGCCACAGCTTAAAAATAGATTACTGCACTGTTGTGAACTCAAATGCTCCCCTATTAGTGTTTATTTTATTAATTTATTGAATAAACACCAGCGAGGTTAGAAACTGTCTGTGGCTTTGGTTTCTTTTTTTTTTTTTCCACAGCATTCAAAGCAATTACTTTCATGAAAGCAAATGGTCCATTTAGTTGGAGAATCTATAAGGCAGAAATGAGATCAGATTCCTGAACAGATGTGCCCTCCTCTAGAGGGATTCAGTGTCTGTGAGGCTTCAAGCTGACACCAGGCAGAAAACATCTCTTAACTTCACTATGTCTGAGCTGCACGGCAGAGCTGGCAGTTATATCAAAGAGCCAGCAAAACAAGGGCAAGTACCCATCAGTTTAAAGCAATTTGTGCACCAGGGAATGGAAGGGAGGAATGACACCTTTGTCATGGGGATGGGGCTAGCACCACCAAAAAAAACCAACCCCCAAAAAAACGTAACCCCCAATTCACTAAAATGAGTCCCTCTTTGTCAACAACCCAGGCAAAGAAAAATGCTTTTCCTCATTTTTTGCACACACAGAGCCAGAGAGGGTAGGGCTAGAGGGAGCCAATGATAACTACTGTGGGTTCACACATCGTGTAATGCTTTCCCTTGGTCAGTGCTATGTGTCACAGGAAACACCTGAGATCCCCACCCAGCCCAGTCCCAGGTCAAGTCAGGAGCAGGACACAACTCCCTGGTATCAGTTCAGCAGCCACCATAGGAGTTAGCACTTCTAGCAACAGCTCAGATCGTGCTCTGGGAGTACAGCAAAGCCCTGCTGACACAACCGGCCTCAACTGTGCCAGTCATCTCCTGGATGACAGTGCACGCATCCAAGGCAGTAGCCCTCAAACCAACACCCTGGACGTCACCCGTTGCTCACGCCTGGCTGGTAAAGTCCCAGCTTTCACCATGTCCTCCTGGGAGAGTAGCGCTTGCATTGGCCTGGCAACCCCTGTGCTCCATTCACCTGCCCACAACCAGCTGTAGAGATTTCCCTTCCTTTGTGCATCTTCTCTGGCCCATGCCCCCAGCCTCAGTGGGGTGCAGATGGAAGAAGGCACAAAGGAAAAGCCATCATCCACTCACCCGTGGAGACAGTCCCTCTGGGCAAAGCACATCAGCAAGCCAGCACACAGAAGCTTGTATGGCTGCTGCCAACTCCCTACCCACTCTGCGGCTAAGCCTGAGGTCTCAGGGCTATGTATGCTTCAGCCTGGCAACTCTCCTGTGCCCCGAATTAGCAGGCATGGAGACTGTTTGAAGTCACTCCAGCCGTTAGATGTAGGGACATGCAGCCCCTCAGCAGTAACCGGTCCTGGGGATGCGCCCAGCTGGGATGCCCATCCTGCCATCCACAATTCCTGCTCGTGCTCCTCGCGGCTGGCATCCATGCCCATGTGTTCACCTGGCAGCCTTCCCACCCACAGGCTGTTTGACAGGGGCTCAGCTGCCAGGCAATGATGCATTTAGACAGGAGGCCTGAGCAGGACTGTAAATACCATTTCTTTGGCCTTCCTCCTCCAATACAGGGGAAAGAACACAGTATCTCTCACCTGATGACTGCTCTGTTGTCTCAGGCCGTCCTCTCCTCAAAGCGGTCCACAAGGCAAAGGCAGAGGAGATAATCATACTCCTCACCAACTTCAACAGACACTAAGGAAAACTCAGAAGTAGTTGAACTTGCAAAATCTCTCACAAATCAACGTTGACAGGAGAGGGGAGTCAACTACTCTAGTTATTCAGGAGCAAAGTGGGACAGGGGCAAAACCAAGGGTTAACAGCTATCACTGAGGCATATGGAATTAGCTCACAGTCACTGCGGGATGTATAGGCAATAGATGTTTTCCAGTTGAGTTTTACTTGGGACACTTCCATGAAATAGCATATACATAAATGCAAACATCATGCAACGAGGTGGTGAGGATAGGCTCCTGTCAAGGTAGGGAGAAAAGGACACGCAGTCCTAACACCATCAGGAGACAAAAATGGTTTCCAGAGCTGCAGGGATGTGAGGGGTTTTCATTTATTTATTTATTTATGCATTTCCTTTTCCAGGCTTTCCCCCCCTTACATATTTCCAACTTCACAGGAGTTCATAGCAACATAAAGCACCCCCGCTGTTAGAGATCCTGCTGTGTGTAATGGCATGCCTATGCAAGGAAATGAGGGGGATGCTGTTGGCAGGGGACAATACAGCAGAGAATACGTGCTCACGTCTGAATCGCAAGCTACATATAGCCCTACAAACATGTTATCAAGGGAGATGGACAGAAATCTAAGCTTTTTTTTTTTTCCCCTCTCTCACAAGAACAACTATGCTGCTGACTTGGAGAGCACACACTGTACCTGCCTTTGACCCCATTCTCATCTTTTTGGGGGATTTTGCCCAAGTGTCTGGATCTTCAGTGTTACTGCTGCAAAAGGAGAGTAAGCATCATCAAGGAAAAAGCACAAAGCTTCTGTGTAGATCTGTGAGTATTCCTAAGCCTCAGCATTTAGCAGCCATTTCTCACGATTAGACAATAGTCACATTTAAATAAACAGTTTCTTATGTATTTATTTAGTTGTGATCATGTAACAGGTAGTATTTCCAGGGATGACAGACAGAAGGCAACCAAAAAGACCTGCACACAGCTACAACTCAGGTTGTGCTTCTCCAGTGATTCAGAAGTATTCCACCATTGCCAGGCATACATAAAAAAATTTGTAGATAAAAGACAAGGTGGTACCTTTCTCCTACAAGGATAACATCTCTTGTTGGGTTTTTTTCTGTGGGTTTTTTTATATGTTTCGGGGTTTTTTTGTTGTTGTTGGTTTGGGTAGGTTGGTTTTTTTAATTATTCTTATTTTAAATTTTATTAAAATCCCCATGCATGGGCCAGAAAGATGAGAATGGGTGATAGGAATCAGGAAAAACAAAAAAAAAAAAACCAAACACATATACACACACAAACCAAACCATGTTCTTACCTGCATGTCTCGCCTCGATTTTGCTTCTCCATTTAATTGGTGACATTTCAGGGGCTCCAATCTCACCTGGAGTAGATACTTGGCTGTACACTAGAAGTCTTCTGGCCCTACTTTTTTCTCATCCAGGGAGCAGGGGAGGGATGCATTATGAGTAATAGTTATCCAACGATATGAGATCAGGCAGTAAGGGGGTGGTTGTCTGCTCCCCCAACCAGGCAATCACTGCTTGAAATACAACCCTCCGAAGAGGGCTCATGCTATGCTGAGGCACCTTTCCAAAACATATGTAAAAAGTAGTAATTTCTTACAGTTCGTAGTTAGTTTTTTGACAGCAATTTCTTGCCTTAGTCAACTAAATGACAGTAGCATTCCTAAACAGAAACCAGACAGTCCTGTCGCATTCCCTTGAGATGTTTTTGGTGCACATACTGTTTTCTATAGCAAGTGTTTAGCCTCTGCTACATGCACTGCTAAGCATCATATGTTTTAAATTCAGAGAGACAATATGAACTGGATTAGGTACCATCTGATCAAATTCAGTAGCTTCCATTAAGGAGATCAGCCTACGCAGTTGTAACAGTCCCTTTTCAATTCTGCTATTTGTAGATGTAGTGTTTTTCACACACCGGGCTAGTTTTTTGACCTTGTATTATCCAGGTCAGAAGATAACAAAACCTCCTCACATTTAAAAAAATAAAACAAAAATTAAAAATACATAAACAGTGGCTTTTTGCTCAGTAACATACTTTTATGTTTGTAGGCAAACCTCCTGTAAACAAACCTGCAACATCCAATTAGTGAAAAAAAAGAAAAAAAAAAATCTCATCACTGAGGATGACACTTTATACATGATGATGGAAATAATACACAAGTAAATGCTGAGCAAACAGCTCCCCAGTACCAAGAGGGTGATTGGAACGAGGGGAAGAAAAAAAATACCAACCAACAAAAACAACCAAAAACCATCCAACAAATGTCCCTGACACTACAATTCTTCTTCTGAATTCAAACCTTTGAAGTAGAGTTATATGAAAAGCATTTTTAACTCCTTACTCATTACAAAGACCAAGAAAAGTTGTGTACATTTGTTTGCTTTAGTAAGAAACAAAACTGCAGTAAACAATGCAATCAACATCTTCAATCTCAACACAGCCTGTACTTCATTAAACTGAATTATTTTGTCCTTTATAACATGTATGTGATAAGTTGGGTTTAGGTCATTGTTTTAGATCTGTATGCTAACAGCTGTATTTACTTGCTATGTTCTCTTTCTATTATATAAATAAAATTAAAATTTAATATTACACTGCAGAAGATAAACTGAAGTAACCCATCATGGAATCTCAAGAGAGGCAAGTGTGGCAGCAAAAGCTAGTATTAGAATGGTAGTCCAGACAAGTGTTTGGATCAAGGATATTGTGAAACTGAACCTAAACTATATAATGCTAGGAAATGGATAGTCCTACTCTCCTGTCTGCTTTATTGCTTCAGATCAGATATGCCCAGTCACACTAATTGGCTAATTGACCAAAACCAGCAGCACAGGATGTATGTGTGTGAGACACGCTAGTTTCTGTCGCATCAAGAAGTGGATTCAAATCATTAAGCGATCACAAAACCCCATGGAAGTCAGAGGGCAAGAATGCATGTGCTCGACAGTAATCCCAAAATACAAAATGAATCTCAAAAATTCACCAGTGTAAGAGACTGTTGGTGACCAGTTATTTTAACAGAGATAGGTGTAGTTATTCTCCTTCCTGAACGAGATGGCACTAAGAATTTCAAGTAGGAGCTACAATCTCTCATAGAGCAGACATTAATTAATCTAGTCCCTGGACAGCAGCATCACCAATAGCTACTGCCAGATGGGATAAAGGGCTGGAGGAACTCAGCTAAGCAGTGTATCACTTAAACTTAGGTACACTGATAGCTACTTTATATTCAGCAAGTTATTTTCTAAAGAAAATTTGAAATGCTGGGTTTAAGTTTCGTGTTAGTCAAGCTCTCAAGAAATACCAGTTCAATCTTATACAGCCACATGAGAGAGACCGGTTTTGTATTTACTCTTGAGAAAATAGCAAGTAAATACAGCTGTTAGCATACAGATCTAAAACAAAGACCTAAAAACCAGCTGATCACATACACGTTATAAAGGACGAAATAATTCATAAATTGAAATGTGGACATACATGCAATGATATGCCTTAAACAGACATTCAACCTTTGAATATGTTCATCTCTAACAAGTAAGGAGCCATGTCTTGTCCAGCCCTTCACCCAGGAGGATGTCCACATGACTACAACTTGTTTCTATTATTCAAAATCTCAGCTGCAACTGAACTGCCCAGGAAATAGCAGAATTGCTAAGCCAGGGTGGGGGGGAGTTAAACTATTTTAGGAACTGAAGTTCAGCCTACTTTTTGTCAGATACGAAAGAGGAACCTGAAGCCACTTCTTTCACAAAAAGAGAATGTGTTAAATCAGTATTACACCTCCTCACATGTAAACAGTGATTTATTTTTGCAGAGAATGCAGTACATGTGACTTAAGCAGATTTTTTTCTGTCACTGTTAAATTAGTCCACATTAAAGTTTGATGGTATTCCCTTTCTCTAGAAATTCCAAACATCACAAGTTAATAGTTTACATTTTTAAATATTACAATTTCTTTGACATATGGCAACTGTAGATACCAAGAATCTTCTGAGCCTTAAAACAGTGCTTGCAAAACTGGCTGAGGAAAAGTGTCCTTCTCTGAGGAAAACAAACAAACAAACCCCAAACAAACAAAAAAACAAACCCACAACAACAAACTCTTCAGTTATTTTAAATCCATTTAACATGTTTGTTTCCTCAGAAACCAGCTCTCCCAACAAGCAGGCATACACAGTTCTGAGAGGCCCACACCCTGTTTTTACCAAAAGAACCACTTATAACACCCAAAAGCACTAACATGTTTTAGTGGATTGCCATCCCATAGGCTGCTAACTCTCCCCCCACCACCACCCCGTGACTCATTTCCCCACCTGTCAGGTCCAGAAGCAGCAGCCCAGGAGAGTGAGACAACAAACTGCAATACCTATTAGGTAAACACCTGCAGATTTTGGAATACAGGCCGATTTTCTTTTTAGCAGATGCCCAAACCTGCAGATGCAGGCAGCTAACAGGGACACCAGTAGTTACCGCTCACTCCGAACAGCATGACAGATGTGGCAAAGTGCAAAATGGGGAAATTACATTGATCAAAACAAAATTCTTCAGTTATTTTTAAACTGCACCACTGCATGGATCCGAACTATTTGGTCTGCCCTTCTTCTTCACTCCAGGGAGCAGGAACCTGTAATCTTGAAGTGACCGAAGGGAGTGCCAGCCTCACATCAGCAGCTTAAAACTTAAGTAATGTGCTGTATTTTACTTTCTCTAATGATCCCTTTGTGCCCTAACTGTGGATCTCCAGTGCTATGTAGTCCTCCTGTCCCTTCACTGCTTCCCAAAGAATTTTGTAGGACTGCTACTACACGAGGAAAAAAGTTAATGGGAACTGTAGAAAGTCTTGTTCCTCTCCCTCTGCAGCCCTCGTATTAACACCAATCCCCACCTTTTTGCTTTGCTCTCTCTGTATTGCAGAGCCTGCCTTTGAGAGACTCCCAGGTGCAAGTGAACCATCAACTCTGGATGAGTTATCCCCAAAATTTAAGACAGGTAACTTCCAAAATCTGCTGGTAACAAAATAAATAAATGAAAAACCCAAATAACTAAACTCCTATCATAACAAAACAAACACAAAACAAAACAAAAATCACCTTTTGTAGCATCCCTCCTACATTAACACTAAACAGCCTAAGCTAGAAGATGCATCCAAAATTGGACTGACACCTGACCCATGTGGCAATTTTTAAAAAGCAGTTCTTAATGAAAGCTGATGATGTAATTGTTCTTACTTTCATGCTGCTTCACAGTAGACTAAAATACAGTGTACTCAGGGCAGGTAGGAAGAAAGCTATAGATTAATTCGGTCAGCAAAAGAGTTGATAAGTCTGGAAAAATGAAAATCCATCATACTTGAGGAAAATGCAGAGCAGAGAAGTGGTACCCTAGGATTCTTCAGGAATAAAATCCAGACTGCACTTGGTATCAATATGGACAATAGACAGTTAATCATTAACAGGATTCACATGGCATCTCCAAGACCACAATTGTCCTAACCAGCACTCTTTGAGAGGCAAAGTTTATCCCTAAGCTGCAGGTGTAGCACTGCACACTGAAATGCCACCTGCATACATTCCTCATCCACTCATCTTCCATTATGAATTCTTCTTCCTTGAATGGTTTGTCAATTAAATTGGGATATTCCTCACCCCAA
This sequence comes from Actenoides hombroni, assembly GCA_024336885.1. NCBI lineage: Eukaryota > Metazoa > Chordata > Aves > Coraciiformes > Alcedinidae > Actenoides > Actenoides hombroni. Next base: position 1,110,508 of record WUAM01000309.1, read on the forward strand.
TTCACTTTTTTGAGAGGCCATGGTATTTCATTTAAATACTAGAATCTCTAGAATTGGTTTTCTAATATACCTAAGAAAGAAAAAAAATTTAAGTTCCTTATCAATGTTTAAACTCCAAGTTAATAAAAGAACAACCAGTCAAATTACCTTTTTGTGTAGGTGGTTACAGCATTATTGACTGATGCATGAAAACGGAATTCTGAAGTACAAGATGAAACAAGTAGTTAATTATACTGCAATGCATTTAAAGCAAGTTTAACAGGGTTGTTATCAAGTAGACAGAAGCGGTATCTTTAATCAGTTACGTCTCGGTTGCTCACATTTTATATTTCTGTTGGTCTGGATGCTCCAAGGCAACTTTTCCTTAATTCTTAGTTGATAGCTATGAACGGCTTGGCATCAAAAGGATGTGATCACATTTTGTCTAGCATTAGTTTTCTCTCTGACAACCTACTCCATTTAAACAGACTTTACTCCACACAACCTTGGCAGGCAGTGTTCATTACTAGAGCTGAGTAAGTTATTCATAATGTGATTTATTCTGCAATTTTTGGCTCTCTGTTCAAGATACCAAAGCAGATAATACATCTCTATTAATCCTCTTTGGAAATCGTCAAATACATTCATGTGTTTAGAGCTCACTCAGAACCTCTTGGAGGAAAAAAAAAGTTAACAGCAAATAAGCTCTGCAGGGGTCTTAGCAGAGACATGAAATCTGTTCACTGCCTACGAATTTTCTTCTACACAACTCATTTCATGATCTGCAAGAGCTATCAAAAAGCACACCACGTATTGTTTCCAGAGTGGTCCATCACAATCCCTAACCGATTTTCAGATGAAAAATCAAACCCAAGTTTTTACAGAACATCATTTCAGCAGTAAATTTCTTCACAGGAACCTTCATCAGCAATTGTGGGGGGAATATTAAAAAGTTCCAAATGTATGCTCCCAAGTACTGCTTCCACAAAGTACTGTAACTTAGAAAAATGGTACAAAACCTCTTGATTGAAGCGTACAAACTGAAACTAATCACACAGGGACTAAGTTCTCAAGCATGCTAGAGGGTGTGACTGAAACAGAAAGGCAGTCAACCAAAAAGTGAACACCTACAAACTGAGAAACCAAGCAAGAGTGCAAAAGGGTTTCAGAATACCTAAATAAACCCCAAACCACATCAAAACCCCCAAGCCACTACACCCCAGCACTTACACCACACTAACACACCATGAAAATCAGAAGTGTTTCCAAATTCAGCATTAGGTTGAGTAAGAAAGAAATCTAAAGAGCAATAAAACTCATTTTCTTACTGCTGTAGCTTAGAGAGCTCAGTCCAGCTCCAGACTCGACGAGGTAATATACTCACCAAACTTGCTTTCATGTTGAGCACACAGAAATCTTATACTCTTAAAAAACCCCTCACATATCCACATTAGCCAAGGTAGTATCCCCAGTGTTTCCTAGATCCAGTCTAAGTATTTAGACCACATATTGGAGGAAAAGGGATGGGAAGGCTGATTATTTTTTTCAATCAAACATGACCCACAAGTAATATTTAAAAATCAAGACTAAAAGCAGGCATCATTTAATGTATTTTAATAGCAAACTTACAGGAACAGCACAGAAGACAGACAACATTAAAAACATGTACTTGCATGTAGGACAACTCAGTTAGAAAAGTATAGTGAATGGATGGAATCTACTGTATGATAAAAATGCTACAAACACCATTTAGTTGCCATTGATAAGAAATTTACTTGTTTAAAAAAATCCAAATGCTGGCATTGTCCAGAAAAATTTGACAGGTTTATTTATTTTTATTTTATT
>WUAM01000309.1:1118824-1150655 GCA_024336885.1 Actenoides hombroni
GCGGCCGCCGGGGGGGAGGGAGGAGGAGGGCGGGCGAGCGGGCGGGCGCAAGGAGGAGCCGGAGCTGCTGCTGCTGGCGGCGGCGGCGGCTCGGAGCACAATTGAAAGATGGCTGACTCGGGAGGGCCGGCCCCCCGATTGCCCCCGCCCCCAACCGCCGCGCCCCGCCCCGGCCCCGCCCGCCCGCCAATGGAGCACAATGGAGGGAAGGCGCGGCCCCGCCCCCGGCCCCGCCCCCTCCCTCTGCGCCGTGTGTACAAACACAAAAGACACGCCGCGCGCGCGAGGGGGATTCCCTCCTCCGCCCCCCGGCTCCCGGAGGGCCGGGGGCGCGCGAGGGCACGGCGGGGCCAACGGCCTCGCCAACGGCCGCTCCACACCGCGGGCGGGGACCGCAGTGGGGCCGGCGAACGGTCTCCGCCCCTGGCGACCCCGAGACGGCCGCCCCGCTGCCCCCAACGTCTGTCACGCCCGGTCCCCCGCCAGTCGTACCCGCCGGGTGGGCATCGGGCATAGCAGGGGCCCCGGAAAGCAAGCCCCAGGGCAGCAGGGCGCGGGGCTGCCGGCAGCCGGCTGGGAGCTGGGTCAGCGCTGCGCAGAAAGCTAGGCCTGGCTCTTACCCCCACCTAAGTACAAGGCACCTCAACAGCCCCCAGAGTCTGTCTTACTGGGTTTGGGTGGGGGATTTGGGGGTTTAGGTTTGGTTTCTCCCTGCATAACAGCAACGCAAAAATTCCCACTGCAAGTAGGCCCATCAGAGCTGACCCAGCAAGGATCTGCTGTGGAAGTGCCATAGTCCTCGTTCTGCACCGGAAGAGCTGAGCAGCAGAAGGAGGCTGTCAGGGTCACTTCAGACTTGGAAGCAAACTGCAGACACAATGGGACACAAGGAAAAACACAAGGAGGTTTGGGAAGGAAGAGGAGTCTCGTCCCCTGTAACAGTGCTGTCAAACTATTTCAAGTTTGAAACGCAGCTATTAGAAAAGTGACACTAAGTTGAGCACTGTCAATGCCAATGGGTCTCATGCAGTTGCCATGTTGTTTAATGAGAAAATTCACTCTTGCTTTATTTTCTGTTAATATCGGAAATGCCCTGTGGGAAAGTAACCCCTACTCTAATATGACTGAACAGTCACTTGCAATTTTATTAACTACATTTCAATTACAGAGTCAAAGTCTGTACTCACTCAAACTGGTGCCACCATCTCGTCTGACATTTAGATCTAAGAAGGAGCTGTATTTGATTTGCAAAATCTTTATTATGGACGATGATGCAAGACAGCTCTGCGCAGAGACATTCAAGCTACCTCCAGCAGCGGAAGTAGTTTGGCCATGTGAGCGGAGCAATTTGCTTGGGGCTAATCAAACCTGATGAGGAAAAGAGTGTTATCGTGGGCAGAACACCCTGCTTGGATAGATACAGGCTGCTCTGGTGCACCAATAAACATAACAGGCTGCGCTATGCAGGCTGGTGTAGACATACCAGACCTACACCTCTGACCCTGTGGCGGGTTTATGAGAGGTGACTGTCAGTAAAAACAAACTACAAAGTATTTTCGTTATACATAGAGAAGAATTACTGGAGTAATTTATCTGTTGATAGTGTTTTATGAGAGAACACCCAGAAAAAGAACTCAAAGCTGTATTATACAGTATTACACAACAGAGTGTTTGCAAATACTGTCAACTCTAAAAGCCAGGCACCGAAATTGGCATCAAAACCCAACATAACACGCACATCCTATAATGAGCAGCTGGAAAAGTTAAAAGCCGGCAGCGCTGGTTCCCGGCTGCAAGAAGCTGCCCACAGATTAATAATTCATAGATAACCGCTGTCAGCTTTCGCTCTGAACACGCTCAGACGTGCGGAGCGAGCAGCCGAGTTGTCACCGCTCCCCACGTCCTCCTCCCGCAGCGAGGAGCTGTTCCCGCCGCGCTCACCGGCTGCGGCCCTCCCCGGCTCCCCCGGCGGGGCTCGGCCAAGGCGGGACCGTGCCCTGGGGTTACCTGCCTACCTCCCCCCCACACCTCCCCCTTCCAGCTCCGCCGCCCGCCCCGGGGCTGACGCGGCCACGCGCGGGTGGCAGCCCAACGTGCCCGGCTCGAGCGCCCGCCCCGCTGGCGCGGCGCCCCCTGCCGCTGCTCCGCCGCCGCCATTGGCGGAAGCGCGCTGGAATTCCATGACGTGCCGGCGGGGGCGGGGCGGGGCGGGGCGCGGCGCGGGGGCTGTCCCGGCCCCGGTGCTGCCCGCACGGCCTCTTTCCTCTGCCGAGAGCCCGCAGCGAACCGAAGCGCTTTCCGCCGGGAAACTGGGGGTCGGGCAAGACTTTCTCTCTCCTCTAGGACGCCGCCGCTGCTCTACCGCCGGTGGTTCCGATTGATTCAAAACGCGGTCGGAGCTCGGGTGTAGCCTCCGTTAACGGCCTGCACCGAAACCCACCGAGATGAGGAAAAACTATGCCAATACTTTTGCACCCTCGTTTCATCTTCGCTGATTAATTCCGTTAAAACCCTCCCTATTCCAAGGCTATGGGAACAGGTACAGCCCGGGGCAGCCCTTTCAGCTTTACCACAAAAGCTATTTGTGTGCCAAGAGGACACTGCAGAAAGAGCTGGCCCAGCATTGAAAAGACTCCAGATGTTCTTCCTTTGCCGTCAGTCAGCCTCTGATAAGCGTTCGCTCCTCCTTTCCAAAGGCCTTTATCTCTGCAGACCACAGGGATCTTACACTCTTCAGCGTCTGTAAAGCGGCCATGAAGAAATCTAACCTAATGAGATTCCACCGGTTTAACCGACAGTAACACGCCAAGGACAACTGCAGCACTTCATCCTCACCCAGCCTTACCACCGCTGCTGCAAACATGTCCAGATTGCTACGGGAAATAAGATTAGGATGGAAAACAGCTGGTCCAGATGGGTGCCAAAGGAGGCTCAAGTAACACTGGATAGAAAAGAAGAACAAATGAAAAGTAGTCCAAGCTGTTTTTAGCACCTTTCAATGAAAGCACTCAGCCCTCATTCAGCAAAAAGAGGCAGACTTCCACAGCTCCTACTCATTTTGGCTGCCCAAGTAGCATACATTTCCCAAAATACTCTCATGTTCACCTTGCTGGGAAACTCTCTTATCTTGCCCAGGAGACTGTAGGCAGAGGAAGGCAGGCATTTTTTGTGTCAGGCTGCATTAGTTGCAACTCATTGCGTGAAGCTGAAAATACCACTTCAAAATTGGTACTGAAAAAAAAATTGTTGCTTTGCAGAAATGGCTTCAAGCTCAAGTCCTCCAAGTAGCTCCTAGTCGGCTTGAAATGCTGGTCTAAGGCACTAGCCTCACTGGCCAAAGAGCTAACAGTTCAACCCCAGTAACATCACAGACTGCAGGAAGATTTACAAACAGCTGCAGCAGCTGCTCCCCTTAGCAACAGCACAGATTACAAGCCCCAGAACAAAACACACCGGAGCTGATAAACGTGTGCCTTTTTTGAGGTTATCCGGACAATGGAGAAGTAGCAACTCTAGGGTATCGTTGTTTTTAAGCAACATTTTTTGCAGGTATCTTTCAGAAACATTTGAAAAAGGTTTTCCACTACAAGAGATACTCACAGTTCATCACCAAACTCCAAATTGTCTCTGATCAAAGAATGTTTCTTTCCCACCCCTCAAAAAAAGCATAAACTAAAAAGCCAAATAACTTAGTCTAGTTTGAACTCGTCAGGCAAAGGTCCCCTCCTATTACCCAGGGGAAGCTGGGACTGTTATTCATTTTATGCAAAAAGCTACTCGGGTATTTCAGTGAGGGAAGGAGTATAAAAGCTTTATTTACCTAAAACTCTCATCTCCTGCTTCCACGTATCTTCTCCCAGACCCAATTCACCCTTTCTGTTCTCCTTCAGATGCACCACTCTGCCCTTGCTCATCAAACCTCCAGCCTCCCTTTGCACTTAAGCTTTGCATCGTCGCTCACTCCTACTCCCTGTCCCAGCTCCCAGCGTGCTGGCCATTTAATAATTTCATATTCCCTACACACCTTCTTTGATTCAATGTATTTGCTCAGGCAGCTTCATTTTTTTCTCCCCTTTCTGTTTGTTCCTCTCCATATCTCTCACCTTTTTGATTTTCATGCCAAACCGTTCCCACCTTCCCCTAGTTTTTTAGCCAGTCCCAGTCCATACCTGCTGTGTTTCCTTCTGCAGCTCCCAGGCTGGACAGCCCTTCCTAGCCAATTCCAATCTCCATCCTTAGCAGTCCAGTCCAGTGTTATTTCATCCTCACTCCAGTCCTAGCTATACCGTTACCATTTCTTCTGGAAATTAAAGTAAAATGTCAGTAGAAAACGCTCACAAGTTTTTAAGCTATCTTCCACTTAACATGTATTTTGGCAGAATGAAAACATTTGTAACCCGTAACTTTGTATTAACAGTACATTTTGGTGCAGAACTAAATGTATTACTAATCATCTACATTAAAGACTAAAATACACTATTTCCAGTGGTTTTACTAGGAAGTTACTAGGGGTAGGAATCATTTGCACTCAGGAAGGAAAGTACAAGTCATTTAAAACCTCAAAATTACTTATAATAATTTTGTCTCTGTGTAGATAATTTTACTATTTATTTTAAAGTTTTCTACATCATGAATTTGCACACCACAGAAGTTACAACACCATAACAGCAGCCATTGTAATGCACAGTTCTCTGATATGCTGGATTGCCTATTACACCACGTAGTGTGTGTGTATCTATCATTTTTATTATTTACACTCTTTGTCAATGCACAGGCAAAAAACACACCATCCAAAACTAGCAGCTGTACAGTACACTTCAGAGATTGGCACCCAACAGAAATACAGATAAGAAGTTGTGTAATAGGAGTAGACACAGCTTTTTTTTCTTCTCTTTTGTCTTTTAATTATTTATTTTGCCTTTTGCACTTCCATAAAATAATTCACATATATTAGACATTATGGCCCCACTGTTTAAAGAAAGCTCTTAAACATGTGTTTACTTTTAAGTACCTCTCAAGCTCCATGGACTTCAATGGAAGATAAATACTCTTAAATTTACACACATGCTAACAGTGTCTCCCTGAGGACTGCTCCCTAAGGAAAGTCCCTTTGTTTAAATAATAAGGAAAGAGTACATGTGCCACATGAAAAAATTCTTGGAATTCCTGGGTTCTTTAGGAAAGCTTAAAAGAGACAGCTACTTTAAAATGCTAAATTATCAGGCCTTTCAAAGGTACTTCTTTTCACACTTTGAGCACCATATATGTGCAGGGGATTCAGAACAATCTCTTTAGGAGACAAAGTGCATTTTTCTAATGTCTCATAACCTAAGAGCAGTAAATTGTTTTGGGGTTTTTTTTTCCCCAACTTTGGTTGGTTTTTTTTTAAATTTACACTGTTTCAGTGAAAATTTTCTCCCAAAAGGAATTTCAAGGACAAAATTCTAAGAGAGTGAAAATAAGCCTACAATAGCTCAGAGAATAAATTTCAGGACTCCTGGATTTTGCTTCTCTTTCTGGATTAGCACTAATTTTTAGGAGGCTTGATGAATTTGACTCAGACTCCACCTTTGTGGTTCCTCTCCTGCAAAAACTCACCAAGTGCTTAGTTTCGCTGCATGCATGCCTGCTTTATATATGGACTCCTGGCTCTAATTCCCTGTGTATCATCCAGGATTCTCTTATTATAATCTCATTTGTAGTGACTATTATTAACATACATGCACTGCTAGAACTCATCTCTCATCCTTCTAATGAGATCCTACAGAACATGAAAGAGTAAATAACATTACGTAAAATAGTGCTAATGCTTTCTTTTCTGTGATCCACTGAATTTCTTCTGGTGGAAAGTGTGCTACGCAAAAAAAAAATAAATCCTGTAAGAGCACCTTACAATGACATCTCAAAAGCTCCACTCCCATTCCTATCTTGTTTGCTTATTTGTTTTTTTCCTAATAGCCTTTTAAGTAGGCTTAGTATTTAAATATACTTTTAAAAGTCTATTGCCTTTTAAAAACTGGAAGATACAAATATCTTTAATTGTGTGATGCACAGCTAAGCCTTCAGCTAAGAACAGTTCCAGGTACATAAGATGCATTGTAATGTAACCACAGTCTCCATTTTTTCTTACCAACTTTGAAGGGTTTGCATACAATGGTTCATTTTCTTAAGGTGGAAACAGGATTTAAAATATTACACCAAAAAAAGAAGTATTCCTATTACACTGACACTATAAAAATCCTAAACAGAAACAGAGGTAGCTTTTTAAATAGCCACACTCTATTTTATATTATGTTTTCATTTGCTTGATATTGGATAATTAATGTTTGTTTCAAACTATGGGGATGATAAAGGAAAACAACAGTAAAAATAGCCCTACATGTTTTCACAGTCACAGACCTCCCCTTGACAAGAGAACTTCAGCTTCTTATGCACTTCTCTAGGCTTAGGCATTTTCTTTCTCTGTTTCTCAGGACGGTATTGTGCTGTTTTTCTTAAATAGATACTATCAGTTTGGAGTGCGCTAAGGGGTTAACTGAAACAGAAACTGAGTCTTAGCATGGGATGGGGAATAGGGCACGGCAGTTAATTGTGAGGTTATTGTACAGCCTTGCCAAAGACAAGAAATTATATGATATGACGAGGAGTATCTGTGATTTTTAGATAAATATGATCAAATGGCATAATGTATTTCAGAGATATGCTGTGAAATATAATTATAAAAATATTTCTAAGGCATTGGGTGAAAGGACTGGTGGACAAGTAAAAAGAAAAGGGAATTTATTCTCTGTAACAATAATACAAGATTTTGAACTGTACTGTACCTGCTTGAGTTAGTTAGCATTGACAGACACATTTCAAGAGGGCTTTTGCAAGATTTTCTGCAGCATAGGGAAGAGCAATTGTTCTGGGGAATATTTCTTTCTAAAGTTATAGTACGATAAAATTATTAAACTCATTTTAGCTCTCCTGGTTCTTCACACATGACTAAGTTATCATAACAACCTTTTCTCTCTTTTTGAAGCATTGTATTTGTACTGTGGAAGGAACCGGATAGCCCATGGGTTTCATCCTAATGGAGACTACTGTAAAATCTTTTATTTCCAGTACTTCTGTGTTGATAGATTCATTAAAGCTGCCAAGGAGAAACAACCAGCACAAGCTCTAATTGGTTCCCAAATAAGATCCCTACTACCACAGTGATTTACTCAGAGCTCCTGCTGTAGAAGAATTTCAGCAAGCTGATTTGCCCCAAGACTCACACACGCTGGGAAATGGACCCCTGCAGGCTTGCATTAGGGAGGGGAAAAAAAAGGCTCACTCTTTTCCACCACCCATTAGGCTCACATTGGCCTCATTTTGCAGCGCTGGTCTTGTAAAGAATGTCTTTTTATGCACTGATGCAGTATCTAACCCATGCTAACACTGCCTTGAAAAGCTCTATGAGCTCCTCTACTCGACAGAATTAAAAGGGTAATATTATTTATTTCATTTCTTTGCTCAGCGGGGTAATCTCACGAGATATGAACCTCTTCTTCACGAGAGCCCTGGGGATAGCACAGTGAAACTCAGCCATACTTCAGTACAATGCAAACAGCACAGACCACAGTACTCAGGGCCCAACAGCAAACAGCGCACCAAAATATCAGGTCTGATGCTCAGTATCATAATTTATTTGGAACAATATTCTGCAGACTGGTTACTTTCAAAATAGATCTCCTTCCTTGTAAAAGCAGAAGAGTGAGATTGTCTTGAAATAGCATTGATGCTTCACAAGCCTCATTTGTGAAAGTCAGCTGAGGAAGCATCTCAGAAACAAAAATATTATTCTGAGGTCTGACCCTAACACAGTTGTGAAGCGTTCTGCCATATCCCATCTTTCTTAACAAGTACTCTCAATTCTCAAAACCCACTTTCTGGAGAACTACTCTCCTGAGAGCAGAAAAGGGAAAGAGAAGATGGAGTGGTAGACAGTGTATCTTAGAGTGACAGCAAAGAACATTATCAAGTTATTTTCAGCCTTACGAGACTACCAAATTTTGAGGTTTTTCAAAGAAAGGAAAGTTTCCTATTTTCCCAACATGCTTTGTAAGTCACACACTCTGTAGGCTATACTTTACTGTACCACATTTTTAGATCATTTCTCCTCCTTCTCAAATTCACATCTCATAAAGCATCTCAAGGTGAAAAAAGCAGTTGCTATTAAGAATAGTGCTTAATATTAGTGCTGCTCATTAGTTTCCTAATGCTTAGAAACTTACATAACACAATTCACACTCAAGGTTTCTAAAGAGTAACTATTTTGCCCCAACAATAAATATATTGTTGCGTATCTACTATCCCAGAGGAGAATAAAAGGATTCACAGGTATTTACCACTTCTGAAAATCAGGCCTTTGACTACATATGTGGATGTGGGCACCCCATTTAGAAGCTATTTTAAAAAAAATCCTTTAAAAATGCCCATATACCTGCTTTCACATCACAAACATGACAGTGCTAGAGCCAGAATTGTAAGTTCCTGGCTCCCAAAGACACTCCAACCACACATCTCTTGTGAGAGAGAAGAGAGGCGGAAGCAAGCGTACAAAGGAATGATGTGGCAATAGGTAGTTCCTTCTGATCAAACAGTGCCTGCCAAGATTCGCTCTCTTTGGGGGTGCTGCAAACACACTTTCACAGGGCCCAGCTGCTTTAAAGGAGTCCAGTGATCACTGGTGTACGATAAGAATTTGTCAGGCAGCATCAGTTCTTCACATATGACTTGTATGCCTTAGTTGCTGGTAAAATTCCCTCTTAAGTTTTACAGTGAGTTTGGCAAGTTTTAGTAAAAGCCCTAAATCTCTGCACACAGGTGGTAACACTAAAATATCATCTTTTGGTTTTGAATTCTAAAGAAAATCTCAGGCAGTTGTGCTTGAAGAGACAGGTTTGATCCCCTAACAGCTCAAACCCCACCAAAACAAACAAGCATCAGAAGGTAAATGAGAATGCACAAATCCAGCACATGCCAAAATGGCATGATTCCGGTGAATCTTACATTCTGTGTAGACTTGCTACAATTTTTGCATGCTAACTCCTGGCTCTACTACTTAACGTGTACAAGTGATGTTAAAATACAAGCCACAATCTAGGCAACTGGAGTGGAAAACATCAGTTAGGTTTAACACAGGCTGTAGAGCAAAAAACTCAAGACAGAGGCAGAGAAGCCACACTACTTGAAACCTCACCAACAAAGAACCGCAGGAGAGGTTGCCAGCCTATTTCCCCTGGGCTACAAGGTTTTCAAGCACAGCTCCCATGCTGGCATTCTGTCCCACATCCAGCAGAGGGGCTGTGCTTATGTAGGGTAAATCCCCACTGTGAGAGGGACTAATTTTCAGATGCTACTGAAGTTGACATTACATACTTTATTACATCTTGAAATTACAACCTTCAGCCTAGCCCTGACCCACAGTGGACAGCTAGCATTCCTGGGAGCCACTGTCATTTCTCACCTGCAAAAAACACACAGCATCCTTCTCCCTTGGTTCACTAAAGAACGAGCTGGCTGTTTGGCAGCCCTAAATTTTGGTATGTGGCTCAGAGGGCCAGGAAGATTGGTCACGCCACATCTGCAATATTTAAGATTCTTGGTTATGAGAACCACAGGATTACTTGTAGAGCCTTTGCAGGTAAAGGGCTGCCTGCACAAACCATGCAGTGAACACACTTTGGTGCCGTGCCCAGTTCTGCAGACATGAGACATGGTTGAAGTGGCATGAAGACCTCTCCTGACAAATTGTTCCTGTAACTTCCTGCTACAAAAGAACAACAGGGAGAAAAAAACCCATCATCAACAAGATTTTCCAACTGTGACTTTCACACACTGGCAAGACTTCTTCACAGGCCTGTATTGAGAAACAAGCAGTCTAACATATTCTGACAACAGCATCACTTGTAGGCCAGAGCCCAACAGGAACACGAAGGAACAAATGCACAGCTGTATCATTGTCAAGTTGCTAATATTCAAATACAACCATGTGAGGATATGATTTTTCCAGGCCTCACATACATATGACTTAAGAAAGATCCTCAAGGGGTGTAGTACACTGTATTACAAATTCCTCATAGATGACACATAACTACCTCTATTCTGGAAAGGATTAGAAGAAACTCTGGAGGACACTCCAAAATATAACAGTGACATTCCTTAAGCACCATACTAACAATTTAATCTCAATTGCTTGGGTGCAAAAAGATGATGTATAAATAAAATGGCAAACTATTCCAATATCAAGCCAACAAGAAGCTACACACATCTGTAATGTTATAATGTCAGTATTCTCCAACTCAAACTTACTGTATAAAGCCAAAAAGACCCAAGCATTTTCCCAAAACATTATTTGTATGATTTGTCTTAAAGAGAAACAAATAAAAACTTGCATATTCATTTGTAGGTCCTCTTTAAGGTAGCAGAACATTCCCTACACAAAGAGATAAATATTACTATTCCAAGAATGCTGTCTGAATGTAAGTGGGGCTTATAATGAACCAGTCAAAAGGAAGCCACATCAAACTCAGCACCCAAAGAATGAGAGCTCTCTGCACTACAGACTGGATCCTTAAGACATTTCTCCCTCAAGCCAATGAAGCTTTGAAAATTTACACTAGTTGAGGATCCAACTCATAACATTTTATCAAGAGACAAACAAATCAGTGACAAAATCTGCTTTAAACAGGATTTATAAACGTCCACAATGTGCCATAGCCTGCTAACCACGTGCTACCTCTGCTGAACATAACCGAAAATGAGTGTTTACCCACTTAAGGCACTCTGCTCTAGATTTTTGTGTTTTTAGACCTGCCCTGTGTGCTCTCCCTTCTGCTGCTGTCCTCCTTTTCTCCTTCAGTTCCTTTGTAGAATCTCCCCAGGTAAACCGAAAGCAAGCAGATGTGGGTGGGGTAGTGTAATTTGGGAACTCCTCCCAACTACTGGAAATACAACTTCAGTTTTAGCAAGGAACATTTCCAAATCACCTTTCATCTCAGTTGAAAAACAAATGAGGATACCTTGATTTTTCTTTCCTTCAGCTGAGCATTTCAGTATAACTTAACTTTGGTCCAAGAGCTTCAAATAATTGTAAACAGTGTCACAATGACATCAGAAGCTCACATTGCAATGGCATGCAATGCTCACTCTGTTTCTTAAAAACCTTAAGGCATAGGGGTCTGACAGATAGCAGAGATCTACCATGTACATAATATACATCTTGTACTGTACCCTCACTCTTAGCTTTGGGTTTTAGCGAAGTTGCCAAACATTCAGATGCCAATTAAGAAACTAGAATCCAGTCCTTACGCAGAGATTAAGTAATTCAGCACAGTGTCTCTGCAAGCCATAATTAAAAGCAGTTAGCTTCATTACAGGCAGAGCAAAAGTAAAGAGGCAGAGACCTATTTTTGGTATTGTATTCCTATAAAATATACTGCACGCTACAACTCACTTACCGCTCTCCAGTTGTATTCATTTAAAATTAATCAGAACAGACCAAATCTAAGCACTGTGGCTAGCACATCAGAGACACAAGGTTAAGAAAATCTTCAAATCTGAAGTATTAACTTTTACAGTATTAGAAGTCTGTCTAATTAGCCGATTCATCCCAAATTATTGTTGCCAAATGTAAAAGAAGGTCAACTGTGCCGATGATACTTGTGGCCAAACAAAAAGGGACCTTAATTTCTCAGGTTCAGTACAGTACATGTTCCTTCCCTGAAAGGACTCACAGTTTAAACATCCTTGCATAGGATGGAGACAAAGATATTAAGCACAAGAAAGAGACTAATGTGAGGGCAAAACCAGTTTTATGGTTATTTTTAAATCTTATGTCTAAGTATCTGCCAACTGTGGACTTTAAGAAGAATAAATACAGTTATTCACCACAGACTTGCTAGGAGATTGGTATCTAGGCACTCACAAAGAGACAAGAAGTATATTTAACAGTAGCTATTGTGTTAATACAAAGGTAATATAAGTAATGTAAGATTTGTATTTCTCCCCTACCTGCTCCCATCCCAATATCAGATATCTTAACACACTGTCTCTACCCATTGCGCTGATGACACAGAAACTGAAGCAGATGACTATTGACATTTGGCAGGAAGCTGCACTTGCAAATATCAACTTAGATTCATTATGGTTAATTACATTTTTGTCAAACAGTATGATGTCATAGTATCTGAAGTAAAAAATGTTCCCTCTTGCCATACAGCATCATAATTATTGTCCTAAGAACAAACACACACAAAGGTTTCCTTTCATCCTGTCCCGATCCTCCATGCAAAAATAACATGAAAGCATGAAACACATTTAAGTCTTGCACATATATTATCTACAGGTTACTGTTTGGGATACCATTAAAATGTGAAAGAAAATATATCCAGATGAGCCAGATGAGACTGACTGTCTCACAGACAGAAAACCCACTCTTAAAAAATATTTTCAAATTCTTCAAGTGATTTCAGTGGACAGAATTTACCTTTGTTAATATCTCTGCACACTTCAGATATTCTAAAAGGAATGTACACATTTGTTTCGTATTTTAAGTGACATCTTTCATCCTTTCGCCTATGTCTAGGAACAGTTTTAGAAGAAAGAAACATTGAATCTTATCAGAGCAAATTTTGACCCATCCTTTGTTATTCTGGGTACCTTGTGAACAATTGGTTTTGTGCCCTTCACTCCCACAGGCATCTTTCATGTGCAGATTAGAAGTCGAGGGCCGATGAGTACTTTCCACCTTCTCTCAGTACAGTCTCGCATAATGTGATTTTGGTTTTGACAGACCATATAAAGCACTGCTACTACTATTAAAATGGAATATACCAGAGGAAATAATAAGGGTGAATGAATGACTGAATGAATAGCAGCATTTTGATGGCTACACATCTGACAGTTCCAAGATAGAGATCTTGTAAAAACTCTGTTCCATGTTAAATCAAGTAATAGGTTTTAAACAGAAAACAGTCTAGTCTAAGACACTGCATATTCTAGGCCACAGAACCACACCCAGTAACTCAGGCATCACATACATGGATATCAGAATGAAATAAGGAAAGGATGGGCAGTCACATCTCTTAAATGATGTCAAGATAACAGGAAGTTTTAAATTCTTGTCTTGGTCCTTCCACTGACTTGAGAAAGTAGTATAACCAGTTTGCCCATGTGTCACTATTTAAAAAGTCAGAATATTTATCCCACAAGGATACTGCCAGGTTTAATTAATTATGTCTGTAAAATCCTTTCTAAATGAAAAGTGGCAAGCATGATTTATTAATTTAGTCTAAAACACCACTGCAGAATCAGAGACTGATCATTGTTTTATCAAGGGGCTAACATTTCTAATAAAATACATTTCAAATGGGAAATTATAATACCAGCTTTTTTGACTCTAGACTTTTTTTGTGAGGAGCAAGGCAATGAGCTCTAGGAATAGAAGTGTAACCAAGAACAAGAGACACAGGAACACTCACACACTGATGTTAAGGTGACACTACCTAAATGGCATTGCATAAATCATGAGGATGGGGACTGTATACCTAGCACTGCTGTAGGACCAACCTGAAAGAAAACTACTCTGCCTATTAGATGTCACTTGCCTGTGGCCTGACTATGCACAAGGATCTGCACAAGTCACCGAGGTACCACCACCCAGAACCAACCATGGCTTTAGTAGGCCAAAACTACCTTTAAGGTGGCAATGTCTGATCTATGAAGGGCATGATTTATGTCAGTACAACTCTACTGCTGTCAGCTGTCATGCTCACAGGTGTATCACAGCTATAGTATGCAGGCAGAATCCAGATGTCAGTTATGAATGACAGCTGTCACTGACACACACCTCCTCTTGGGGTGTAGTGGGCCCTCTTTTTTGTCCCTCTTTTCCCTATGATGGCAGCTGTGTTAGCTAAGGTACTCCTCACCGGGAACTAGAATGCAGTCAGTGCTCACTAGGGCCAGGAATTCATCAGCACAGACATAAGAGTAGTTCAAACCATTCAGAAAAGACATGGATCAAACGACCCATGAATTACACTGACTCAGCACATCCACTGGACAGTCCTGTGGCCCAACTCTTTCCTGGACAGCTGTGCCTATTTGGCCTGTAGTGGCAAGCTCCACACCCTCAGCTCCAATAGCCAGAGTTGCAAGGAGGAAATGAATCATGCCCTCAGAACGCAACTGAAATCCCACAGATCTAAGAAAATACTTATTCATCTGCACATGTATATGTGCATACCTCATATATTGCCTTTTAATCAGATACTGCAGGTGAACAGAAATACCCCAAATCTAGTGGTATTTAACATTAGGTGGCTCTCCAAAGATGCGGCACATTAGTATAAATGAAACAAGCAGTACCACGTGACTTAAAACATAACATCGACTGAATTTGGGCACAATCCAGCACAAAATAACCACAGCTTTTCCAGGCTACACAGACATCACATCTGAATGGTTGCACTGCAGCAACATGACACATAATTCAGAAACATCAACTTGTTATAGAGAGACAGTAAAGGGTTGTCTAGACTGGGTCAAAATGCTTTTAGCTAAAATTGATATAGTGTAAAAAGGGTGAGCAAAGTTTGATTTGTGAGTTGGCCAAGACAAGCCCATGAGGGTATCTCATTAATCAAATTACTACTAATTTCTTTACATTTGCATCTGAAGTCCCCACTTTTGGGTCACGTCACCTCTCTGCCTCTTTGCTTCCCAGGTTCCTCCTTTTTTACCACACTGACTTAAGACAGCCAGGCATGAGAGATGCCTATCCATGCTCACACAGGCCTGGCCAAGCAGCATGGCTCTTCCGCAAACAAAAAGGGTGGGACAGCCTCAGCATCGAACTTTCTGCAACAAGACACAAGCCCCATCTTTTTAAAGCAGCTTTGATGAGTAAGACCTGCATTTAGCCACAGGCTCCAACATAAGTACCTATCTCATTCCCTAAAAGGAGTTTTTCAGGGTGCCAGGTGCCACCTGGCAAGGGAGACCCCTCGGGCAGGGGCAGAGCTGAAGTGAGCAGGTTATGCTGTGAGCAACAGTCCTTGCCTGTGCCGCTACTAAACAAAAAGGCACTGCAGGTAACATCATTATTTGGAAATAAGGTGAGAGGTGTATTGCACCGCAGATCTCAGGAAAGCCCAACCACCTCTTTGCTAGTATTTGCAACAGTTCCCACCAGAGACAGCAACCCACCTTCAGACATCCTCTAGCTGGATGGTTATGTTGAAGACATGGAGGAGATCTGAAACAACCAAAGAATGCAATAGTTACGCTGCCTAGATCACCATCATATATCTGTATGTTTCCTTTCCTGTAGAGGTGAAGGTGTGCATTTTCTCTAACCAGTTCTTCAGTCTCCTGCTTACAGGTAGTTATTGGAAGTCATGAGGAACTGAGTGTGGCCTTCTGCTCCAGCTCAACTTTCACCCTGATCTAAAAACCTCTTATGTGACTGTAACCAAATCTAGCCCAAATAGCAGAGCTCAGGACTTCTCCTCATCTATAAGCTAAAATGCATATAGCAGGACAAAGAAGCCACAGGGACAGAGGCCATCAACCTGCAAGTCCTTGCACAAAGTTTGCACCATATTTGATAGGACAAAAGGCTGCACATTTCCACGACATTTCTCCCACTTGCAGTGCTTTGCAGTGGCAGCACTTGCCCCTTTCCAGCCGCCTGAGGTGGTTTGAGCATTTCCATTCTTATGCTTCTGCCACCACTACTAACAGGGCAGAACAGATGAGCATGGAGCCATGGGCCATTCTGCCTGCTGTTACATGCTCACAGAGTTGAGCCTTTACAAGCCGGTAGGCTGCACATAGCGGTCTGAATTAGAATGACAGGGCCGTTTTGTGTAGAAAAAGGACAGAAACTGCTTCCCACAATGGCTTCTTGGATCACTTAGGCTGGGAGACAGGGACATTTTCCTGAGCAGCACGCTCCAGGAAAACGGTGCTCTGAGCCATTTCCTAGAGCAAGACAGCAGGACACCGCAAGGGTCTCTGGAAGGTGTGACTGCATCTATTCCATCCTACGCAAGGGTGCCACACACCAGTGTTTTCTCTCCCAAAGCGTGACCACTAAAAGTACCTGGGTTCTCATTCAACCATTCATGTCTAATAATGATAAATCTTCAGTCCCTAAGAGGACTAAAATGTCAGATAGATTTGAGAGTTTAAAGCATAAAAAAAACACAGGTTGCAGGTGTAAAAAACATACATCGGGGACCCCTGAAAGGACTGAAGCATCAGACTGACTCTGACATACCAGAAATACAGGTTGCCTTAAGTCCGGTTTGAGCCTCCCAGCACTTAAAAAAAACCACTTCAGAAACCAACTAGGAGCTTCTTTGAAACTCCAATTAAGGAAAAGCAGAGTTAACAGCAATTAGCAGCCCAATCAAACCACCCGAATGAGGGAAGGACTGCGAGAACGCGCAGGCACCACCAGACCTCACACAGCCCCGGAGAAGGGCCGAAAGCCGCGGCGCTCGGGCTGGGGGGAGGGCGAGGGCAAGGCAAAGAGAGGGGACCGGGCGTGGGGGCGGAGCGGGGGCGCGGGGCGAGGGGCGGGCAGTCCTGCAAACAGATACTGGTTGTTGCTTCATCCCTTGTACCAACACTACTGATGCTATGTTCTAAGCAACTAAAAGGAAATGATCCAAGCTGGAAATTAATCGCCTTTTGCTAGGTTAGGTTCCAGACACACTAGGTCCTTCTTTCTGCATTCTCCAATGCAGTTATACTACTCCTCACTGTGAAGGCAGAAGCTGTGGGCTTTTACATTTACCATTTGAGACCAGGCAGGTGGCTTAATGGTAAAGCATCTCCTAAGTTGTGTGTATGATCTTGCTGTGGATCAAAAGTATACGCCAGGTGACAGCTAGTTTGTGATACTCTGACCATGGGTAGCTTTAGGATCTCTGCAAGTGGTTTGTGAAATCACTCTTAAGTGTTCAGGGTTTGGGGTTTTTTGTGGTCTTATTTTGTCTGTTTGTTTATTTTTTGGGTTCTTTGTTTTCTGATACCACTCATCCCTGACACACTATTCCCCGTAGTTGACAGACAACTGGAAGGCTGCGGTCAGTAATGATGGTGAGACAGATGCTCATGACTATTTTTGTTATAAAGGTTTTCAGTGTCACTGTGTTTTAGATTATATTAGTAAAAATTTTGATTTTAAAAAAAGGCAAACAATAGTGTTTGTTGTCAAAGATGCAAGATGATTCATTTAAAAAAAAAAAAAAAAAAAGAAAAATTGTGGACCTTCCATGAAAAAGGTTTGTGATCTGACCTCTTAATGTATCTTTCAGTGGCATTTTTGCATGATTCCTGGAAGATAAAGGGTACCTTCTCTTTTTCATCTTTTATCTCCTTTTGCATATCAATTCCCTGTTAGGTTTCTAGTTAAGTGAGTGTCTGCTGTTTTCTCAAGCCTGTGTAATTATGGGATGATTGCTGCTGAGTGCATTACAATTATTTGTGAGATTGCACCTGCCTCTCCTTAGTAAATGAAGCATCCTTAAGTGACAGTTTGACTGTAAGTGTTGAATGTGCTGGAATTAATGAAGGCTTAACCAGCTGGCTCCTATTTCACTTTGTGCAGTTCCAGACAATGTGACATCAGTGTCAGCAGCTCACAAGGTGCTTCCTATTGTGCCTTGTAACACTATTCTGCTATACAATATGCTAAAGGAAGAGCTGCTTCTCCAGCCACTTTATATGGAGGAGAGCAAGCAAACTCAATAATTGATATGATGCAGGACTGATGGCATGCCTGGATACCTGAGACAAGCTGTTTGACTCCTTCAGCTAGCTGTTACCATTTGCCTTTTCCCTCCTTGGAAGAACCAGGCATTTAGCTAGAGTGATTCTCAGCTTAGGAAAGAAATGCTTTTTCACTAGTTGACTGAACAGCAGGACTGAGGGAATCATAATACTTACATGTATAGCTGACCAAGTCTGATGCTGTTATCTTGTCACTAACCGAGTTCAAAACTTGATCTATTTAAAATGTTTACATTAAAGGGGGAGAACTACCGAGAGCTGAATTACTGAGCAAATGCCTTGCCACATCACATGTGAGAGAGGTGGATAATGGGGAAGAATGTTGTGGTTTGGTGGTTGTTCACACCTATATACCCTCATTGGCCATTAGCTCTAAGACAACAAAGACATTCTCTGAATTTATGACCTGCACAATGTTCTAAACTGATCATCCAGGATTTCATTGCCACCAGTGTTCCTAGTTTTGGATGCATGGCAGAATTTGCCCTAAATAGATAAGATAGTGAGGATTAGGGGATATTTCTGTTGATGGGATGGGACTGATTATCATGCTTCTCACAGCACCTGAAAATGTAACTTGGTTTGTAACTGCTGTAGAAACATATGAATTGCAAACTATTTCACTGCTTATGATTCTTTTGCAAAGTGTGTGAATTCTTCTAGCAAAATGCAGATGTTTTTACAGAGTGAATTAAACCTGTGTAAGTGCAGTCCCACCACAGAGCCAGTCAGAATGCAAATGAATGCTTGCAAGCTCCTCTTTCATGTTCAGCCATCTCTACTTTGTATTCTAGTAAGTTATTTCAAATTTTGTGATAGCACAGGGAAAGATGAATAGTTTGCCTGCTGTTTGGAGCAAGGGCTGTCCTTTCATCCACGTTCCTAACATACAGGAGTTTGCAGCCTTCACCAAAATGACCACAGTGCAAAGTAACTGTTAGGAAAAAAAAAGTTAATAAATAAGTATGTGACAGTTGTCTCTAATAATACTCCAAATTAGAAGATAGTTCTCTTCATCTATATGTTATTTATAGCTTTCTAGATCCATTTATTGAGTGTTTTTAGCCTATACTTTACTTTTTTGATTTAATTTTGTTTCTGCTCTAGTCATTCCACAGTGGAGAAATATTTTGGCAAGCTGATTTTTTTATTTTTATTTTTACTGATAGCCATGTCCTTAGAATATTTCAGTTATTTTATAGCATATATTGCTTTCTGAGTCAAAAGCAGATGGTACACAAATGGCATCTTTGATGTTTTCCTGTCAGATCTGAGTTTCCTTCTAAAAAGTTGAAAATAATTCTTTGCGGTTATTTTCAATATAGTAAAATAACATTTTGTTTTTAACAGGATTGCACGTTCTTCACTCGGAAAGAAATCCTCCGGTGAGTAAATTGTATTAAATTTTTAATTCACAATTCATATGGAAGGGACTAAATCTTTTTTTTTAACACGTGAGGAAACCAAATAAATCCAATTATTTTGCATGAATGAATGACTGTAGGATTGGACTCAAGATACACATTTACATATTTTAAGTGTATAAGGAAACAGTGATGAGCTTAATGTCAAGATCATAGGCTTCTCTAGGGATAAGCCATTGAACAATTGCAAGCCAGTGACTTTTTATGAAAGGAATTTGTTGCTTTTCTGGTCAGTTACACCAAGGAGGGTACATCCTTCAGTCAGTACTAGTTTTGGTATGGACTTCAGTGTGTGGAAACTTGGTAGAACTTAAACTGCAGAGTGCTGAGAATGTTTGTTTCTGTACAAACCTTCCCTACAGAAAGTCAGGAAGATTTAGACCACTGTTTGGTTTGCAGTAAAAGGGATTTGGTGGTGGCGGTTCATGTGTTTTTTGTTGTGTTTTTAGTTTTTGGTTTGGTGGTTTTGGTTTGGTTGGTTTTTTTTGTAGTGATGCCAGACTGAAGTTATTTCTGCCTATGTATATGCTGACTTCTTGCCCTGGAGCCTTCCAGGGATTCGTGATCTTCTAGCCACTCAGATTAAGGATCCGTAAAAGTATGACATAGATTGTCTGCTGCCAATACACCTGTTGTTTTCCGTGAGGATTTTTGCCTCATTAGGGAGTGAGAGTAAATCTGTGGTACATATCTAGACCTAGGAACTCTCAAATGTGAATACCTTCTCAGACATAAGAAGCCTTTGTTTTCATCAACATTAGGAACTACTTTGAGGTCAAAAAATAGATGTGGTCACTGAGAGAAATGTTTTTTGCCTTTACTCTTTTGCTGTAAGCTTTAGTTGAGGTGTTGAGGGACTCTGTCAATGCAAAAACTAATGGCACTACTTGAGTGGGGTGCTTTATTTTTTCAGGAAAAATAGAGGCAGTACTCCAGCTTATTTCTTGCCTACCTTGTTCTCATTGCTCAAAGAAATGATGCACTCACTCATCAGCAGTGCATAAGATCTCTGAGACCACTGTGCAGTAAGAGCATTGCAATACCACCACCTAACCCAGGATTTCATTTGATCCAGGTCCCTCTTATATAATTGTTATGACTTAAAATTTAGTCACAGTGTTGGAGTACATTTTCATGATACATGATGGTGTGACTGAATGAGTCAGAATGCATGCGGTGAGTGGGTGACAGCTGGCCCAAAGATAAGCTAAGCTTCATGCAGACCAGCTCTAACAGAGATAGTGGTGTCCTCAAAACAAGTCAAGGCTTCACAAAAGTGAATTACCATAGCATGGGTGTAACTTCTATAGCAAAGCATTCCTCAGCTGTGAGCCTCTAGGAATGATGCATCATTGTTAGCTATAAAAATAGTGTCATTCTGTGTTTGTGGTGCCCTATAAAAAGTTGTGCAATGTAAATAAAAATGAATGGTCATTGTATGTTCTGCCAGGGCTGCAACATTTTTAGTTCTTCTTGAGAACACTGAAAATAACAGAATTTGTCATCACAAGTTGTTCAGAAAAGCAGTTGTGAGTCGAAAATGACAGAGACTTTGTGGTTTAGGTGTCAGAAGTTATTCAGCAATATCCCTGACTATCATTGTCTCCAGCAGTTGGATGGGGAATAACAGATGTCCCTGTGTAGCCACTGAATCTCAGATACATGCGTTATATAGCCAGGACAAAAAGCACCCTAATGGTTTAGTGTAATTTCCTGTATAAAACAGATCTTTAGCTGCCTTCTAAGTCTTTTAAAATTCATCAAATACT
Organism: Actenoides hombroni; assembly: GCA_024336885.1. Classification (NCBI taxonomy): domain Eukaryota; kingdom Metazoa; phylum Chordata; class Aves; order Coraciiformes; family Alcedinidae; genus Actenoides; species Actenoides hombroni. The sequence continues at coordinate 1,139,853 of WUAM01000309.1, forward strand.
CTTCTGTTTCACTGGGATACCTTGATACACAACTTCTGAAATCAGTTTGTTTGGATTGGATAAACTGAAATAATTGCCTTATATTCATAAAATCAGCTTTAAACTCAAAATTGTTAAAAACTTTATAAACAGTGAGTTGCTTCTATTTGTACTGTGTTTCTATGAGGGAAGTAGTTGTCAATTAAGGATTTTACATAAGTTAAGGTTCTCTTTGTTGCTTTGAATAACCGATCTAATTGGAGAATTTGGACCCTTCCAGGGAAAATTATTTGTAAGCTGTAATACTAAGTCACCTTGCTCTTAGGAGTAATTTTTTTTTTTCCTTTGGGGTAATCTCTAAGGAAATACTTGAATTAGCCTGAAAGAATTACTGATTTCCATGGCAAGAAGAAAACAGTCTGATTTTGGTACTTGCATACCTGAAATACATCCAAAGAAAAATTTCTGTACAAATAGGAAGTCTAAAACATGTGCAGTACAGGCCCAATTATAAGAATATAACATAAAATGTGACCCATTTTATAGCAAGACTGTAACATTGGTGGGGGAAGAATGGACTCAACTTTAAAATGCTGATGAAAAAGAGGAAATGAATCAAACATCTCCCCAGAAGTTGTAATTAGGAAACTGCTGGATCTGCATGGGCAAACTTTTTTAATCTGGAAAACAACATTTCCAAACTTTAAATTTGAGCTGTCATGTGCAACTGAGGAAAAATACACTACAGATTTCAAGAAAAGATATTTTAAAGTAACAAAACTGGAAACGTCATTGTATGGTAGTCAAAGAGGAATTTACTGTATGGGAAAATCTGGCTATGAAATGAAGAGTCAGCAAGTTCTGTTCTCTTTTAGGGTTGCAGTGCATAAAGACAAATACTTGTGGGAATGAGTTTGCAATGTGCAGCTTTGACAAGCAAAAACTGGCTGAAAAGAGTAGGTATTTATGTATGGAATTGTGATAAAACTCACGTTTTTCATGACACAGGAAACTGAGATGAAACTTATGTTGAAGTTTGATATCAGGGCACTGAAGACAAGGCTTCAAAACAGTCTAAAAATTTGCAAATCCAGATCATTTATTGTTGTGATGTTTTATATAACAGTATTCTGGGGTTGATTTATTTTTGTGTGTGTGTGTATGCCACATCCAAAACCTGAGATTGTGTTGCACACTGGACCTTTGCTAATGATAAAAACAGGTCACAATTTGTTCAGTAAGAAGGAGCACTGCATTGTCCTGCAGGACTGTTTGCAGCATAAAGGAATATCTGAGTAGAAATGGATCTTTATTTCTTCTTTGACTTAGGCAAATTGCACAATAATACAGATTTCACAGTGCTGAACAGAACACTACACGTATCTCATCCAAAACTGTGCCATTTGAAGACAGATGATTTGAAATATTCTTTTCCTCTTGCATGGCAAGTGTGACAGCATAGAGGAGGTCGCTGTAATTCACAGGACTTGATGATAAGGGAAATGGCATTGAATTGTGGGAAAGATTCTCCTGCTGCTGAAGAACAAGAAGTTTTATTGTCTAAGAAAGTTTGACATGGGGATGTGGGTGGGATAGGGACTGGGGAAGTGGAAGCTCCTGTTTAATTTTTCACTCTCTTACTAGTCTGTGTAAGCTACTAAGCTCCTTTGACAAATTGCTGCTGTAATTTGTCTGTGTTGCCTATGCTTAATATTTTTGTGCTGTTTAATTATGAGGATATTTCCTTTGTCTTGTCTGTTTAGATTGCAAACTCTGCCTGGTAAGGATAATTTGAACTATTTTACATGCAGCATGCTAAAACTGATCTTAGCTGTAGCTTTCACATTTCATGGTAGTGAAACAATTGTTCTGAATATTTTGAGGCTTATGGTATCTCTAAGGGGTGTTATTGTGGACCTGGTCATTTAAATACAACAATTAAAGTACAGTGGACTATTAAAAGTGTATTTACATTAAAATAACCCTGATACTTTTTTTTAGTAAGTGCTGTTTCTCTTAAAAAGCATGGAAATGTAAATAAAGAATTTTGTCTTGGTTTGCTTTTTTCTCTTCAGTAACATAAAAGGGCATGGGTGAAGCCAATGATAACACCCAAAATTATTATAATTTTTTGTGAAGTAGAAGTGTAACTTCTTTCAATAAGAAACATTTTAATGGACCTCAGCTTGAGTTCTGTGAAAGCCTGATAACATATTTTGTATTTCATAACTGAAGTTATAAGGAAATAATCTGTTTCCCAAGAAGAGAACAAAGCATGCACTTAGACTCAATTACATTGTTTATGTTAGGCTAAAGAAAACTTCTCTGCTTATGGGCTGTGTATGGGAGATATGGGAGCCATTGCCTGCATGACTTTGCACCCCATCTGTGTGAAAAAGAGCAAAACCAAAATTACTTATCCTAAAGTTGTACTGTTTCTCATATGATTGTGAAAAATAGATAATCTTAGCATAAGAGATTAGGTTAATCGCTGGTGAAAACTAGATGCTGTACTTGAAAAGTGCTACATACAGAGCTGAATTTTGAATATTTGAATAAAATCATGGGAGTAGTTCTGTAAAGGCTTATAATCATAGGGGAAGGAGTAGTCACTTGGAATCTTTGTGCCTTATCCTTAGTGTGATGTTTCTGCTTATTTGAAACCTCTGTACATAATCAGTTTATGATACAGCAGATAGAATCAATAGCATTTGTTATTCTGTATAAACCACTTTATTCATAGCAATGAATCTGTTTATATAACATGCTTCTATTGTCATTGTAAATGGAAACAAATGGTTGAGTTGTCTCTTAAAAGGCAGCATTTCTCTTACTCAGTTTTGAAATCTGCTCAGATTTTCTAGCAGACAAGCTTTTACTCCAGTAATAATGCTTATCCGCTAGGCAGCCCAGCTGTTTCTGTTTCTCCCTGCAGACTAGTACAGTTTGGCAAATACCCAGGCATTCAAACACAGGTGTCCTTGGATGTCAGTCCAAGTCAGCACAAAATCTGTAAATTAAAGTTATATAGCTTGAGACTGACTTAACCTAGCTAGATAACAGCTGGGGGGGTTGGCATTAAATTACCAAGACAGGCATCATCTGGACAGTCAACAAACCTTTGAATCTTTTTTTAGAAGAAAATTAGTAATCCTCTTGCATTCTCTTTTCTGCCTGTTCCTTGAGATATTTTTGCCGGGTGAAAGGTGAGGTGCAGAGAAGCTCTTCTAGCCAATCCAGCTATAAGCTGGCTTCTAAATCTGAAATCTGCCTGAGAGCTAAACTGGGGAGATAAGCTGTGCTTTCCTCCAAGTGTCTGGAAAGCCTTCCATATAAGGGAGCAAATGCAGCAAACTGCTTGAGATACATCTCCCTGTTGAGCAAGTTGCTATGCAGATGGAGGAAGGGGGTAGAATTTAACTCCTGTTTTTTTAACATATCTTATCTTTTACAAAGTTTGGGATTTGTATGCAGAAAAGGGAAATTCCCATATTGTCAGCTTTGGGGAAAAAAATATCTGCCAAGGGAATAAAGTTTGAGGGAGCTCTGTACCCTTGGGAATCTTCCTGAATTTTGTGCAAGCAGCTACATAGAAGAAGAACATATATCCTGAAGCTGCTATTGATCATTTTGTTAATTAAGTTTCTGTTCATGTTGTCAATAGTATTTCTGTATCCTCAGTGAATTTAAAAAAAAAAAAAAAAAAAGGCTTCTAGACACTTCTTGCATTTCCTGTACCATAAAATTTTCCATTATTTCAGTCTGGCTGTACCTGTTTTGCTAGGTTGAGATGAGGACAAAATCATTTTTGGTCTTGATATGCGTGGAATCTGGAGTACTGGTGTACAGTGTCCAGTTTTGGGGTCCCTGGTACAGGAGCGATATGGTGCTACTGGAGCCAGTAAGATGAATACGGAATTGGAGAATCTATTATACAAGGAAAGGTTGAGAGAGCTGGGATCTGGAGGGTGCAGAGAAGGTGGAACCTAGTGGCAGGACCAGGAGCAGTGGCTCCAAACTGAGATGCGGGAAGTTCTGTCTGAACATAAGAAAGCACTTTTTTCTCTTCTTCTGTTTTACTGTGAGGATGATGGAGCACTGGAACTGTCTACCCAGGGAGGTTGTGGAGTCTTCATCCTTGGAGATATTTCAAAGCCATCTGAACACAGTCCCAGGTAACCTGCTCTAGGTGCCCCTGCCAAGCAGGGACCAGATGCTTTCCCTTACAGCCTCAACAATTCTGTGATTTATTTGTTTATTCATTTATTTTAATCACCAGTGAAAAAGGGGCCTGTCAGTGGGGTTTTCGGTGGTGCTTTAAGGAAAGAAAAATATCATAAATGGCTTTTATCTATACTTAATGATGCAGCATGTAGTTCTGTAAATAGCAGAGTTAGAGTATAGAAAGGCAAAGCCTTCCTAAGTATGACTAGACTTTTTATAATAAATGTATTATTATAAATTATCTGCCAAAGCCATTTCTCATGCAGAATGTCTTTTTAATTTTACTGCAGATGGTTTAGGAGGGCATTTATTTAATATTGTCTTGAATTCATTTGTCCTGCTTCATTTTGCATTTTCTGCAGCTAAAAGCTGGCAGAAGGCTCACCTATCCACCTTTTCTCTTCCTCGTATGCTGCCTTCTTATAAATCAGATTTCTGCGTCCAGTTATTGTATTTTCTTGATATAATGAAAATAATTTAAACTGGAAAGCATAGAAGGGATAAGGCATGCCAGTAACAGAAATGTAATAAACGTTACTTCTCCTTTCAACTCTTTCCACTTGTGTTTCTCAATATTCTTATTTCTTTATCCTTTAGTCAAAGTGTAGCAATGTAGTGAGTTGCGGTTCCAGTTTCTGACCTGCCTGGTTGGTGCCTTCAGATGTAGCACCAAGTTTCCTATCATTTTGGTTTCAGCTTCATATGGTAGCTCTCTCTCTGATAGACTGTTCTAAACTCTTGCAGTCATTGGAGACAGTAATTGACTGAGGAATTGCTGCAGTCCAAAGATGCCTTGGTTACCACGTGCAACATATAACCGTTACTGTAAAAGCCATTTGTGAGTGTGTGGCATAAATCTGAGACCCTGAAAGTACTTTCCTTATCAATTGCAGGCAACGCTGAAGGCTCCTTCTTCCTCAGTTTCTCAGCCCCAAAGAACCTCTTTCCTTTTGAGCTATGACAATGCTTTCTCTGTGTAGCAGATTTACGGGCATAGATCTGTCTGTTCCTCGCCTCTCTGATCGTGCATTTGTCCATCTGCAATAATGGCACTTATAGGACAGGAGAGTACCTGCACCTCAAGATCTTGCGTTGGTAGGGAGCTACAGCCTCTGTAGCATCAGCTGTAAATGGGTTCCCCTCGGTGCCTCTCATCAGTGTAGTGCATTCTTGCCTGCAGTCTGTGCAATCCCATCTTGAATGGAAAGCTGTTGTGGCTTTTGCTTCCAGCTGTCTCTGTCTTCAGACTCTCAGAAGGGCTGATTGTTTGGATCTGGCCATTTCCATAGCTATGGATAAACTCATCAGCGCTCTTGCTGGTCTCTGGAGTGGTGAATTCTCTGCATTTTACAGAAGTCCTTCTCCAGCTGTTCTGTTCAACTGGCATCTGGACAAGAGCTTCTATCTTTGGTTGTGGTTAATAACTGAAAGTGTAACCAAAGATCAACAGGGCACTTCTTTGGACCTGCTGCCGACGTTGTTTATTCCATTCTGTGCAGTCTCTTGTCAGATCATGCCAGGACTCCTATCAACTCCTTGTGGGACTGTCCCTCAGCCCTCCCTGCTTTGCTTCACTGTTCCAGTTAAGCCATTTTGCTATTTGCTGTTCTGTGAATACACGGAGCAAACTGGAATTTACTCTTTAGGATGGTCTTGATTGTAAAGTCTTTGAATGTATTCCTGTTATTTTTATTCAGTGATATATATACTATTTATTCCTAAATGTTTTCCTTTTCTGACATAAATCAAGTGACTGGTACTGTGAAGGCTGGACTAAAGTTAGTGAGATATTTAATAGGTTCTAAAGGCCACTTCAAAACCTACTTATTTCTAATCAGTGAGACATTGTAAGCTTTTATCTTTTGTTTTCATCACTCCTTTAATGCAGAGTTCTTGCTACAAAGGCACCCCAGCCAGCTGTAAGGTGATGTCACTAATGGTGGTGATTTGTGTATATCAAGCCAAGGAAGAGCTGCCCTGTGTTATAATACCCACTGGTGACCTTGGGTACAATCTGATTTTCTCTCAAAGGTCAATAGCAAATTAAAACAATTGTTGCAGGGTGTAAACCCAGGAGTGTCTGTTTTCAGGCCAACACAGGTATAGCTGGATGCTCTGTTATGAGTTCAGAGATGTCCCAGTACTCACAAAGTGTTATCCTTGCTGACTCCAGGATGCTACACCCTTGAGAAGTAGGGATAGACTCTGACCCTCCTTTTTTACTATGGCAAATACTTACAAGTGGTAGAATGAAAGTTATCATAAACAAAGTAGGCTGTGGAGGCAATACTGTGTTGTGGGTTTGTTTTTTTTTCTGAACACAGCTTCTTTGGTTTTCCCTGGTTGATGGGTAGCTGAGTTGATTTTAAAACTTATACTGTCTAGAGGAGCAAGTCTTGTTCAGCCCTTACTTAATTGATTAATTAAACAAGAAAAGCATACCTTCATTTACTTGCACAGGCGGTAGAACTGTTGCAACTGCATCAGTTACCTCAAGGAGCTGACTGTGAAATTTTTTGTTTTTTCAAACACATCAGTTCCCTGACCTGCATGGCAGTTTAAGTGTTAGTGTGTGTTAGTGCAAGAGAGGTGTGTGGGTAGCTGGGTTTGAAATTTCTTGCTGATTAGTAGTTTGGGCTTAAACTGGATTAAAGTGATACAGAATCACAGCCTTAACCCTTGGATATAGTGCATTAGGCATAGACGTGTACCAAAACCTGTGGGGACACAGCACCATCCGTAAATTTGTCATTAAATTTGTTACTACATTCCCTCCCACTCTCATCTGTGTGAGGGAAGACACTAGTAAACACTGCCAGATTTCCCACTCCGTCTTTCATGCAGAGTAACTGAGGCATCCTGGCATCAAAGAAAGCATGTGCAGGAATGGGAAAATGCTTCTGCGTGAATCAAGAATAATTTTTGGAAGCAAATATCACTGCAGGATCTGTTGACTCAACTGCAAAAACAGTGAGGCTGGTTGCGGGTCCTGGTTTTCTGAATATACGTGATGGTCTGCATATGGTAATAGCAGCCTTTCCAAATCTGTATGTGTTCAGACACCGCTGTAAATCCTTTTGTTGATCCCCTGAGAAGACATAAATGTTTCTGTGTCTAGGGCAGACAGTTAAAGCTGCTTTAGGTTATTTTCAGATATGCTTCTTGATGAGTGCCATTCTGAGTAGGACAAAAAACCTTTCCTCTCTAGATCACAACTGCTCCTGAGGTGTTCAAGTCACTTGAAGTGCCTTCCACTTCTATAAGAATAGGAGAAATATTAAAGCCTTTACCACAGAAATTTATTTCCTATTTACAGTTAGTAATTAATGTTATTGAGATGTGTCAGAACAGGCAGTAATCTGTACAGTGCCAATTTGTGCAGCATTTGGGAGATGATTACTGAGTCTGACTCACAATATTGGTCATGGTACTGGACCCAAGTGTGGCAGTGGTATGACAAGTTGATGTAGTGATAGACAGGAGGATTATGGGCGTAAATAACCCCTATGTCTACTGGTCTTTACATGGTGATATGAAATAATTGATCAGAAATGCATTCTGTTTTCTTGCCGAAATGGAAGTGCTCACCCACCGTAATCTAGGTTACTCAAGTAAACAGAAATGTTGCTGAAACTCCTGCACAAGGGACTATGTTTCGCTGTGGTATGTGGCCTTCTCAGAATTCTGCCAGAGGCTGAGGCAGCTCTGTTATTTTTTCAACCTATTTTCTACAGCATTTGAGCGTTTGAGAGACTGGCAATCCTGATGGCCATAAAACAGTGCATGGTGTCTCTGAAGAGCTGTCCAGCATAAAGAAGTTTCAGCAGGAAAAGGTGTTACTATTTCTTACTGTTGGTTGGGCTTTTTGTTTGCATTATTGTAAAGGATAACAGAGCTTGTGCTTGATTTGGAACATAAGCTAAAGAAATCTGGCCTTTTTCATGGTGATATTAGCTAACTGTGCGATGTAGTAAGGCTGTCACAAACAGAATTGCAGGATCCTTGCAGATAAAAGCATGCGGGAGACTATTTTATTGCCGTAATTTAGTTTGCAGAAGTTGGATCACAGCCACTTCCTACAGACTCATTTGGATGCTTTAGTGTGAAATCCACTCAGGTGGAAAGCTCTTATACCTACAGATCTTTGAGTGATTTGGTGAATTAATGGAAGGGTTACTAGGGGAGAACAGGACATCAGAGCTGCCCTCAAATCTGCTGTTCATTACTTGTACATTTCTGTGTCCATCATCTGTTCCAGCTGATTCTAGGAGAGCCTCCTGAGCCCAAGGCAGTGTGCTGGAAGGCTGTCTAGTTACTAGTGCCTGGCAACTCCTTTCTGCTCATCTTCAGCAATAAAAGACAACTTTAAATGGACAGACTGGGAATATACCATCTTAACAGATTTCTGTAAAAATAAATATTGTATGCATTGTGGATGTTTTTGACTAAAGCATACGCATAAAATGACATGTATTAACATGTATAGGTAGAGACATATGCGCATATATATTACAGTAAAGATGTCTGTCAGGGGGAGTTGGTTTCTTTGCTTTGGTTGTTTTTTCCAGTCTCCTGTCCCTAGGCATGCATTCCCCTTTCTGATTCTAAAAATTGAATTCTGTCAGCAGATGTGTAGTTCAATTCAATGCTTCTGGCTGTAGCTCCTCGCAGAAAGGGAAGAGGAATTTGTTCCATTATAATCTGTGGCAGAAAACTAAAGGGGTATGTTTTTCTTCCATGTCATTTGGCAATGAAATTAGCTAAAACCTAATTCCTTCTGAGGGATGCTTTCAATATTTTTCTGGAAATGCTTTCAGAAATTATTGTATTTACATCCCATGGAGGTGTAAATGTGCTAGGGTAGTATCATTTTTCTTGAAGGAGTTGCAAAAACTCAATGTCTGAAGTAGCAGGAAAAGCACAATATTTCAATCCCTTCCATGTCTTCTGAAAGGCATTATGGAGGACTCCTTTAAGATGCCTAGCTCAGTGTCTGTGTTCATAGTCCTGTTGAAGGAGACAGAGCAAAGACAGAACAGTTCAATACTGGAGAAAATAGAGAAGAAAATCTTGGCAGTTCAAATAAGCAGGCATTGCCAGCTAGTGTGGTTTGAAATATTTCCCCAAGTGGTCAAGCTGTTCCAATGATGAGAGCTTTATTTTCCTTAAGACTAGAACACCATTGCGATATTCTAGCTTTTAAAAAACCCGTCCTTAGATGGATATTTGATTTGAAAGGTTTGCTTTCCTTTCAGCACTTTCAAGCTGGTTTTTCTGTTGTATTTAGGTCTTTGTAGCAGCTGTTTACAACCGAGATATCAATTGCTAGAGTGAGAAATGGCTATTGCATCTAGAATTACGCAGTATTTCTGAAATGTCAGGATGAGCTGTGGTAAACAGCCGAAATATGCTTAGATCAGTGGATATTTAATTTCCTGTATGGCACGATGTATTGCTGCACAGTGTAAAGATATTTTTTTCCTAGGATCCAGACAAAACATGTTTCTATGTCCTATTTCACGTGTTCTTTTTGACACATAATCATGACCAAAGAGTTGCCTGTAGATTATTTTTTTTGAAGTTCATTAACCACATTAATCTGAAATAGCACACTTGCTTGTGGGGCTGACTGAGGGCTTACTGAAGCTAAAGCTGGCATGAAAAAGGGGTTGGTGAGGCATTACTTCCTGTATTACTGGTTTGTTTATGTTCTGATGTTGAAAACAGGCTAATCTCTATTTGTATACCTACTATACATATTTGTATACATATATTTGTGTACCGAGTGAACAGGCAGGATTTTGTTGTTAAAATGAAAATAAGTCACAAAATAACAACTAGAGCTTTTTAATACATGTAAGTAGTATATGTGGCCTAATGAGAGACCAGAATGCTCTCTGTAGTACGTAAGACATTGCAAAATGACTGCTTTTTGCACTAAGCAGTTTACAAATTAGATGTAAGACAAAATTTTCACATGATAAAAATTAACATTTTATAGTACATGACATATCCTAAGTTTTCTGTGAACAGCAACTACGTAACCTTCCTTTTCTTTTTACAGACTGGCAGGTTATGCGTCTGTGCTAAATATATTGATCTCTCACTAATCTTTGAGTGTGAGGATACAAGAGTTGCCTCTGCAACCTTTTTGTGTGTGTATTTGACAATCTTGAATTCTAGATACTTGTCCACCAGAATGAGGTATCACTAGAATCAGTAAAATTAGAAAATCAGCAGAATTAATCTCTAGCCAGGTGATGTTTAGAGAGAGAGTTGGGGTTGTTCAGCCTGGAGAAGAGGACACTGTGGGGGGAACCTTATAGCGACCTTCCAGTACCTGAGACTATATGAAAGCAGGGGAGGGTCTGTTCACAAGGGTTTGTAGTGACAGGATAAGGGGTAATGGCTTTAAGCTAGAAAAGGGTAGATTTAGGTTAGACATTAGGAAAAAGTTCTTTAATGCAAGGGTGATAGATCACTGGAATAGGTCGCCCAGAGAGGTGGTGGAGGCCCCATCCTTGGAGACATTCAAGGCCAGGCTTGATGAAGCTCTGAGCAGCCTGACCTAGTTAGAGATGTCCCTGCTTATTGCAGGGG
>WUAM01000309.1:1150755-1184139 GCA_024336885.1 Actenoides hombroni
GGCGGAGGCTCGGTGCGCGATCTCCTCCGCCATCGCGCCTCGGAGCTGGTGAGCGACGGGAGGCCGGGAGGAAGCGGGGGCGGGGATGTGGCGTCGCCTTAGGCCTCGGTGGGGGTGGTGAGGGAGCTGAGCTCTCGGTGCCGGCGGCTGGCAGGCCGCGGGTGCCCTCACCACCGTCCCCACTCGCCCTGGCGGGGTCGAGCTCTGCCGCCGTGGCGGGGCCGCTGAGGGGCTGTCGCGGCTATGGCTGCGCTTCTTGTTGCTGCCACTTAACTGAGCAGGAGGGTTTGCTCTAAGAGAGTCCTATAGTCTCATATATATGTATATACATATTATATGTATGCTAGACTGTGTTACATATATTTTATATTTATGTGAAAGACGCAAATTTTAAACTCTTTGCAGTTCAAAACCCATGGGCTCTGTTTTAAAAAACTGTGTTTTTTAATACAGAGTGTTTGACCCCTTAGTCTAAGTTTTCCCATAGCACTGCTTTTCCCTATCCATGTTTACAAGCAGATTTAGACCGCGTTTAATGCTTGAGCAAGCAGAAAATAAAACAAGCATCGTAAAGGATGTTTATGCTTTTAAGATTGTCTGGCTTTTGCTTTTCCTCTGTTCCTGTAGGAACAACAGAAAGAAACATTATTTCTTAATTACTTACTTTCTCAGAATGTTTCATACTCAATTGGTCATATGACTGAATTTTACTTGTGGTTTGGTGTTTTGGTTTTTTTTTAGAATATTCCTGAAGAAAACTTATATGTGAAATGTAATGGGCACCTGGTTAATGAAGATGATGTACTGCAGGATGGAGCCGTTTATAGCCTGGAACCGAGACTTTGTGGTGGAAAAGGAGGTTTGTTACTTAACTGCTTCTTACTGATTAGTTTCTTAGGTTAGATAACTTCTCTTATACCATAGTGTACACTGACAGTGGCAGTCCCAGTCTGTTAGCATATCTCTTTTAATGTGGATGACTGTGATACAATGTCTGTGAGTTTAAACCAAAGTCTAAGTGCAGAGCTGAGAAATTACAAGGGAACCTGCAGTTCAGCTAACAGCTTAGCTGGCACAGCTCTTCACATTCCTGGTCAGCTCAGCTCTACTAGTAGAAGTCTGTAACATGCATCAAAGTGACTTCAGAATTACAATTATGTTAAAAAGCACCTGGCTTCTTAGACTCCTAAGTTTAATTCATGATCACTTAAGTCAAATATTCTAGGTACAGATAGTCTGTGATTTCAGTACGTTACATGACCTAATTGATTTTATCTTCTCTTACTTGAAAAAGTATGAATGCCAAGATCACAGTAGCCTAAGAACTAAAGAATTCAATCTAAGCTAGACTCCCTATATTGACAAAATACTTCAACTGTGTTACTAAAGATGTGTATGAATTGCATAAAATGATGCAGCTGCTCACAATGTGAGCGTTCCGTATAATGGAACACAGGGAGTGAAGCAAGTTTAGCAGAGTATTTGAGTGTAGTCGGAGTCAATATGACTTTTTGAATCCAGTTCTCAGAACTTTCCAGCTAAAATGCTGAATAATTTTGCAGCCTTGCATCAGACTGCAACTCAGCTTACTTTGCCTTCTTCAGTTTTAGATAGAACTAGACACAAATGTTGTAGCTTATGAGGTATTGCAGTTTCTTTAAGTGACCTAAAAGTGGTGCATATGGTAGAAGTTCCGAGTATAGGGTGCTTCTTCTTCATCTATAGTCCATCAGCTTCAGTTATTCTGGGATGACACAGGACATGTATTCTGGGATTTACTCTGTGTTGGTGATGTGCCACGGGGTTCAGTTTAATTGTTCTTTAACAATTTTGTCCACTTTCTAAAGCGTTCCTTTTGTTTTGATTTCATAATTTAAAAGCCTGATAAAAGCGGGCAAACAAGCTCAGGTAAAAACTATTGATGCTTACGGTATGATCTCAAGGGAATACAGATTATGCAGATTTAGAAGAGAACTGAACATTTTATTATCAGACCTAATTCAACACCTGTGACCTTAGTGGATGCATTGCTGTTGATTTTTTTGGGGAACGTACCTAGCTAGGTCTAGCTGCTGGGTCTGCATTCTTCAGAAGGTAAAATTCAATAGCTTGTTGCATGAACTACAGAAATTCTCCTCCCTAATTAGTTTTATTAGCTGAACACAATACTTTTTTCTGCCTCACGATACCGCAGGTTGTCTGGATTGGTTACTGTTTGTAACACTCCTTACAGGTACTTTTGGGGCACTGAAAAGTATAGATTTGTTTAGCTTCTACAAAACAAACAAAAGCATCAGTGCTTGGCATTTTCAAATTGCTTGAAGGATTCTGTTAATATTAATCCACATTGTATTTCTTCGAGGTAGTTAAACAAGTGTCTTTCTCCAGCTGGAGACAACATAAGGTGGGACTGAGTGAGAGAAATTAGCTGCCTTGTCTATGAGTTGTGGAGTGTATAGAAATTTGTTTGGGGGGGCTCTCCAGAATAACATTGTACATCATGATCACCTTAGTGAAGTGGCTGAGGCTTCTAAAAAAGTTACTATATTTTTCATTAGATTTTTAAAAGGGGATTTACATTTGTTGGGGGCTAGAAGGGCTTAAGGGGGAGGTATGTCCTGGCTAAATTAGAAAGTACCCAAAATGTTATCTTGAGACAAAAAAGGTTTCAAACCATTTTCTTGGGGTAGTTCAGAAATAGACTTTCATATTAGAAGTGCTGCACAGGTTCTAGTAAATCTGGAGTCCATGTAGTGTGATATCAGGAGCACAAAAGTGAGATGAATGGTAAACTCTGGGTACCTTTTCTTCGCTTAGCGTTTCAGCATTTCACCTAATGGCAATTCTCCAACATGCTGCAACCTTCAACTTACCTGTTATTTCAGTTGCATTGAGGGAGAGGAAAGTGTTAACTTCACTGTGTTCTTTTTCCATAATTAATTATTTTGTCGTGTACTAGCTCATCTCCATTTATTTCTGTTTAGCTAATTCTTTTTACTTTTTTCTTAGGGTTTGGATCTATGCTGCGAGCACTTGGTGCTCAGATTGAAAAGACAACAAATAGAGAGGCTTGCCGAGATCTCAGTGGAAGGAGACTTAGAGATGTCAATCACGAAAAAGCGTAAGGCATTTGCTTAGAATCTAGAGTTCTTAAATAAACTGACCATGTAGTTCACTGTGAACAAAATGACAGGCTGCTGTAGGAATTAATTTTATTTTGAATACTAAAAAGAGCAAAAATGAGCACAGATGGACTGAAAGCCAACAGAATTCTTCTAGCTACAATTATATTCTTGCAGAATAGATGTGATTGTACCATAGCCTGCTTCTGAGAGACTGTTCTTCACCTCATAGATTTCTCATCTGGAGTTCTCACAGTTCTTCCTTCTGAAGCTGCAAGATGCTACTTGTGATATGTGACCTTACTGCTGTTTCTGGTTTCCAAAATAAGTGTTCCATTCTTTTCTGTAGTAGAATCTCGCTCTATTCTTTCAGTGATTCCCCTGGGTGTTGGTAGTTGCCTTTTCTCACCATCTTAGCAGGTGGTAGAAGCATTCAGTAATTGCAAAGCAAAAAACTGATACTACATTGAGTGCTGGAAACACTCTTACTTTCACGGTTGTCACTTGCAGGATGGCTGAATGGGTGAAGCAGCAAGCAGAACGCGAAGCAGAAAAAGAGCAGAGGCGCTTGGAAAGGCTGCAGCGGAAACTTGCAGAGCCAAAGCACTTCTTCACAAATCCAGACTACCAGCAGCAGTGTCATGAAATGGCTGAGCGACTAGAAGATTCAGTCCTTAAAGGTATTGCAGTTTAACCTCACTCTCTCTCCTCCAAAAGTTAAGCAAACTAAAAGTCCCTATAGCCTATGAGAATTAAAGAAAAAAAAAAAGTGCTGACAGTTACTCTTTCAATCGAATGAAATTTTAAATGCCAATAACATATGCTGAACTTAATTTTTCCTTCTTGGCGGCTGCTTCTCTTATATTGCATGAAGCACGTAACACAGAAGTGATGCTTCATCTTGCTGTGCTACAGAGTCATCTCATAATAAAAGCAAAATTCTGCAAAGGCAGTGTCACCAGTTCAGCTGTAAGAATTACATCCATCATTTTCAGTGAAATGATAAAAGATAAACAGGTCTTATGTAAAAAATAGAAATGGAATCCCAGTACAAATACCTTGTTTCACTTACTGTTCTTTTTATTTCTCCATTAATTCTTCCCTCGCTGTCAGCTTGGTAGTGAAACTTGAGGCTAAATGGGGTTGTAGAGCCTGAGAAATCAGTTCAGGAATTCAATTTTAATTGACTACCTGCCGTAGTAAAGCAGTGTAAGAAAGCTTTTGCTCCTACTGAGTTTATTTTGAAGCTTTTGAGTCCACGTAAATGTCCATCAGTAGCCATTGTATTCAGTTGGTATTTTAAATTGCATCTGAAATCAAAAGATAAGTAGCATTTACAACATACATGAATTCTGTACTGATGAAGTAGACTTTTAACTTTGTTGTGAAGGATTGCAGGCTACTTCAAGCAAAATGGTGTCACCAGAAAGTGGCAGTAGTCGGAAGCGTCCAGGTGAATCGGGAACGAATGGAACAAGATCTCAAAAAAGAAAATGTTTTTGGTAAGCATTATGCCTTGTTTTTATACTGAGTTATTTATTCTTGAACAGGATGAAGGGTTAGGTACATAGAAGTAAAAAACATCTTATCTGAGATGTAGATTTAAACAGGAATAAGAAAATTGATTTGGTTAAATTGGAGAACTGAAAGTAAATGTTGCTATGTTGATATAATTCTGTCCCAGATGGAGCAGACAAACTTTACAAAAATAGGCACACTTGGTTCCACCCCCCCTTCTAATACTACCTCCAATTGTCCAGTTTTTCATTAATGAATTATATTAACAAACACCACCTTTTTAGGTTTGTGGTTTTGTTTTTTTTTTCCCCTGCCATCTTTCAGCCAATGCAACATGAGAGAGATCTCTTGCTGATTCCTCTGTTTGAAGTAGCAATACCTAACACATATTTCTGTATTGGGAATGCTGTAAAAAGATACCTGTTTTGCAGGTATGGTGGGTCCTGTTCGGTATTAGCAGCTCTTCCATGTACTAAACTATGTTAAATAGCTGCTAGAGTACTCCGTGTCTCTCTGAAGTGGCTTTTGGAAAGAGAAATTTGACAATTAAAAAAAAAAAGAAATTAAAAAAACCACATTGAAATAGATTAATATTAATTTGTAACATACTGCGTGTGCCAGGCTGGGATTAGAAGGATTGGATGATGTTGACAGTTCGGACTGTGAGGATGACAGTGAAGATGATTCCCCTCATACATCTGACGGAACTTGTGCATCAGGCAGCGGATGTAAAGAAAATGCTGGAAATTCAAAGGAATGTTCAAGCAGCTCTGTGGATTCGGTAGAGTGTCCTTCAGCTACCAGTGCAACTGAGAAACCACTGGAGCAGCCAGAAAGTCCTGGCAGAGATCTGCTGGGACAGACACACACAGATGGCCAAACTGAAATTCCATCTGAAGGAAACAGTAAAATGACAAAGCCCTTGAAGGAAGAGACCCAAGAAAAGAATGAAGTAACCCAAGCTCTGAAAGAAGAGCAGCAAGAAAATGTTTCTTGTAAGGCACAGGAAACAAACCAGTTACAGAACACGGTAAGTATGAAGCAGTACAAAATGTGGTATGTCATTTTCTTCAGCTCCTTTTACTCAAGCAGTTTTTCCTTTGCGGATCACAGAAAAGCAGAAGGAATCTGTATCCTGTAACTTCAATGCACTAGAATGCTTGAATTAAAATCGTAGTCTCCCGAAGGCATGAATAGAATCTCCAAAGTTTGATTCAGAGCCCAAAAATTCCCAAGGTTCAAAAGAAGATCAGATTAACTGAAGATGCAATGCATTCTGAAAATGGAATGTAGCAAGTTAATGGAAACTGCAGCCAAAAAAAGGCTCTTGGTTGACAATGTCTCCATAGAGAAAGTTGAATTGTAGTATGGGACCATTGTCCTGAGAGATGCTAAGTAGAATGGCTCAAGGAAGAGCTTTATGAGATTATTAGTCTGGAGTTTCTACTAAGATGCAGTTGTCCTTGGCTGTCTGGTATTGTCCTGCCTGAGATCCATGTTTCTTTTGGGTTCTTTTCCACACACTCACACACCCTTCCTACATAAACAGATACATTCTGGATCAAAATTCATCACTACAGGAGGGAAAAAGAATTGAAAAACCCTTCTGTAGGATGAAAGACTCTTATCAATACTTTTTGACACATTATCAAACACTGTCCAATTTGACTAATCTTAATTTGACCTTAATGTTTATGATTGATGTGAATGTTTAAATTGGAAGTTGTTCCAAGTAGATGCCCCCTAAACCAATCAGCTAATCAGTCTTCGTTTTCATTATAAAGAGTTGAGTCTAGTTCATAGAGAACCCAGTAGTCTGCCAGAAACTTCAGTTCTTCACTGGCCATTGCAAGTTGCTCCTGAAAGCAGCAGCTCCCTCTCTAGAGAGGCAGTATTAGTATAAATGATGGGTTTCATCTGAACTGCAGAGATTGGCGGGAGAGTGGTTTTAAAACTGATCATCTGATACACATCTCTGGTGGAAGCAGGTCTGTGCTGTTGCCACACCATTATCTGTGCCAGCAGTCTGGGTTGGCATCACAGCCCTTGGCCCCATCAGGAGCACTGCTGCCCGTGAGGTCCCTTCTCTGGTGACTGATAGGAGGATGGATGGGATTCTTTTGCTGAAGAGGCTTCAAGTCAGTCTTCTAGCCAAGAGAGAAATGTAGCTTTTCCCACTGAACTGATGAAAGCCTAACTAATACTTGGCAGTATAAGGAGACAAAACACTTGTGCTTCATTGCCCCTTGCATAATATTACTATTAAATGTTTTTAGGGGTAAGGAATTGAGGCTTATTCTAGCAATAACACAAAATGTGGCCTTTTTTTTGGGCCAGGGAATTTCTTGGATTTTCTGCCTTTTTTCAGCTTGAGTGGAAAGTCTCCCATCAGCTGCCACTGCCAGTGACTGAATTCCCATAAATGAAACTTATAATACGGTTAACTGTAAAAAAAGACTAAGGATATAATGTGACAAATTAGAACTTTGCCAGCTCTAATAGTACAGTAGATGACAAATTTTAAACAGGATGTTTACCACTCTTCACTGTTTACCTTTTGCTCAGTATTTGGGAGACTGTCTATTCCTAGAACAGGAAACTCCACCAGTGCTGTGGCAGATTGTTATTGCAGGTGGAAATACTTTTATAATAGTCCTTGATGGATTTTTTTTTTTTTTAAGTAGGATGAGAATAATGAGGCAAACAGTCTTCTTTTTGTATGTGTAGCAGGACAAAGGTTCTAATTCTGCTAGTGTTGTTTTTGCTGAGTTCATAACAGAGTGGTCTTATTCCCACTGCTGCTATTACTTGCTCTGAAGTCTCATTGGTAACTCCATCATGGTACATACAGTAAGACTAATATGTGCTCTTATGTATTGAACAAAACAGGCTTCGATTTTTGTGTCCTTTTTAGTGTGATAATGTTTAGTGCTATTGTTTAGTGTGTTGGGAAGTTCCAGCACTTGAATTATCCAGCCTGTGTCTGTGTTCCTTTGTGGACAAGGCACTGGGCTTGGACCAGACAGTTTATAGAGGTCCCTTTCACCCTTGATTACTCTGCAAATATGCTAATTTCCTTTTAATATTAAATTTTAATCCATTTTCTCTGTGGCAGGATGACATGTAAACTTCAGAACTTGCTTTTTTGGTAAATCTTACCACAAAGAGAGTGCTATTTCTATAATTATAGTGTAACTGCATTAGAAATAACTGTTCATCCTCCTTTCTGCTACTGCTGGGCGTGTATTAGTTATACTCATCGGGCTAAAGAGGGGCTCTTGGCTTTGCCATGTCCCTGGAAGCCAAGGTTAAGCTGCTGAACTGCTAGGTGCAGTGGTGGGCTGTTGTCTTTACTTCTGTTTTCTTGGGAGTACTTCAAGTCCCTGGGGACAAAAACTCGACTATTTTCTCTCCAGAGGAATAGGATTAAATACTGCCACCTACTTCTTTTTTTTATTTCATGTTTTCAGAATTCCTCTAGTGTTCATTCTAGTGGAATACTTTTAAAAGTTCAGTGGTGTTTATCTCATTTAAAATGACCAGCACTTCTGTCTGGGAGGCTGTGTACACTGCGAGCCTAAGCACATCTGGACATGTTAGAGCAAGCCTTTAGCTAGCAGAGGCATTGTGAGGAATAGAATTATAGCAGCACAGTTGGACACAGGGTACAGTGTTCCCCTGAGCATTCGCCCTTCTCTTGGGTGTGTTACTTCCACTAAGAGCTATGTGGTTTACAATTGGGCTGCTAGCTTCAGTTGGCTTGTATGGGACACAGTAATGCTGTGCCTGGCCAGAGTAAGTGCCACTAATAATGACAATATCCAACATAATACATACTGAGACATTGCTCAACCTATCAAGTCATAAGGACTTTGATATCATCCTCATTGAAGGTCTTCTGTAAAATGAAGTGTTCTGTCTATATTTGTTCCTCCCCACCCTGAATCAGGAAGAAAATAATAATAGTCTGATGGGATGTTTTTCTTTTTGCAGGAGGTGGAACCAATAGACCTACTGGCATTCAACTCTGCTGCTGAAATGGAAGCTCTGGGGTTAGACAAACTGAAGATGGAATTGATGTCTTTAGGACTGAAATGTGGAGGCACTTTAAAGGAAAGAGCAGCAAGGCTTTTTTCAGTGAGAGGTCTGTCTAGAGACCAGATCGATCCTGCCTTATTTGCAAAGCCCTCTAAAGGGAAAAAAAAGTGAATTTTTTTTTTAAAGGTTTTTTTTTTTAAATAAGATTTTTCTTACTATGCTGTCATTCTGTACTACCACATGTAATTCTTTGGCATCCCTGGGTAGTTTTTGTTTCTATTCTTAATAAATTTTGATTCACATAACACAGAATAAGTTGCTAGAGAGCCAGTTAGTTATGCACTGGGTATGTTCAATATTAAAGCAGTGAACCTATCTTTTGATAAGCTTTACAAATGGTTATAACAAGTCTTAATGCAACATGCACAACAAATTCTTTGTATATGGAAAGAAATAAACTGAATGATTTTTTGGAAGATGACTGTGACACTGTCATCACCTATTTTTAAAAAAATAGCAATCCTTTCTTTGTTTCATATCAAATCTCCTTTAATGTATATTCCAGTTAGCACAGTTACAACTGTCAAAGGAGAAACATTGAACTTACGATCCAGGCTTAAAAGCTGAAGTTTCTTTAAATAAAAATAACTTCTTTTTTTTTAATGGATGAGGTCAGTATAAATAAATACACTGTTCTATGAGTTTCTGTGGTATGTCAGGTATCAGTAGGATATAAATTATTAATGTGTGTAAGTATTTCTTATCAAAGGAGTTAAATAAAGGTATTTGCTCTCGAAAAGTGTCTGAATGAGGGAAGAGAGACAAATCACATCCTCAAGAAATTAAAAAGAATAAAATAGACTTGCTGGCTTCTGAACGTCAGTGAGGTATAGAGTGATCATTTGAAGCTGAATGGGAAATGTAGGATGTGTGTTTTCAACCTTTTCCTAGGGTAAAAACAATGGAATAGTCTCCCAAGGACTTAAATATCTACAGTGTTGGTACTTTATCCTAGAGCAGCATCTGTAGTCTTGGTGCAGGGAGTTACCCTGGGAGGTGGTCAGGGCCCTTTGCCGGAAGGGCAGTGTCCTCATGTGACAGAGGCAGGTGCAGCTGCCTCTTCTTTGCCCTGAGAGACCTTTGAAAGTGTTCAGTTCAGTGCCTCAGATCTCAGATTTTACACCCTTATGCTGGAGAACATTACATTTATGATCTGCTTATTGGATTTTCTTGTAGTGAGGCTTGGAAAAATGAGAAGTTATCTCTCTACTGTTCTAACATAGCATCCATTTATCTGTTTGAAAGTTTGGCTCATGAAGTAACGTTTTGAATTGCAATACTGGTAGGAAATGGGCTTCAAATGCCAGGAAATCAGTTCTCTTGTGTAGTACTTCATGTTTCTGACAGGAGCAGTTTGTATCTGATATGTCAGTCAGTTTTGCAATCTTACAGCCTCTCTCCTCAGGATCTGTTTTGTTTGTGCTTGGAAGTTTTGCATTGAGGAGAGGATGTTAAAGCTCAAGGATTCATTTTTTTACAAACTCCAGGCAAGCTCTCCAAGATCAGACATGTTGGCGCAGCTGCTCCAAAAGGCTGGTTAACCTGATAGCTTATCCAGCATCACCTTCCCAGGCACACGTTGTTGGAAAGCAACGTTGGAAGGCTCTGCCCCGCAGGTTTGTGTGTCTGTGTCCCTTTCCCAGTGCCGATGGGGGGGCTGCCCCTGTCGGCAGGTGTCGCTGCGGGCCTGGGCTGCCGGGCACCGGCCCCTCCCGTTCCCTGCTGCCCCTGGCAGCTGCCGGGCAGACAGTTCTGCACAGGTCCTGGTGGGTAAGAGATGGGGCTTGGCCCTACTGAGGACAAGGATGGGAATGAGGAAGTGTGGAATTCAGTACAGCAGCTGCTGATCAGGAAGTTGAAAACACTTCATGTACTGTAGTTCCTCTACCAGCAGGATGAATTTCAGACTACCTATTTACAAGCATATTTGATGTGGTTAAATAAATCCCTTGGTATGCTTTCAACTGAGTAGCCCCAACTTCTAAATTCACATCCACAAGATAAGCTTCATTAGCATCCCAAGGAATTATGACAAAGTTGGGCAGATATTTGCAGTAATTACATCATCATACACAAACCCAGCACTTGTGGATCTGTTTCATACAGTTCTGAAAACATAAATCTTGGCACTTGAGGGCCAAATTGTTAAAGCATATGTAAACTGCTCTGTTTACCTACTTATGGCATCAAAAAGTAAATAACTCAGCATTTTGCAGTTTATTAGTAAAATCTGGTTTCTTTGATCAGCAGTGACCTCAATGCAGCAAATGCACCTACTTGTAATAGGTAAGAAGATGTTTGGTGTCACTAAAGCACCTGATGTGTCTGACATTTTAATCAATAGAAGAGTCTTGGAAAACTTGGAAATAAAGGGAGTGGAGATGAGAGAGACACTGAGGGTCTCTGCAAATCACATCTCACGGCAGTTGTGACAGGACACTGGGTAGAAAGGAAACTGTTCTGTTTACTGAATATGCTTCATTAGGAAACTGGAATAGAGGGTACTTGAGGTCACCTCAACATAATGAGGTCTCGCTGGTGTAAATGTGTTGGCTGAGAATGTCACACACCCACAGCAGTCCCTCTTGGGTGGCAAGCCCTGGGTGCGCTTAGAGCCAATCCTCATCAACATGTGTACATCACTTGGGTCAGGGGAGCCCTCAGCTATAGGAACACGCTCACGCCACTCTGTAGTGTGGCAAGGATCATGTGGCCAAAAGTGAATGGGCCGGTTTAATGATGTCTTCTGGCAGCAACTGCTACCTAAGCTACTTCCCCTTGCCGCAGTTGTGCTCTTGCCTGGGTTGCACTGATGCAGCCCTTTCCAGGTCTACCCCATGCATCACCTGCTTGCCTTTTTTTGTTGTTGTGGGTTTCTTGTTAAACAAGATCAGTTGGGGTATGTAATGTGGCTCTAACAAGTACGTGCCAGCACAACTGAAGCAGCATTACATAGGGCAGGGAATAAACACTAGGCTGGTGAAGGGGAGCTGGAATATTTTAAACCAGTGGTAGCACCAAACAATTTATTGATCAAATGTGTCTTCAGTAGTGCTAGAATTAAAAAGAAATACTCTATATCTGCATTAGAGGACAACAGCTTACGTGTCCTTTGAACCAGCTCCAGACTTAGGCATATTTATTTTGGAATTGTTTAGCTCCTGCTGAGCTAAACAAGAACAAGCACTTGCTCTGGGATATGCCCAGATAAATGGTCAGCCTAGAGCAATACCATGTCTGAAGAGCTGTATGGATGCACACTGGCGAGGCTAGACTTTCAGCCATCCGAAGAGTGTCCTTCAGAAAATAGCTGGGTAACAAGTGGGACTCGGACTGATCCTTAAACAGAACAGAAACAAGCAGGTGAAATGCTTGAAGCTTTCTTTAGGATTTGGTCAAGAACAGAAAGAAGTCCAAAAATGCCAGCAAAAAAAAAGTAATATAAACTGAATCTATTCCAACGTAGTATGGACCATTTCCATGGGACAGAATGGCCTCAGAATAGAAGTCATCATTCTAATCTAAACCAGGAAGATAATGTGGAGTTTGCAGTACCCCTGCCTGTATCTTTTTTTTTTTTTCCAAGGATTAATGCAGCTTTGGGATTCAAAAGTGTTTCTGTTTGTAAATGCATCAAAAACGTGAACATCTTCCCAGAGCAAAGGTTCATGCTCCCATGCAAACACTTCCCCTCCAAGCGAGTGATGTGACTTACAGAATTATTCTGAAGTGTCATTTTAGATTCATTTATTTCAAACAGCTAGAAGATCTAGATCACTGCCTTGTGTTTCTCTTGCATTTCAGAGTTACTGTCTGAAACAATTAATTAGCAAAAACACTGGCACAAAACCAAGGTAGGGCTTTTCCTCGCCTCATACAGATCCATCTATACCTTGGAAAGAAATATAAGTACATACAATACACAAACAATAGTGAGGAACAGGGCAGGTCACAGAAAGAAGTTAGTTGTGGAAGCTTAGAAAGATCATCACTAGCAGACACACACAGCAACAGTTGTCAGCCTTCAAGCAAAAGGCTCCTTTCCCATTTCCTTCTCCTACACAGTCCTCTGCAGCATGGACAAATAAACGAGTTACTAAAAAGCCAGTTGAGTGTTTCGAGCTAAACACCACTTTGCTCCAGTGTGCAGCTTCCTCGGGTTTTCTGAGTTTGGCAGCTTCTGCACTTGCTACTGTAGGTGGCACTGAACTAACGGTGGAGGATGTGTCCAGTTGCAGCAGCACTGATGAAACCCTCAGCCCTTTGAACAACATACCTGACTGGAGGGCTCTGCCCTGTGCTGCACAGACACATGGTGCTGCTGCAGAGCAGGGATATTAGGTCACGTTTACATCATTTTGCCCAGCCCAGAAAGAGGCAAAATGAATCATTTCAATACACCTGAAATTCATTCTTATCTGAGATTTTGTTCCCTGGAGAATATTGACATTGTAAAGGTTTGTTTGTAGCAATGCCTATTCTCAGGAAGGTGATATTTTTAAATCCTAGAGGTTCCTCCAAAACATCTAACCCGAGATGTTAAAAGAGTGCACCCTAGTCAGTTAACACAGCCACCTCACAGCTGGCTTTGCTTTCAGTTACATCTGAGCAATTAGGGTGGCTTTGCAGATTAACATACCTAATGCCACCTGAAGGTGGGGAGGTGACAACTCCTGTGACCTCATCCAGCTGTCAAGGAGGGGCTGGACAGGTATTGGTGCCTTGCAGCCCTGCTAGAGGCTGCATTAGTGGCTCACAGTGTCCAGGATGGTTGGTCTGGATTTAGACCCAGAAGCTGTGCCTACCTGGGAAGCGTGCTGGTGGCCTGAAGGCATGTTCTTTGTGTCCTGCTTCTCCCAGCTGTGTTTGCTGTGTCTAAGAATCAGGAATTACATAGAACCTGGAGCGCAAAAGTTAAGAAACTTTTGAAAGTCCTACCTGGGATGTATGGAAAGAAGAACAGGGTTTATAAGGAGCCAGCTGGCTTGTGAAATTATCTGCTGGAAGTATGGCATGGCTTAATAAAAACATCCCTGGATGTCTGATGGTTACAGATGCTATCTTATGGCCTGTGTGATATAATATCCAGCATAGGGTAACTAGCTGAGATCTCCTAGGGGTGGCAGAGATTCACTGACCACTGGGCTGGAAGCTGGCAGAAATAGCAGTTGCAACCTGATTGCATTGATTTTCAGCAAACAGAAAACACACTTTTCAAGGGAATATAGCTACCTGGACTTTCAAAGGGGAGCATTTATAATCACTGAGGATAGGAAGAGGAAGAATGTAAACAGACAAATGCAAATAAACATCAGGAATACCAGAACACAGGAATCTCCACCTGAACATGAGGAAAAATTTTACTGTGAGGGTGACAGAGCCCTGGAACAGGCTGCCCAGAGAGGATGGGGAGTCTCCTTCTCTGGAGACTTTCAAAACCTGCCTAAATCTGGTCCTGTGTGACCTGCCCTAGGTGATTCTGCTCTGACAGAGGGGTTGGACTCGATGATCTCCAGAGGTCCCTTCCAATCTCTACCATTCTGTGATTCCGTGAGTGCCCCTGTGCTCCTAGAGCATAGACCAGAAGGCATCAGTTGTGATCAGGTTTTTATTCTATTTTATTCTGAAATGCTCTGATGTTGTGCAGGCAGTGCCCCTGCACCTGTTCCAGGAATGGACAGAGTTCAGGTCCTGGCTGCAAATCCAGCACTTTGCACGGGAGCTTATTTCACATTTAAAGCAAAAACCGAGGAGATGTTGCGACTGTTAAGTGGCTCCTCTGAAAATATCAAAGTCTTGTGTGATCTCCACCTCCCCCCTCCTGTTTGCCCTGGGTTCCCCTTTCCCAGACTCCAGCTGTTCCCAGCCAAAGCCGGAGGAGCTCCCCTGATTATCACCTTTGCTGGGATGTGGATTGGGTATCTGACTTTCCACTTACACCGGCAATTAGAAGGCTGCCCTGAAAGGCAAAGTGTCAGACACTCTTGGTAGGGTTTTGTGAAATGCAAAGGGGAAAAAAAAAACCAGAGGGAGAGGAAATAAGGCCTCACCAGCAGGGTAAGGCTGCAACTTCTCATAGATTTTGAAAGAAAATAGGAGAGCAGCCTTGGTTCAAGCAAAACTGTGGAAAGATCAGACAGGGCAATGTAACTGAGCTAGCAGTGGCATTTAATATGGCTTAAAACTATTGTTATCTCTCTTGAAATGCAATGATAATGAAGAGAGAAAGTGCTTCTGTCCTGCCACAGCCTTTCTTGTAAGAAAAGCTTTTATGAGACCAATAGATGGAAATTCTGCCCCCATGTCCAGCTCTGTTAAATATTGCAGGACCTCACAGGCCATCTCATGAGCAGTGCCATGAAGGCAGGTCAGAGCTCACGCTGGTGATAAGCTTTAACTCAGCCACACTGCCACTGCGGAAGCTTACATGAGAGCTTAACTTTAAGTGTGGGAGTAACAGGGCTGTTGAAACCCTTAACATGAACAGCACACACCTCCTTCTCCTTGAGCACCACTCGAGTGCTCTGCGCTTCCAGTAGTGCTGGAGGACACACAGCGTTTTAACGCTGGTTTTGCTTTAAAAGACCTTTACATTCTTTGAAAGAATTTCTGCTTATGTGGGGTTCATTACAACATTGCACAGATCTTCCTTTTTTTTTTTTTTTCTTTTTTTTTTTTAACAGCACAGCATAAATGTTAATGCTGAACCACACTGCTGCCAGGTACGTAACATGTTCTGCCTTTCCTCAGAGACTGTGGTGCCGCTCAGACGGAAAGGATAACATGACAGCTTGACAGCCTTTGTATGTGTTACAAGTTGTACTGATATAAAAGCAGCGAGGTAGCACACAGAAAGTATCACAGCAAATGCAGCCCCGATTAAAGATGACAGGCCAGGAGATAATTTCCTGCAGCACGGGCTGATGTCTGAAAAAGCCCCAGGTGTGGCCATATTTCATGCACAGCCTTCTGCCTAGAAGTTTGCGCTGTAGAAATCTCTGGAGCCTTCCTCACATCAGCCCAAGCTCTGAGCCTGCTCCATTTCCACTGCAAAGCCAGCTGCAGTTTGAGGAACAATGTCCTGTCTCCCCAAAAGCGGGGAGTTTCAATCCAAATGTGGGTTAAAAACTAGCGACAGCATCCATCATACTGAGGCAATAACACAGCTGGTTAATTTTTAATTAGGCAGCTTAATTTTTCAGCCACTTTAACAGACGAGAGTGGTGCTGTGCATAGTCAGGGTAGGAAGGGCCTGGGCAATACTGGGAGTCCCCAGGAGGCCTCACATGCAGCTGCTGGGAGGAGATGAGGGTATGGGCTGTGGGCACAAAGAGATGGGGATGTGAGATGCCAGATATGGGTGCTAGTGATGCTCAGCCTGGCACATAGCCACCCAGGCTATCTATGCTTATAGTTTTCTATAAAACACCTCTTCCCCAGGCTTCTGCCCTGTGCTCACCACCACCCCACAGTGTGAATGTAGAGGGGTGGTGGGACTGAGGAGAGAGATGTTGTGACATCTGTGCATCTCCCCTATCAATAAATAAGTAACCCTGCTGGTGTCAGGGCTGGCAGGGACAGATTGCTCACAGTTTTGTGCCCTGTCCCTGCACTGCAACACTCAGAGTTCTCCCCACAGTAACACCAGCTCTCCTTGGCCACGGCCTCCCCCTCCCCATCTCTCCCAGCTGCCACACACATCCACACAGACCCACTGCTCACTTTTATGTACCTTGTGGCCGCAGGACACCAGAGCAAAGAGAGCCAGATGCAAAGCAAGGGGAGCTGGACACGGTGCAGGATCCTGGTGGAGGGGACCAGAAGAGGGCTCAGCTCTTGTCCATGCTGCTGGGCCCATCCCTGCATCCCTGCTGTGATAATCTGCTCCCTGTTTCCCTCAGCACCCTGGGCCAGATTGCACTGGACAGGATTTCTCCCAGGCCTGGAGTCCAAGTGCTGGAGGCTGGATGGAAGCCAGAATTAGTGCTCTTCATTCTCAGGCAGGAACCAGTTCAAACACTTTCTCCCCCGGGATAAATCATCGGCTTTGTTTTTCATGGTAATAGCTGAGCTCATGGCCTTCAGGCTACGCCCTGCCCCAGGCTGGGTGGAGAAGAACTGGGGCTGAATGCCGATGTCATTAACATAGATGCTACATAGTCATGAGAAGGAAATGGCCAGAGAACAATTTGGCTTATCCAATTCTGATTCCAGTAACCCATGGTGCTGTAGCCCAGCGCTGGTGTCTGATGAATCTGTGCTTCTGCCTTTTTTTCTCCCCTTAAAGCTCTTCTTTTGCCACAGGCATTTGTACAAGTGAAAGGTGCCAGCCTACCCACGGGCAAGGATACCTGGGTGACCGCAGACCTGGGGTCTTGCAGGGCGGCAGGGACACCTGATATCTCAGCCTTCCTGATGAATGACCTAAAGCTACCGCAGAGTCCAATGGGTGCTGCTTTTCATCTGGTCCATGGCCCATGACCACTCTGTTCAGCCAGAAAAACTCATTTCAGAGTCCTCCCACCACCAGCAGGTTCAGCCAGAGCCTCGGGGACCACGTCCCACAGAGATGGACAGCAGTGACCACTTCATCCCCAGACCCACTGTTATATCAGTAGATTATGAACCGCGGAGAGGAGTCTGACACAAAGTGTAGAAATCATTATCATTGGTGACACCATGGCCAACAGTTCAGTACAGTCCAAAAAGGGATTAACCCACATTATCATTGTGTTTCTCCAGGGGATGTGTTGGTCAGATGTCCATGAGGAAGGGTCAGGGTTAAAATGCTTCTCCTAGGTAGGGAGGGGTTGGGAGGCAGCTCCTCTCCTTCTGCACTGCAGCTCCAGTTGATTGCCTGCAGATTCTGGCATTGCACTGCTGCAGGTCACATGGAGAGCATCACCTCTTGCCTGTCAGATACGTTTGTAGGTTTTCTCTTTAAGGAAGTGTTGGATTAAACTATGCAGCAGCTGAGGGAAAAGTGCTGGTGGTGTGGGCTCTGCTCCACCTGCCGATTCAGCCCAGTCCCTGTCTGAGTGGATAAGCTTTATGAGAAGCAGCAGGATCACACAGGTAACTGAGGAGACCTGCTACTGTGTATATAGGAGCTGGGCATTGGGGTACATTCAGAAATTACGATAGATTTTTTCCCCTCCACTTTTAGACCTAAGAACAACTATAAGCAAACTCATGGCTACTTTAACAATTGCACTTTATTGTTTTATTGAGTCCGAAAGCACACAAAAGTTGGAAAATATCCCTAAATTGAAACAACTGTAATACACAAACACAAAAATAACACTGTGCTTCTACAAACTGTTATTCATGCAAGCAAACCTAAGACCTAATATTCCCACTGACTTCAGGACTCTAAATGCTGCCTAAAACTGTGATAAGCCCACGATGCAGGGGCCAAAAATAGAATCCTTTGAGTTCCAGATAATATTTTTTGTATGTGTATATATGCATACCATACATATGCACATATATATGTTCCTTTGAGCTCTAGACAGTGTTTTGTGTATATATATGTATGTACGTAGACAATAAGTATATATCCAATATGTATGTAGATAATACATACATATATTCATATACTATATATATATGTACATGTGTGTATATGTGTGTATGTATACAATATATACATGTAAGTGCTTCTGCTCGCCACCATAAACATGACTTGCACAGACACGGACCAAAACCAGGAGTCTAAGAATGAAAAGCTGAATCCAGGTATTACTTCACCTGGTAATGGTCACTCCTCCTTTGCCTGTAGCTGTTTGCAGTACTCCGGGGTGGGGACTGACGTAAATTGGACACAGCTCCATCAAATTCAATGAAATTTGGCTAACATCAATGGGGTGCCAAGGAGCATTAGGCTCTGTAGGTATCCCTCGCATAGAAATACATGAAGATGGATGCTCCTCTGAGACCATCTGTATGGATGGAGCCTTTAAGTGCACCCTCTCTGCAGGGTAGTGGGGTGCATGGGAGAGCCGCAGCCCCAGCTGCTGCTGACCTTGGCAGGTGGGTATCTGGGGCTCCCCAGGATCTGTATCATTGGCCCCAGGGTTGGGGACCAGTATGACTCTGGACAGGGCTACAGGGATTCAGGGGACTGGGCGACATCCCCGTCTGGCTGCTCGCCTCTCACACCAGTGCCATGCCTTCTGTGACGCAGCTGCATTTCTCGACGATCATGTTGGGAAACTCAGCTGCTTCGATCTCGGTGCGGTTGCCCCTCTTGACGAGGTAGATCATGGGGAGCGGGGAGCTCTCCACTGCAGCGCAGACACGCTCCCGGTAGCCGAAGCGCCGCAGAGGGCTGGGGGGCTGCAGGCAGCCCCCTGAGCACTGGTAAGCCTGGTACCCTGCTGGCTCGATGATCCAGTACTGTGACCAGGAGAGCTCGCGGAAGTTGACATAGTGTTTCTGCCTGCAGCAGGTGGACTTCCTTGTCACCGTCTCCTCTTTGCAGTCCCCGGGGCCCCTGTGAGCCAAAGGAGAAACAAGAACTGATGCCGTAACTGGAAACCAGGAAGGTGGGAGAAATACTCTCCCCTGATAATAGCACAGGTGGGCCCTGAGACGTGAGACGTGGGCCTTCATTAGAATAGTCAGACAACAAATATGGGAAGAGGAGAGGAGTGTTATTCAGCAGCAACTTTCTAACTCCTCCATTCACAGTGGTTTACTTTCCAGGGCAAGAGCTGCACGCCCTGGGATGGCACACACAGTCCAATAATTCAGGTACAAAGTTACACCAGAGACAGTACAGATTTAAGTTTCATACATACCCATAGTCTTCCAAGTCAAGGGTGTAAAGCACCAGTTCAGGTTTGCCTAGGGCTTTATCCTTCGGGTCCTGAGAGGTGAAACGCACGGCTTTGGCCATTTCCAAGGCGTGGCTGCCTACCCTTTCTCCTTCAATCCAGACCTCCAGGAACATTGGCTCCCGTCTCTTGTTTCGCAGCCAGTAATGCACAGCCTGTGTCACATCAAAGTTCTTCCAGCCTGACTCACGTATAGGAACCAGCCTGCACGACAAGGGCTTAGCATTAGAGAAATGCCCATCAGATAAAGCCTGGGCTTGCAGCACTGTTATTGCAGCAGAATAATTTGCTTCCTGTAGATTGTCACGTGCCTCGATTATGAGATAATTTTTGCTAAATGCTCTGGGTGAACACCCAGAGCCATTAACCCACACCTCAAAAAGAAGCATGCGGATTTAACAGACACTGAAGGGCTAAATAAAACCCTTTGTCCATGCTCATGTCAAGGTATTAATTTATGCTTATACAGCAATATAGCAGTGCAGGATTATATGCAGCCTCAATATTAGAGGCAACAGCCTGGTACACACCATTACTCCCAGCTCTCCTGTTCTAGCTGCATTAGGGCCATGTTTCTACCCACCCAGAAAATTGGTTTGATGTCTAATTCTGCCTTCAAGGGTTCTAAAAGTTTCACAGAGCTTAAGGCTACAGAATCAGATACTTTTTGCATAATTTACTTACTTAAACCAGCTAATAAAATGGCCAATGGAAAGAATACCAGCAGCCAGTAACACGTGAGTTAGAGAGAAATGAACCAGGTGGAGGGTTTTAGAGGGGCAGACCTGGCAGTACACAGCATTGCTTAACACAGAAATAGATTATTTCAATGAATCATCATATATTGCAATCTTAACCTAATACCTGCTCTTACAAACTCATTCTGGGTTTAGAGGCTATAGAGCCTGATTCTACAGATGTAACCCCATCAGACTGACAGAAGGCACAAACACATGACACCCGAATCCAGCCCAGAGGACTCATACCCTGTAACTAGAGTCCTGACTTCAGGAGAGGTCCCTTTCTTACCTGGAGTCTATCAGGGAGGTCCTGTTGGTACCATCATGCTGCCGTTGCACCCAGTAGACACTGACTCTGGCATTGGAGACAGGTCTGTGAGACTGCTTGGCAGGCAGGTTTGCTCTGTCCAGAGGCTTTTTGAAGAGTTTCAGTTCAGCCATTGTCACTTCGCTGTTTTTAGGTATTCTGCCCTCCATGTCAAAGATCAGGTTCTGGCGCATGGTGGTGTCAGAGTAGAGGACTCCTCCTGCCATGCCTGTGCACATAGGGAACAAAAAAGACAGTTCGTCATTGCCATGTGGTGAGCAAAGCTCCCAGCTTTGGTCCACAATTATCATCACAACACGCTCCTTCCATGCTCC
Organism: Actenoides hombroni; assembly: GCA_024336885.1. NCBI lineage: Eukaryota > Metazoa > Chordata > Aves > Coraciiformes > Alcedinidae > Actenoides > Actenoides hombroni. The sequence continues at coordinate 1,171,714 of WUAM01000309.1, forward strand.
CACATCAAGCCCTTGTGGCAGAGACAGCCACCTTTTCTAATGCATACTTGAATCAATGTCTTGCAGATTCCTTAATTCTCCTAAGTCTGAGTCTGCAACCTGGAGGAAAGAAAACTCCTGTATAATTTGACCTCAAATTGAGCAAACCCCAAAAGGTGCGCATCTCTTTGTGCCAGCTCTGGGCATGAAAGCAGGAAACTGCATCACTTGCAATGAAAAAGTGTTTTAATTTGCTGCCCAGGGTGCTACATATAGCTTTTGCAAGTGAAAAAAACCTTTAAGTGTCCTTGTGCAGACACTATTGTGTCTGTACAGCTGACTTCCTCCTTGTTATTTTTCCCAGACAAGAAATTAAAAGGCAGGGGAGAGTGAAACATCCTTGGATAAGTGTCATTCCTATCGGAGGACTTTCTGGAGTTTTGACCCAAAATCTGCAAGGTCTGCACTTTCTACTGTCTTTTTCGGTTTTTTTTTTAATATCATTCTTCCACCTGCCCAGACTGTTGCCTGATTATCAAGGCTTTTCTCTTCTACCAAGTGCCAACAGCAGCCTGCCCTTTACAAGAACTTTGAAACTCCCTCTCCCAGTGCCAGGGAGTGGGAGTTCACCAGTTCACCAGGGAGAACACCAGTGGGTGTTCATCTTTAAGATGCTGTTACATGCACCTCTTCTACCCAGCTCAGGTTTGGAGCCAGACCCAAACCTCAATCCCACTGTGGGTTTGCCCCTGCCCACCCTGCAGCTGGCCAGGTGAACAGGGGCAGCTCCCCTGACAGCAGCACAGAGCTTTGTGAGTGCCCGACAGCGACGGCAGAAACGTTACCTGTGTTGCCAGGGATTCCCCTGAGGATGCCAGCCAGGCTCGGCAAAGCTCGGCGCTTCACTCTCTGGCGCTTCAGCATGGAGATGTATTTGTTCTTTACATGGTCTGGGATAACCAGGTCCTCCAAGTCCCTCTTATGAAGTTTAGGGACCTCAGACAGCCCCAGCTGCTTCAGCAACACCTCCTTGAACCCTTCCTGGGTAAATGCCTGGACCATGATGACCAGGCAGAGCACACAGAGCATCTGGACAAATCTTGCATCCATCCTCCTCCGTTGGTGAAGTAGCCGCCTGCCCAGCAGAGGTGAAGGGGGGATCTCCCCGGGGCTGCTCTTGGCAGAGATGTGTTGACAGGCTGCCTGAGTGGGATGGAGGTCCCCTGCGCCGGGGTTTTATAGCCAGCCTCGTCCCACTGGCACAACAAATTCCACAAGTGGGGACGAAGAAGAGGACTTAAAAGGATCACTCCCCCGTCAGTAGACACATGCCAGTTTAACACCTTCATCTACAGCAAAGTTAATACAAGAAGGCTTAGGGAGACCTTCCAGATTCTTTTATGGGGAAGACATTTCCATCCTTTTTTAATTCCCTGAAGACTTTTGCCCAGAAAACCCCTGAGTGATCAGTGTCTCCTGTTCAGCCTAGATCAGGGAGGAAAGACATCTGCAGAGTACATTTCTATATGTACTGCACCATATGATTCTTAAAGGAAGTGTCAATCTTTATCTCAGGGGACTTGCTGCCTAAAATAGCCAATATCAATCAGGAGAATAATGCTTTAGCTGGCAATCCATCTTTATGGCAAGCATTAAAAAATCATTTAAGATCTTTCGGGGAGGGGATAGGTGCCACTTTGATCTCTGAATATCTGTACCAAGAGTGTGAATCAGAGCAGTTGAATGGTTTATGGCCTTTTACGCTGCTTCTGCATCACAGAAGGTGGAAGATGTACAGGCCTGACATTTTAGAAAAATGTCCCATCACTCTTTATGGATTCCTGTGGGTTTCATAATACTTGTGCTTAAAAGAAGGTAGCTTTATATAAAGGCAGATCACCTTTCAGTGAACAGGAGAAACCATTCTGCTTTTCCACAACGTGGATGAAGAATATTGGTATTTTGAATGCTATTAATAACCATAATAGAGACCTGTCTCTGCAGAGGAAAGACAACCTGGAGACTGGCTGAGGGTGTGTCTATATTTACCTTGAAGTCAATCTTTAAACTTGAAGCTCACATGCTTTGCTTCCCTGGACTTTGCTGGCCTAAGATGCAGAAGTCTGTTTTTGAAACCAATCCCAGGAGAAGTGAACTAAAAAAAAAAATAAAAAAATGTGGAGGAGCATGGCACTTGGGGCAGATTCTCATCCTCTCCAGTGGTAATGTACCTGAGCATACATAGAAATGCCTTCAGCATCAGAAGTTCTTTGGATTTTATTATGTCTCCGTAAATGATTTTAAATTGGTCCAGTTTCATCCAATGTCCAGGCTGAAGGGTATGCCCTGAGAAAAGTCTGGCTGAAGAACCCGATGTAATGAACTTGTACAAAAGCTCCCCGTTGTGGTTCATCCCTCATTAAAACAAGTGTCAGCGGAGGCAGCTTGTTTTGTCCATGGAGGAAGGCAACAAAGCTGTATGAAATAGCCTAACTAAACACTTCTCTGGCTGCTCATTTTGTCTTTAGAACCCTTTAAGAAACTTGTATCCTTAAACATTATAAAGCCTCCATTAGATGTTAAAGGGGCACCTTATTTAGTTGAACTGAATTTTAAGGCTAAAACAGAAACATAAACTGAGAACTAAGTTTGTGCATGTCTCAGGGCAGTACATTCTTCAATCTTTCTCTTTGTTTTGTATCTTTCTCTGAACCAATCAGTATTTTCTGTTATATTCATTCCCAAGACACAAATAGCAGTGAAAAATATCCACTCCATTTGACGACCTCAGCTTCAACTCATGTCAAAAACTCCTACTCTTGCCAAAAAGAGGAGGGAAATGTTTTTTTTCTCAAATCTTTGTGAGCCTCTTAGCCCCTTAGGAAAGCTCCATACATAAGGCTGTTCCCTCCAGACTCCCTTCCCAGCTAAATGGCACATGACCGACTCTCATAGGATGGGACAAATGCTGTCACACAATGAACCACTTCAGAAGCTTGGGTCACAAACTGCATCTAAGCAATGCTCAATGCTGACAAAGTTGCCTTCAGATAGGCTCTATAAGTGTTGGATAACTCAGTTCCAGCAGTGAATTTATGTTTGTATAGCGACCATCATCCAGTCAAAACTTCAGTTCAAAGGTTTGGAATGCTCTCTCTCTCTCATATTAGAAGACCTGATCCTGTAAACCTTTATCCATACAATTAGTCTTTGCTTCAGAGAGTGGTCCTACTATGCAGTGAAGGTGCTTTGAAAATACTTGATTGCTCCAGCAGCACCCAGCTTTCCTGGATCTGGATGTGATTTCTTCTGTAGCTGATGTCTAATCTACCAGGACTCTCCACTGTCCAATGTGTATTGGAAAGTGATTTATGGGCTTCACAGGTAAAATAAAGTTATTGACCAAACACGGTTGAAAATCAGCTAAGAAGAAAACAGAGGATGTGGATTGTAGGCTTTTCACAGGAGACTGATTATCTGGTCCAATTGGAGGATTTGCCATTCCCCCTTTTGTCATGCAAACAAGAAAAAGTCAGGAATTTTATAATAGCTCTTTTTGTGTAATGTGTATTAGAACCTGCATGGCACATTCAAAATGTCAAACAGAGAATTTAAAGAGGCTGAAGGGATGAAGTATGAGCAACTCACAGTTTTAATAAAAGCCAGTACTTAGTGGAGAGAATCTCTGGATTTAAGATTTTAATTTAGTTACAAATGGTTCTCTAAGACATTTTCTGGATGTATCTATGCAATGATTTTTAGTAAATAAATCAAATGGGTTCAAAGAGAAAGTGTGAAAGACTTAGCCTAGTTATGGAGATACTATCCTGGGAAACAAGAATGTTTCAAATGTATTTGCAGAATGTCAGTGAGGATCTGAATATTCAGTTTGTCAAGATTTGAATTTCCACAGACATAATTATTTTGTATTACAATTGGGCCCATATTAGAACAGCCTTTTCTTGAGTCATGTGAAAGGCAACAATTCTTGTGTGCTCCAAGAAATGCCCTGATGTATGCAACAAGCTTACCATACACAGAGATAGGAGCACATCTCTATGTAGATTTTGGTCTGGTTTTCCCCAAATTCAGTATCTTTTGAATCTAGGAGTGTGGAAGTAAAAATGATAGCAGTTAAGATGCAGGTATAAACTAGAGAAGTTAAAAAATAGTTCAAGTAGAAGTTCTATTTCATATTCTTTTTCAGTCTTAAGCACACCGAGTTTTACATAGCTAACAAAACACCATACAAAAATATGCTAGTCATGTGAAATGCTGAGTTAGAAGTCTCAAAAGTGGAAGTAAACTGCAGGCCATGCTTGAAGGCATGCCCTTGTCACGCTGTCCCACACACACACACCACCAGCCATCAGCCAGTGCTCCAAACTTAATATTCCCACCAGCATTTTAAACCCAGGCTACACACCTCTAAGTGGGATTTCACAGCATCTTTGGCTTCCTCCTTGACTGGCACAATCTGTGCTGGTGGTTGGAGCCCTGTTCCTCTGCTGGGACCGTCCCTGTGTCAAACAAATCCATACAGCAAGCATGGAGCTCACCAAACCCACCGCTGGAAAGCTACCCAACTGCCAGCAGCCCAATTTCACTCAGTCTGGGTTTATGCCTAATCCCCAAATAGTGACTGAGGTAAAAAGCATTTCCATCTCCCATCTCTCAAGCTGCACAGTCCTTTAGTGCAGGATGAGAGTGAGGTGTCACTGAGAGAAGGAGACAGCATTTGCCAAGCTCGTGGTGTAGCCTACCCTTGGTGCAAGCACAGCTTGGGGTGCAACACAGCACAACAGTCGTTCCCCTGCCAGAAAGGCAGCCCTGTATGCTGATGCTACTTTTATGCAAGGAGAGAATGGCAATACATGTTTCACTCTGTCAATGCTATGTAGCTCTGGGGATGATGTAAAATGACTAGTGGTAATTCCTCAATAAGACTGTTATTCCACAGAGGCAAGACCATAGAGAAACTTGAGCAATTACTCTGGTGCAGAGAGCAAGCGAACAGGCCACAGGGTTATTATCACATTTGCTTGCCACTTTAGCTTCAGACACCACTAACGATGGGCCTGGTCTAGAAATGCTCTGATTTGTACCATACTTGTTCCTTGAAAATGGCACAGGCCTGCTCAGAGACACTGGGAAACTGTCTTGCAAGGGTGGTGGCTTTTCCATCCTCCTCTACCTCTAAAGACAGCTTCTCTTTCATTAACCTCATGAATAGGTTGCTCAATGTACAGAGGCAGAATAACAGCACCAAGGACTTCTGAGGGGCTGGTACAGCTCACTGGAGTTTGCATGTGTGCACCCAACGGCCTCAGCCTGTTCTGCAAGAATCTGGCATGGAAAAGTTGCATAAGATATGGCCTGATAGCACAAGAGATCCAGCTTTTATCTGGCTCTCAGGGCTCAACTGAAAAAAGTGGAGCCACTCAATGCAGATCACGGATCTGTACTAAATCCTTTCTGCTAGTTCTGTTTTGTTTGAAAAATGTGGCTGTGTTAATTTTTGTGCCAAAAGGCTTTGTGTTTGCTCAGGTATCCTCTGATTTACCTGACCCTACATATGCATTTCTGTGCAGCCTCCCCTGTAAGCATAAAATCATAAAGCAGACTTTACATCCTTATTGTGAACTCTGGCTAATATGATGCTGGGAAATACAGTTCTGCATCCCCTGTCTGAGCCAAACCATATTTATTCTGACACGAGAGCACACAGATTTCACATCAAAAACACTGCAACCACAGCTTCAGTGCCTAATATGTACTCTGCCTGTCAACTATGGAGCCAGTTCCAGTAGCAAGTTTTGTGGTGCAAACGATCATCTGCTTGAGCTATACAGAAATTATCCAATTCATTTCATCTAGGACATGAGCCTGCTTTTCCTCATCACTAGCTGAGGCCAGACTCAACTGGCCATCTCCAAAGGAAATGCCTTACGGATCACATGTCCTGTTGAGTTACTCTCACAAATGCTGGTGGTGAAGCCCCAGGCAGCAATCGGGATATGCATTTATCCCACAATGTATCCAGGATAGTAAAAACCCCGTTTTATTTGAGAGATATTGCACACCTCATTTTGATCTCGAGCTCAGTTGATGTAACTTCTGGTGCTGTGTATCTTAGATTGCATCGACTTCAGCAGGCCTTCCATAGGCAGGCTTCTGCTTTTACTCACAGGCTTGTTTAGGTCAAATGGCCCAGACAAAAGGCTGTCTGTTTGAAGAGCAATGGATAAAACGTCCAAAGTCCCACCATGTCCTTGGTCAGCTGATGTCAGCTGGCTTGCTCGCAGGGTTTGTGTTGGCAGCGTTTGCAAAGTGCCAGTGTTCTGGCAGAAAAGAGATCTCCAAGAGTCGGGGGTTTTTTAACAGAAAAGCAAACACAACTGTTTAAATACAGCTTTTTCTGTCCCTTCAGCAGGCTCCTCCCCACCATCCTAGTCTGTGCCTTGTTTGTAGCTGGGAAAGAAGGATTTATTACCACTCTGACGGCTACAGAAAAGGCTGCTAGCAGAAATGCTGATGTTTAGCAAATGCTGTTGAATCAGATAAATAAGCATACAGCCCTAAATTGCTTGCTTTACACCACAGTCCACTTCATTAAGGAATGTCCTGTTACTGAGAAATAGCTGTATTTGGTAGGAGAACCACTTAATTTTCTAATACAAAACGATTTATCTTACTTAAAATACTTCAGCTTTTTTTTTTTTTTTACTTTGCAGCTGTGCATTTAAAAAAAGTTTATCAACTTTTTTTAAGAGGATGTTTTTCTTGCCTTAATGATGCAAGTTAGAACCCACCTCTGGGCCAGGCAGGTCTGGCAAGGCTCTGAGGGGCTGCACAGGTTCTCCCTGCCCTTGGTGGTGCTTGCTGCCAAGTTGGGCTTTAACCAACGTGCTCCAGTGAACATCACTGTGAGAGCTCAGTGTGTGACTCCCTCATCTGCCTGTCCCACAGCTCATCTGTCCAGCAGAAGGGAATCTGTGTGCGAGGGGAGCGTCAGGCATGCTGGAGAAAAATGTGGCAGCTGAAGGTTTAAACGCACATGGTGTTATTAAGAGAGTTGGGCTCCTTGTCGACACAGCTTTCAGGCCAAACGGCTCTATGGACTTCTGAAAGTTTGGTGCGTGTCCACCAGTATGAGCCAGCAGTGTACCCAGGTGTAAAGAAGGCCAAAAGCATCCTGGCCTGTATCAGAAATACTGTGGCCATGACTAGGGGAGTGATCGTACCCCTGTACTCTGCACTGGCCAAGCCACGCCTCTAATACTGGGTTCTGTTTGGGGCCCCTCACTACAAGAAGGACATTGAGGCGCTGGACTGTGTCCAAAGAAAGGCAAAGAAGCTGGTGAAGGGTCTAGAGAACAAGTCTTATCAGGAACAGCTGAGGGAACTGGGGTTGTTGGGAGAAAAGAAGGCTCAGGGGAGACCTAATTGCTCTCTGCAGCTCCCTGAAAGGAGGCTGTAGTGAGGTGGGGGTTGGACACGCGATAGGACAAGAGGAAATCGTTTCATGTTGTGCCAGGGGAGGCTTAGGTTGGATATTAGGAAAAATTTATTCACTGGAAGGGTTGTGAAGCACTGGAACAGCTGCCCAGGGAGGTAGTGGGGTTACCATTCCTGGAAGGATTTAAAAGACATGTAGATGTGGTGCTTAGTGACATGGTTTAGTTGGGGACTTGGCAGTGCTGGGTTAATGGTTGGACTTGATCTTAAAGATCTTTTCAGTGTAAATTATTCTATGTCCCCTAACCCTTACAGACTCTGTGCAAAGTTTTTATAGGAAGTGATCAATGCCCTCTTTTTTTCTGTCATGCCAGTACACTTGAAATACTATTCATATTGCATCTGTGGCAGTGAGTAGCCTGGCTTAATTATGGATTGTATTTCCTCCAGTTAACTTGAACTCTAATAGCTTTTGCTTCACTGAACAGACTTTCCTCTTTTACTAAGAAAAAGAGAAAACAAATCACTTTTCCCCAACTCAGATAGATAGAGAAAGAATAACACTATATTCTAGCAGTTGTAATTTATTTCTATTACCAGGAGAAGCTGCAAAGTCAAAAAGATTATGAACTACATGTTAATGAAAGTTTAATAACTTGCATTATTAACTTTGCTGGAAGATGTTTTTTTTCTGCAGGCCAAAAATAAAGATTAAAGGCTAAGATGAGCGAGATCTAAAAGGAACCTCTTCTGCTAAGCATTGTGAACTGTCATGAAAAATAGTAGTTTGTTAGTGTAGTACAAGTAAGAAAAAGGGCTGTTTCTTGAATGGAAAATTACAAAAAAACCAGTGCAAGATTGTAGAAGACAAAATTAAGTCATAACATGCACAGAGATGACAAGATAGAATTGAGAAATACTTTAGACTTCTCTAATTTGGTACATCAGATAGCGTGCAGAGTAACTGCCCAAAGGCTTCCATTAGTCCTCACCTGGGCACTGCCTTAGACTGGAAAAAAGATACCTGCAACCACAGGAACATAAGCTAAACTACTTACGTTGTTTTCCACCTGTAACATCTGCTGCTAAAGTGACTCTGGGGCTATTGCATGTCAGTAGGTTTTACACCATGGAACGAAGATGTATTCAGTTTCAAAATAATTACTTGCACATGGCTTTTTTCCTTGATGTTAACAGCACACTAGTGCCATGATCAAAAAGACGATGAAGTAGAATTCTGAATGGGTCCAGCAACAACACCAGGCCTGAGCTCTGGATGAGCTGGGTTTATAATGGGGAAAGACGTCTGAGAGGCCTCTGGGGGGGGGAGCAGGAGATTCAAGAGGTACAAAATAACATTCTTGGAAATGACAGTGTGGATCAGACTATAATCCCTCATCCTGATGCTTAATATTGATTCTTTTCAAACAGAAAGAGACAGGCTCAACGGGGTGTAAATGTTGCACTGAACTTTGCAGGCTTCTTTTCTTTGTCCTCAGAGTTCTGCCATCTCTTCCCAGAATGGTCTTAAAGGGCTATAGAGTATTTGAAATGCATTGTAAAAGATTTTAGATCTGTTAATAACATTTTGAATCATTAACTCATTTTTGAAAACCTAGTGAGCAGTTTATTATTTGTGCTGATTTATTATTTATCCTGTTCATTCCCTTCCCCTTCTGTCTAGATTGGGTACCTTATTACATCTTTGAGAACTGTGTAATAACAAATATTAAAATAGCCCCCTAATTTTCTTTTGCCTTCAAACAATGCTGCAATGTTCAGGAATGAGTGTGTGGATAGACTGCTTCTACTCAAGCAGTACTACGAAGCTGTTTCCACTTAAACATTTATACTATCCTTTTTATTGCTTTTGTAACTTTTTTGGTATGTTATTACTTTTTAATGAAAAAGACTTCAGTAGGAAAGAACTGGAGAAAATACAGTTCCTTGTGTATTTGACTCCAAAACGGGACACAAAGGGGTATTTTACTTCATGGCAGAGGTTAAATTATGTAATTTCCTGCCATGTTCCCATATCTATGTAAACAAGGGATATAAAGTTTCAGATTTAACATGACTCTTGTAAAGAGTAAAATAAAGCTGTGTGACCTGACTAGTTTTAATCCTTTTAGCATTCATACTACAGGACCCTGGGAGATGTATCATGGTCGTTTGATTTTAAAAGGGAATCTAGCCACACTTGGCCAGGTCACTTGAAGCGTGAAACACAAACTTTAGATGTTTTTTGTTTTCCTTCTTTTCTTACCTAGCCATTTGCTTATTCAGAAGCATTAATCCAGGAATGGCCAACATTTCCACACAGCAACCAAATGCATTTCTGAACCTTAATTATGGATTCAACAAATTCAGCAGGAAATGAGGAAATGCCATGCATTTGAAGCTGGTATCCATCAGCTTTCCAGGCTGAATAACTATAGCAAAGGCAAATGACTAAAATTTGTTTTATTTATGCAGCATGATTGTTAGCTTCAGCAATTGCCAGTACAGAATCCAGGGTCTTTTGACAAACCATACATGTGGAGAATATTTTCAAAGGCACAAAAAGGAATTCTGAGTCCATTTTTCGTTGATTTCAGCAAAACTTGGGCACCTAGTCCCTCCTCTCTGATTCTAAAACAGAGTGAGAAATATTTTACTTCTTTGACAGCAAAACTACAAGCAGGGACATAGATGAGCCAGGAATTAATTTGAGATAGTTACTCAGTTCGATCAGATCTGTTAGGACCCCTCAAAGGCAGACTACAGGAAAATGGTGTTTTCAATGAAGTTCAAATTCTGAAAATCCAGTGGAAGGGCTTTGAAAATCATGATGTGCAGCAGACTAGGAAGACTGGCTCTTAAAACTCTTTGGAGGCTGCATTGCTTGATTTGATCTCACTCCCTTGTGGTAGAAAAGCTTACCTCTGGACTACACCATGTTCCTAGGCTGGTAAAGACATGCTGTCCTAAATAAGAAAGTGATCCAATTCACAATGGAACATGAAAATATGCTATTGCCTGGACTTGCCTTGAAGCCAATCCAGCAGCAATTACAGAATACAGTTGTAGTGTTTCCTAAGGAAAATGGACAGGAACTGTTTTCTTAACACAATTTCATGTCACCTGAGGAACGCTCTCATTGTGATAACTCAAATAATAAGTTCAAGGTCTTATATTGACACATGAAAGCCTTCTAATCTTCACAGAAACTATGGTGCAAAGGAACTATGATCAATCTGGCTCATCATTCCCCACAGCAGTCAGCATTTTGGGGCCTTAAACATCAGGTCTACCTATTGCCACGTGCAGCAGTGCCAGCTTACACCTACTCTCTCAGCTGTGCCTATACAGTCCTAGGAACTGTTCCAGACAGGGCATAAAAGAAAAGGTGCACCTTATTGTGAAGGCAGGAATAGTTTGCCTTGGTTCTTCCAGGCAACATACACCTTTTTGTCTGCCCTGGAGCCCATCTCACTCCAGAAACTCCTACAAAGTGCCTGTGCCACTTTACAGGACCTGCTTTTAACTCCTCCCAATTCAATTCTGATCACTCACTTCATTACAATCTGTATATAACCCGAACACATAAACATCTGCTTTACTGAAACTGTACAGAATATCAATAGGAAGGGAGAGCTAAAAAGATTTGGGCTCTCTTCCCAGTTCTGTCCCTGACCTTGAGCAAATTGCCTTGGCCAAAATTTTCAAGTCCATATTTAGACACCAAAATAAATAACCTGATTTTCAAAGGCACCAGCCAACCACAGCTTCAATCAACAAAACCCTAATCACCAATAGACCCTACTGTACATAAAGTACCTTTGTAAAACAAGAGACATCCTTCTTGCCATCTGTTACTTCTTACTTTCAGGGAAGAAAGTTCTCCATTGATCCATAGATCCCCCATGTGTTTATGTTCAGCTTGCAGTGACTACTTTACTTTCCCTTTTAACACAAATCTGGCCACACTCTCACTCATGAGGCAATGTCAAACATGCTGAGTACAGCTAGAAGAGATGCAAAGGAATACCTTTACACCCCCTGCATACATTCAAAAGGAGAAAGATGGAACAGCAAGAATAGAAAGTGACTGAGAGAAAATAAAATCATTACTGAAAAGGACATATGAGAAAAGATGAATGGGAGGAGGAAATACACTACTACAGAAAGAAGAACAAAAGAGCAGATAGGGAGGGATGAGAACTGGCAAGTCAGAAGGTATGGTGATAGTATGTCCAACTAGTGATCACACGCTAAGGAATGGCCAGTATTTAGACAAGTCTTCTGCTTCCCTAAAGTGGAGGTGTCAGAAGGTGCTCAGCGAGGCCCCACATACCTTGAGCAGCAGTCATACACTTGGATCTGGATGGATGCTGCTGCACCCCACCATTTCCAGTCATGGTCTAGTAAAGCCAGGCCCTGGGCTTCCTCACTGGAAAAGGCCACATTGCACTTGGTCATGGCTGTTTTCCAGCGCGGTAGCTCTTCACAGCTTCCTGCTTAAGCCACTTGGCATCCTGTCACCAATTTGCCCTGGACACTGACGCCTCGTGTACCTGGCACCTGACCCCCTGCTTAGGCTCACCAGGGTCATCCTGCTGTCATTAGTGGCCCCCCGTGCTCTCCTGCTGCAGCGTGGGTCTGCAAAGGGGCCAAGCCACTGCTGTAGTGGAAAATGTAACAGGGACCTCCTCAGCTTTCAAAGGCAAAATTTGAATTTAACAGATCAGGCCTATTTTTAAAGGCTGACTTGCACAAATCTACAGAGATAATTATTGGTGCAAGCTCCTAGGCAGATACGGAAGATAATAAAGTGTAACTCCTCCTTCTGCTGCTTCGGGTTTGCTTTGAGTTAACCAGAGACTAAAATAAAATCAGAGCTCTTTGAAATCCTTAAAGTCTGTGCTCACGTTTTTTTTTAATCCGCAAATCCAGAAGTGGGAAGAGGGAATTCTTGCCCAAGGGGAAAAAGATTATTAATTTTAAGTT